>JAFJYI010000128.1:1200000-1800000 GCA_019022655.1 Acacia acuminata
AATGAGATTGCAGATGCTTTGTGATTGTTGATATATCATAATCAAGTAGCCATACTTATATACTCGAGTAGCCTTTGCAGAAACACCTAACAGATGCTTGATCCTCGTCAATACTCGAGTAGTCCATTTCTCATACTCGAGTATTCAATCTTGAGTACTTGCTGAATACTTTCGGAATATTTTCTGAATATTTGAGTATCCATTGCAGAAATAATTGACAGAAGCTCATTCATTAATACTCGGGTAGCCAATTCCCATACTCGGGTATCTATGTGATGTAGGTATACCAGAAGCTTTGCAATTGACCATACTCGAGTATCCATTTGCAATACTCGAGTAGCACCTATTCTTTGCTGAAAGGAATGCACTGAATGAAACACATCAGCAAGACAATACTTGGGAACTCAATTCTGCATACTTGAGTATCATGCACATACTTGAGTATCCCATATTCCATACTCGAGTATTAGACAACCCGAGAGCAAGTGTAATACCCCAGATTTTTATTAATAGTAATAACCCATTTATTAGTTGCCTTAGGATTTCACACCATGATTGCTTGGTTGAATTCAATATACCCTATTAATGACATTAAATTCACACCATGATTGACTGATTGAATTTAATATACCCTATTAATGATATTAAATTCACATTATGATTGATTGATTGAATTTAATATACCCTCTCAATGAGTTGGCAATAGTAGAAGAGCCCAAAGCTAAACCCTAATTTTATGTTATAAATAGAGGTCTAGCCTAACCCTGAATACTCTTATTCCCTTCTACTATTCCCTCTATTCTTTCTCTATTCTTCCAAGAGGCTAGCAAAACGGAGACCAGGTAATCCTAATCCCCAGAACAATAGGAGCTAGTTGTTGCATGTCGATCTCGATCTTTGTGAAAAACCCTTAAATGTGTTGTTGCAATTGGTTATATATATATATATATGTTTTTCTTTTCGGTTAGCGTGAATCACTTTATGAAAGCAAAACTTCACACCTCCTTGTATACATATATTTCTCTTCTTGATTTGCATTTAACTTTTTAAAAACCCTTTTCACTAAATATACATGTACACTTTGGGTGCCTTGGTTTCGTGATTGAATCTTATTTATATCCTTTCATTATTATACATAATATATGTACGTCTTTTGTCTTTTTTTTTGAAATCTATAAATACCTTTCCTTAATATATATATATATATACACACATATATAGTGAGAAATCCATTTTATTATTGGGTGTATTTTGAAATAATTAGACTTTACTCAGATAGGTATTTGAGTAATAATATGAGTTGGACCTTATATCGAATATTTAAATTATTATACTTTTGAAGAGTTTGGAAAGTTATGATGCCCTTGAACAACAGATATATGCAATAAAGGAGTTTTTAAATAAGATAATTGTGACTAGATTGATTGAATTTTCTGTTTGTGTGTGATTGTAATAAATTAATGGTGGGAGGATAGCTTGGGACGGTACCTCCCAAGTGATGAACACAACCTTTAGGCTTTATGCCTCCGATATATTATTTGATGTGAACCGATTATATCCGTTCTTCTCAAAGTGGTATCGCGGGGTAACTCGGGATACTAGTAGCAACTTTGGGAAGAGGTATGCACATTATGGGACGAAATGTTTTTATGGTCAACTTGATGATTTGTGGCGCGGGTTTCCGGGTCACAGGGTAGACTGGCAGGTTTCTAGGTCTACCATGGTTCTCTTCCCACTAAACTAAATAGACTGGCAGGTTTCCGGGTCTATATGAATTTAATAAAGATAATGAATAATATTTGATTCGGTGGGAATATATGTATGTATATGAATATATGATGAATATTGGAATTGATAGTTGGTTCAATCACTATGTGATTATATATTTGATTCGATTAATATATTTGAGCTATATAAATTATGTTTTAATTAGGATTACCGGCTTTTTGCGATGTTTGTGTTCGGTTTTGTGATGATCCTTCGAGGAGAAGATTTTCAAAGTGAAACGGGTTTGAAAGTTAGGCTGTTGGGGCTAGCGGTGGGAGATGAGGAAGAACAATGAGCAATTCTAGCTAGTTTTTATTTTATTTTACGCTCGAAATAAGACATTTTTATTTAAGTGTGGATTTATGTTATTGTAATAAAGTAGCCTTGCACTTGTCCCAGTACAAGTGCGGCGGTAGCACTCCCCAAGGTTGTTTATTTTGAATTTTAGTAAAATTTTAGGTTATTATAACTGTTCGAAATTGGGGGTGTTACAGCAAGTATCACATTCAACAATTAACATACTCGAATAGCTCCTTCCCAATACTCGAGTATCTCCATTTTCCATCAACTGATTCCCGATATTACTCGAGTATATAAGTGACATTCTCGAGTATGTTCACCCTCTACTCGAGTATTTTCATTTTGCTCGAGTGCTTGTCTTTGAGTGTCAGACCACTAGCTACCATGATCTTGCACAAATATTAATCTTCATTGACATTCAAAAATGCACAAACATTAATCTTCATTGACATTCAAAATAACTCCAAAGTTGGAAAATCACCCCATCTCAAAAAGCTCTTTAAGTTTTCTTTCCAGTTCAATAAGAATCAGCTCCAAACTAGTTGTATTTCGTCCATTAACATCAGATGAATGGAGGTTGTTCTTATCCAGCGTTTTTTCAGCATACAGAACTGACTGTCAACTTCAAAACATCATATCTCCTTTAATTGAAGTTGCATACTCGAGAATTAGTGTCATACTCGAGTATTGACATGAGATACTCGAGTATTCTTTGGGATTTTTTCTGAATAAGAGTTGATTAAGTACCATACTCTAGTATTAAGTTGTGGTACTCGAGTAGTGCTTCGGGAATGCATACGTGGCTGTTTGAACTCCGCCAATTCAACTTCCATTGATCATAGAGACTTTCATATTGATATTCTCCTTTCTTCAATCTCCTCTCTTGATCATTCTTCATTGTTTAAACTTCATATCTACATTTATATATAAGGATTAATCAAAGTAGAAGATAAATGTAGTATGCAAGCTTTTTGCTCTGGATAATGGCATCTATTTAAGACATCATCAAAACTAATCATAACTAACAAAGCTTTTGTTCTTGTTTTATTTTTGTGGCAGGATCTGATCGAAAGGGGCATGTTATAAAAGAGGATGTTACGTTGATGGGTGGGAATCAGATGAAGGCATGGTGAATTTTATATTGGCCATGTTTGTTGATTTACCCGCTGTATTTGTAGCTCATTGTACGTATTTGTAAGTTCTTATTGTATATATTCATTTAAGTGTTGTACTGTCATAGTATAATCATTAAGAGGCCACATAACTCATCATGGTGAATAATATTTGTATATTCTTTTCCAAATTCAATTTATTCATAATGGATTGTTCATAGCTGGTAGCTTAAAGTATTGACTTTTAGGTGCTGGATTGGGTGGTGGATGTGTGTGTAATTATTCTAACCTGCATAAGAATGAAATTTAACATTGTAATTTAGTAATTCCAGAAATTATTTAATGGAAAAGAAAATCACTGGCACACCAACGTTGCAGCATAGTGGAGTAGGATGTAGGTGCATCTAGAGAGAGATGGGGTTGGACCAAAAAATATACTATTAGGCCCTAATCTAGAGAGAGATAGGTGTTGGATTTTCAATTATGATAAGGAATGCAAAGTGAACATTGATTTAGCAAAAGCTATTATAGCTCTGTTCCACCTCAACTCATGAATTTAAGATGTTTGCTTCCTGAATTTAATCTTTATTCTCAAGTATTATAAAGGCACAAATGATTATGTAATACTTTTTTACCAAAAAAAAAAAAAAGGATTATGTAATACTTCATGCGGGACCGTCCGGGTCCGGATAGAGTGTGTGCACGGCTAGCACCGACACTCTTATTTTTAAAAATATGCGTGTCGGACACTCAGACGCTCCGCGCCCCACCCTCGACACTCTTTGACACTCCTATTTTTAAAAATATGCGTGGTTTTGAATATTACTAAATTGATGATGAATTTTTCTTTTATATTTTTTTAAAAAGGAGGCACGGCTTTTATGATGAGGCCGATCTACGATGAAGTTGGAGGTAGGGATTTTACGGAATATTGAACTTGAATGTAAATTATCATATATACATATTTAATATCCTAACGTGTCGAAATTTAGATTTTTTTAGGATTAACGTGTCGGAGTGTCAAGTCGTGTCGTATTTCGTGTCTCGTGTCGGTGTCGATGCAACATAGGTGCACAGTAGATATTATGGGTGATGGACACGGAAAAATCATATTATACGAAATGAAGGAAGGACCCGCGTGTGTTTTTAAAGTAGAGGAAAACGGGTCTTTTAGTGGAATTTTCACCCTGGGCCATTTGATGTAATTTTCCCCAAACCAATTTTCAAACGTTTCACGTGAATACACGGTTGTTGAAGACAAAAATTGCACGTGGGTCCCAAACCTTTATATATTATATTATTATATTTTAATAATATAATATAATATATTATTATATTATAATAATAGTATAATAATATTTTTATTAACAAAGGACGAAGGCGGCCGAGAGGAGAAGTGACGGGTAAATTTAGAGGAATAGGTATAGGTCTCACATATATCTTTATTTTATTTTATTTTTTGGTCGGACACATATATCTTAATTTGCAACGTGATATTATAACTTAGGAGGAGAATATTGGAAAAATAGAACTTAAATATTAAATAAAAGCTTTTCCCTTGATGATTGGCCCAATTTTCATATCTTTTCTCCTTATTTAAAGTCCAAAACAATTATAATAATTATCTTAAACTTTTTACTTAACAAACTTAAGACTTTGGATTCTTACAAACTTAAATTTGTGAAATTTTTTTTAGGAAAAAAATTTGATGAAATATATGATAAGCCACAAATTTCTTGAAATTTCTTTTTGAATTGAAAAGCCAAAAATATTCCACGAAAAAGAAAAAGAAATATGAAAAAGGATCAAATTTAACAGGTTCCATGAGGCAGTACAATTATCCAAAATCATAATAAAGTCACAATCAATAATAATTTAATCACATGCATGCACCGCATATTATGAGTGATAAGGCGATGTGAGATGTCTCCCCACTTCCCCAGCTTTTCTTTCTCTCAGAGCGCATCTTCCCTTACTATGAGTGTTAATCATAGTGTTTGGTATGAGTGTTAATCATGCATGCACCGCATATTGAAAAAAGTAATGAAAAAAGTAATATAATATATCATAAAAAAATGGAAAGTGGGAGGCAACAAATATTAAATTTAAGCTCCCTCACCTTTCTTTTCTTCCTCGTGATCCTCTGTCTGCCACTACACTCACTACTGTCCGAGATGAGCCCTAAAAAAAAATCCTTGGAAACACCTTCTTGTTCTTCATGTTCTCCTTCACTTTTGTCGAGTCTCCTTCAATCGCAATGGCAAGCAAGGGACGGTGGGAGGCGAGGAGAACTCGCGACAGTCGAACATAGGTGGAGCTCTAGTGAAACTCGATCTACTCCGGTGAAGGCTACTCCCGTGAAGACTCGATCTGTTTTCTAAAGCGTGGGAGCTCGGTGAAGACTCGATCTGTTTTCTAAAGCTTGAACTTCATTTGGAGTCCGGGTTTTTTTTGGCCTTTCCATGGTGGTTTATGAGGATCTGGCTCTTCACCAAGCTTCTGTCTTCAACTTCAATCATTCATTCTGGAATGTACCAATAATTATAAGGGGAAAAAAAGTCACTCACCTTGCTTCCTCACTCTCTTGTTCTTCTTCCATCATACCTTCTTCATCTTCTCTCCTTGTCCTTCGATCGTGACGTCAATGAAGCTCAATCGGCACCAGTGAAGTTTGATCGCTTCGGTGGAGCATCGTTGAAGCTCGATCTGCTCGATGAAGCTTGAACACGAGACAGCCGAAAGACTGGATCTACATGCAACGGTTGTGAAAAAACTCGCTGCAGAGGGAATTGCTTAATCCACATGCTGAGTCTGCTGTCGGCGTTCCACCTACTGTTAAAGACACAGTGGAAGCATCTCAGTACATGCAGTGTCTGAACGGAGATCTGCAGAAGATGAAATGCACAGAAGAGCTGGAGCATAGAGTGCTTGAGCGATACGGCGTAAACGGTGCAGCAAAGCTTCAACAGCACCGAGGACGCTTCTTGCTTGTCATCACTGTTTTGATTGTCCTTCTCCATTAGCTACCACCAAAAACTGTAAAAGCCTTTTCCACTCTCTGAAGGTCAATCAGCACCGGTTGAGCTCGATATGCTTCGATCTGTCTTGAGTCTGCGGCTCCGATGAAAACGTGACGGGCGAACAACGGTGGAGCACTGGTGAAGCTCACGATTCATCCTTGAACAAAGTAGTGGTCAATCTAAACGTAGATCTGCAGAAGCTGCTTCAAGATCGTTTTCAAATTGAAGACAAATCTTGAGAGTAAAGAAGAAATGTATAGGCCGCATCAGCGATGGGAAAGATGAAATGCACAGAAGAGCTGGAGCGAGAGAGCGCTTAAAGCGATACGGCGTAAGGGTGCTAAGCTTCAACAGCACCTAGGATGCTTCTTCTCCATTAGCTACCACCCCAAAGCGTAAAAGCCTCTTCCACTCTCGAAAATGTAAAACTACGGTGATAATTTGTAAAATTACCTGGATGTTTTTCGGTGATAAGTTTGTAAAACTATCGCATGTTTTTCGGAACGGGGATAAGGGAGACGACGGGGAAATCTGAAAGAGGAGAAATATGATTTGAATTGAAGAGTAGAAAGATGATTTGAGAAGACGGGGAATGCGAAAGAGCATAAAGATGATTTGAAGAGGAGAAAAATATTTTGAGATTGATAAACACTGATTCAAGAAAGAAAAATTTGAAATTTGAAATTTGAATTGGAAAGGAAAAGTGCGGCAACATCGTATCTGCATCACGAAGCCATGAATAGTGCATTGGGCTTGAGATCGAAGCTGACACTGACGTTAAGAACAGTAATTTGTGAGGAGAGCTACAGTAAACGGCTTAAAATGCTATTACTCTTTAGTATATATTGATTGTCGATTTGGTTTATCATCTTAATTTTTTAATTGTGTTGATAAATTGTCTAGTTGTTTAATTGGATAATTGTAAACAAGATTCCAAAATTACTTAGAAATTAATTGTGATTGGGTTTTAATGAGTTTAATTAACTAGCGTTTATTCCATTATGAGTTTTCTAGTGGAATAAGTGTTATTGAACTTGAGGGTTTCCCATGTTTCAAGTAGGTAATTAAATTGATCAATTCAAATCTTCATTAATCTCCCTTTTGGTCTAATTAATTGATTTGAGCTAAGAAAGTTAATTCCATATGAATCCTAAGTTGTCCATTTTATCATCATAATTGAACTAGATCTCTTTGTTTGATTTTCTTTTAATCAATCTTTTTCTTAGGATTTTAATTATTCTCTCATAACAAACCCCCCCCCCCCAAAAATTGTATTCAAATTCATATAGATTAGTTTCTTTTTTCATTTAGGTTTTAGATATGAATTTTCATCTTGTATTTAGTTAATTAATTTCATATAAGTAGTAGTGTCTTGCATTCTAGGTCCAATTCTATTCCATTGCATTTTCCATCACCTAAATTCAACTTAAAAAAGACCCACAACTTGCTCCTTGTGAGAATGACCTAGGTTGCCACTATATTGCATTATTAGTTGTTCCTAGTTTAATTGATTGCTTTAGCGACAAAAGCCAACGCATCACACCACATATAGGGGATCAGCCGAAGAAAAGATATGAAAAACTTGAAGAAAAAGTAAAGAAGAAACACACTTGTTAACGGTGATGCACCCTATCGACCCTTTGGACAAAAGGGTGACTTGGATAATTCATGAAAAAATAAATAAAATCTGATTTTAAGGAGGAAAATGGCGACACATGTCCCTTTCTACAAGAATCTTGAATTTCTTTGGAATTAAGTAAAGAAACCATAATACGCCCTTTTAACCAACGGACAATAGCATAAACCGGGTAATTCACTGCGCCCAAAGCCATTATTTGAAGACACTTCTTCCTCATTTATTGGCTGCAAGAGACGTGTTCAAGGAGTGCTAGGGAAGGTCCAGCCAAGTTTATACACCCAGAAGAAGCAGAAACACCGGTTAAAGCTCAAGATCAAGGTAAGCTCAAAACTAGCTCTTATGACCTGATGTTTGGGATTTTCGTTCAGCTGGTTTGACCATCAAGTTCTAATATTATTTTGATATTATTAAGGGTTCCATTGATTTTAAAACAAAATTTTCACGATAATGAGTTAAAGTCATAATTTACGAACCCGAAAACCCTGAAATATAAGAGAAACAGCTAGCTGGCAGATTCTGGAATTCTAGGCATCGATGCTTAATAAATAGTTTTTAAAAAGTAAATGAAGTCTGTTGGCCATGAAATTTTATATGCTTAATGTAGACATCTGGGGCTTCAGTTTGGAATATGCTTTCGTAATTTTTCGTTAAGCCTACTATGAGAAATAAATTTTTGAAAAAAGCCTAGAGGACTGAATTCCTTCTCTGTCCAGTGAACAATGTTTTAGGATCGTGATGAGATATGAACTTCTTTGGCCTCTGGAAGTATTTTTAGCATAAGCTATACATCTTAAGGGTTCGATGGCCACTAATTTCACGTCATTTGGAGTTTTGTGGAATTATTTAAAAAAAATTGAAGTTGAAGCAAGAGTTTCTAAAATTTTGGGGTTTTGGTCTGATTTTCCAAAAGTAAAAGCGAGTTTATGGAAATACTGAAAATATAGCATATTGACTTTGTCTAGGGCAAGAACACCTCCAGAAAGGCTTCCAGACGTGGTGAAATTTTAAAATCTTTGAACAGCCATTAGGTAAGCAATTGTTTACTCACGTACTTTATGTTACTATTGTATGTTTGTGTGCCATGATTGAGGATATGTAGAAGTTTGTAGGGCCTAGTGGATAGTGTGTCTTTAGGTCGCTACCGAGCACGAGATGCATTCGGGGTAGTTACGAATTGAGGCCTTGGCTCGAGTTTGTCCTAGCATTGAGGATTTTCCGGGCTGGCCTTATTAGGTAGTTCGACGGTTATGTGGATACGAGGCTTGCCTTAGTAAAGCTGACTCGAGCGGTTTGTGTTACATGATGTTGTGTTGTGATTACGAATGCATATATGTCGTTTGTGTTACCATGTTGACTGTATTTTCCTGATTATAGTTGCATACACACACTGCATACATATGGTATTTGAGTTTAACAGTTACTCTGATATTCAATTTTGAACTCCAGACCATTCTGTAGACACAGTTAAGAGACACTAAGCTGTTCAGACTTTTGAGAAGGTAAGGTCATGAGGCAGAGAATTGAATAAAGAGAGTATGCCTTGTCTCATTATGTATATTTATTTTGGGATGACTGTATAAGTTTACTCACTGTTCACTATTTTATTTTAGATAACTATACCCTTAACCCTGCGGGGACTGTTTATCCTTTGGTTATTGTACTCTTACCAGTATATTGTAGTTGTCCAAACCAATAATATGCTCTATTGCGATCACTCTGATACATGTTAAAAAGGATAAATTTACAAAGAAAAGGTAATAAGTAAAAAGAATCCCTTTAACCCGCCACCCGAAAGGGCGAGGCCGATAAGGGTGTAACTATTTTCACAAGGAAAAGAAAAAAAAATACCTATATTGAAAAGCCCAAATAAATTTAAGGGTTAAGGTGCATTTTTACCAACAAACTATTACAGAAAGAGCATCCAACACAAATATTAATTAAAGGTACCTTAAATATAAACAAACAATTAAAAATGTGTAGTCAGCACAATTAACTTTTAAAAAGGTGCAGTCAGCACAACACCGTTAGAAAAAGATAACCGACCATTATCTAAGGTGCAGATTGGCCAACGAACTTTTACTCTAGGAACATCCGGCACAAAAAAAGTTTTACTCGGGAGCTTCCGGCACAAAATTCTTAATTTCACTAAATTAAATAAATTTTTTCTCGGTTGTCATTATTCAAAACTACTTGTATAGATATCTATGGACAAAAATAACTCATTTGCTAAAATAAATAAAATTTTTAATTAAAAATATAATTATATGATTTAAATAAAAATCAAGGTGTTTTATAATTTATTATATATGTTAAACAAAAAAAAATTATATGATTTATTTTTATTTTAGAAGAAATTTATGTAAGTTAAGAAATTCATTTAATGTTAATAAAATTTAAAAAATCTAAAAAAAATCTATTATATCCGAAAGAAATGAAATGGGTTCAATTTTTATTTTTATAAAAAGAGCTTAATGGATATCAACATTGACATTTAATAATATAAATCCGGTAACTTGATGATATTTTTGTTAATTAAATGATCTATTGATTATATGAATATGGGACTTATTGAAAAACAAAAAACAAAAAAGCCCCATAAATAATTTGTTGAGGCTATTCCAAGATACTTAATTAATGACATTTTTTTTTTTTTTTGCAACAAGTTTCAAATTCATATAATCAATAGATAGCGATCGGCTATTCCAAAATAAATCATATAATTTTTTTATTTAACATATATAATAAATTATAAAACACCTTGAGTTTTATTTAAATCATATAATTATATTTTTAATTAAACTTTTTTTTATTTTAGCAAATGAGTAATTTTTGTCCATAGATATCTATACAAGTAGTTTTGAATAATGATAATTGAGAAAAAAATTTATTTAATTTAGTGAAATTAAGACTTTTGTCTTTGGGAGCTCCGAGTAAAACTTTTTTGAGCGCTCTTGGAGTAGAAATTCGTTGGCCAATCTGCACCTTAGATAACGGTCGGTTATCTTTTTCTAACGCCGTTGTGCTGACTGCACCTTTTTAAAAGTTAATTATGCTGACTGCATATTTTTAATTGTTTGTTTGTATTTAAGGTACCTTTAATTAATATTTGTCTTGGATGCTCTTTCGTAATAGTTTGTTGGCAAAAATGCACATCAACCCTAAATTTAATTAGGTTGAAGACATATAAAATATACATTAGCATATACGTACTTGTTTTCCAGCCTAAAGCCTTTTCAAATTGTTGTTTTGCATGTGAAGTTCAACAAGGTTTTCAAGATAAGAGCGATGGCGAGTAGCTCCAATGGATGATGATCCCAACAAAGATACCTCAATTTATTAGAAAAAGGGTCGAGATTAGAAAGAAGATCTATATATGTCCTCTTTGTGAGACCTCCATAATTTAGAAGAGAACAATTTAAGGAATCTTAAAGTTTTCATCTTTACAAAAATGTCAACTTCCACTTGTACATATTTCATTCGACTCACATACAATATAATGCCCTCAATTCTATCCATTCCCTAGACAAAAATAAAATGAAATAAATATTAAATTTTTTAAAAAACTTTCAAAAATAAAAATGAAAGGAATAAATTGATGTATATTTTTCCTATAATATGTTCCTTTTCAATACATCATAGATTTCATCTGCATCTTTTAATCTGCTACATCTCTCAGGATGTCTCATACTTTCTTCATCACGAACTATTTGCTCAGCCATTTCTCGTATCAAATCATGCATTACAACATCACCATCCTGATCTAACTTTATGAGAGCTTTATCTATAAGATTTTGTATTCCACTAACCGCTTCAAAATCACAAGCCTCTAGCCCACAAGTAGTTTTATCTTCTTCTTTTTTCTCCAATGGAAAAAAAATGTAATGTCTAAAAATATTTTCTTGTCCATAGCATTTAATTCATCATAACGTATCTTCAGTATGGTTTGAATTTGCTCATGTATGTGAATTTTTTTTTAGTTTTCTAAGCTCACTTTCCCAATATGCTTTATCTCTAGAATAAAAATTATTCGCCTTGAGCAATGGCTATTGTTGTTTTTTTATAGCTCTTGATATCCTACATTGGGATCTTTGCTTGAAGGCATGTCTGCAAAAAAGTTCAAGTGATTCTTCAAAATTTATTGCGTTGACTTCATGTATATATTTGTCAAGAATCCCTCCACTCCAAAGAATTTGCTTGTCTCTCGGGTCGTTACAATGATCCTACTACCCGATCCTAAGAGAAGACATTGTTGTTGATAAGTATATATTTTATGATTAAATAGGTGTATATTTTTATGAGAATGAGTTTAATTTATTGATATTATATACCTATTTAGTTATCTTTTATATACTTTACTATGATTATAGGATAAAAAGATATTTTGACATAAAATCTACTTATTTCCTATTATATTTTACAGGAAATATTAGCTGATTTGCAAAGAAGTAGAAAAAACAATTAAAAGGATATGCAATGAGCCAAACTCGGTGGTCCCACGTAAAAAAAATAGAAACAAAATCAATTATTTGATCTGGTGGAGTAGATTACAATATATAAGATATCTTTTTAATAAGAAAAGGAGAATCAATGACCCACAACCTAACTTATATTTAGGTTATATATATGAAGAAAGGAAGAAGCAAGGGAAAGGATCAAGAGACGCAGAACGAGAAGGAACAAAGAAGCAGAGTAGTAGCGGCTGAGCGTTTCGGTTCTCTTCATCATCTCCACGGAAGGACGGAAGGACTGTGGAGGCAACAAAGAAGCTTCTTTCCGCTCTCTCCTTATTCTTTGAACCTGAATTCTTATCTTTTTGTTATGGATTTTATTAGAGTCATGTGTGGCTAGTTGGTTTTATAACCTAGAGAACCTATGAACTTGTTTGGGTTTGAGATATTATTCTCACGGATTGGTTTTGCTTAATTTTATTTCAGTTTATTTAATCTTGTCTTTATTGTTATTGCTTATTAATTGGCCATCATTGAGCATGTTTTGAGGATTTGGGGTTGAACTTGGAAGAGAGAATATTAAATTGACCTTGGGATTAAATAATATGGAATTAGGTTTTAATCTAATTTGCGTCTAAGATAGGCATATACCTAGAAGCTCCACATAATCAAATTAGGGTGAGCCCGATTTAAAAGGCATCTTATTTAGTTGTGTGAGATATTACATAATTAATTAAGGTAGGTATATAAATGGATAGGAAGGCATTTATGACATCGTACTCTAGATTAGTGACTATGTTAAGTCAAAATTAATTTAGTGGGGATAAAATCTAAGAAACGAACAAGGAATTAGTGACTCCGGGTTGCTCGTTTGATTATTGCGAGTAGTTAGTTTATTTCAATTTTAGTTTTAATTTCTTTTCTCTTAATTCAATTCAATTTGGTTTGCTCAACTTAAATGAAAGTGTAAAATTAATGCTTCTTTGAAGTTTGTGATACTAAGTCCTCGCGAGAACGATACTTTTCTTATCACTTTATTACTTGATACGACTCGTACACTTGCAGAGTCTATAGGCTATAAAGTTTTGTCCTATCAATTTTCTAGCTAGAACTTTTAGTTGCTTTGAATTATCCATATCATCAATCACAATTAAGACTTTTTTCCCTTGCAGCCTTCTCATTGCGTCATTCATATCTATGTGATCTTTTTTGTTTAATAACTTAGAAATAAGCTCTTGATGCAAAGAATTCAAGCCATCAACCTTTGTTGATTTTTCTTATTGCGTCATTCATATCTATGTGATTTTTAGACCGGTTCTCTTAATTTGAGATTTTAAAGATATTATTTAGATTTGGTTTACCAAACAACCGGTCTACAAAATTAAAAACAAAATGTCGATTTTAAGATCTGTTGTCTTGTTTAACCAATTTAAAAGATGAAATTTTTAAGACCGATTGTTAAAAATAACTAGTCTAAAAGATAAACTTTTAAGATCTTATATTAAGTATAACCAGTCTAAAAGATTAGCTCTAAGTTACATCTCGGTCACTGTATCACTCTTATTATGTTGATTAAAGAGACTGTTCTTTAATGAGTTTTAGCCCATTATTGCCTTCCTCTTGATTGAAAAAAATCAATTAAAAACAGTAAATCTATTTTTTTTTTTTGAAAAAAAAAAAGATATGGCTTAGATAATTAAACTTATAAATACAATGGGAAAGAGGAGTTAATAATTGTGGAGAACATTTTTTGTGTCGGATCACGGTAAAATAACTATGTTTCTTTGAGAACACAATTCTAATAACAAAATTAAAGACATACGAGTAAAATTGTACATGTGATTTATATTTTTTAATTACGTTCATTTTTTCCCATTCATGTATGCTGAACGTCATGTGCAGTAAGTTTTGTCAATGAAAAAAAGATTGAAGGGAAAATTTCCTAGTTCACAACTTTTTATTCCTTAAAGAATTAGAAATTTTCATGAAGTCATGAAAGTTCTTGAAAAAATTACACTCAGGTTCTAAGAAAGACAAATAAATAATATAAGGTCTCTTAAAATGTCAAAATTACTATGTAACATAAGGTTCTTTATTTTAAAATAAAAAACTTGAGGGGTATTGTTAAAAGCACACAAACTTCAAAATCTCATTTTTCATGTTTTAACAAATGTTTTAGAGTAAAATTGGACATGTGATTTATATTTTTTAATTACGTTCATTTTTTCCCATTCATGTATGCTGAAACGTTATATGCATTAAGTTTTGTCAGTATAAAAAAACATTGAAGGGAAAATTTCCTGGTTCACAACCTTTTTTCCCCTTAAAGAATTAGAAATTTTCATGAAGTCATGAAAGTTCGTGAAAAAAATTACTCTCAAGCCCTAAGAAAGCCAAACAAATATTGTAAGGCCTCTCTTAAAATCTCAAAATTACTAACATAGGGCTCTTCAATTTAAAACAAAAAACTTGAGGGTATTTTATTAAAAGCACACAAACTTCAAAATCTCATATTCCCATCATATTACCTTTATGTTATTTCCATTTTTAACAAGCATTTTGGAGTTTTTCAGTTCAAATTATATTTAAATAGAAATCAATTTTTTTTCCCTTCTTTGAAGTAGGATGGATCCATTATACGTTTTTTTTTTTTTTTTTTTGGGGGGGGGGGGGGCTAAAAAGAAAGAGACTAAACTGATCATCGCAGTTCATTACAAAACTAACACTTTACCAATTAATTACCATGCTAACACAATCTCTATCATCGATATGACCAAACAAAAAATCATAGATATCCTATTTTCTGCTATCATGAAACATAAAATGTCACAATAATTTATACTACTAGTTATAACCAGACCTCATTAATTAGTCAGCACAATGCTTCATCACACAAATCCAAAAACATTAGCTTACAAACTCATATAATGTGGTTCAGTACAAACTTGTATAATTATATACAGCTATAAAGCATCATGAGATTGGGTTTGTCTCTTCATCTTCACAGTGTCTTGGGCCTGCTTCTAGCAGGAAGCAACTGTATTGCACAAACCAAATTTTTCAGCTTAAATATAAGCAAATGAATAAAATGAGAACCAAAAAACGCTAGAATGGTGAAAAAGCCAGATATTTCTTAAAACTTTCTTGTAGTCAGGCAATGATAATTAATTTCTATAGACTAAACTGATGGAACATGCATCTTCTTGGGAATCAAATGCTAGATAACTCCATTCACTTCCAAAATATTGTTAATAATAAAACTTATTTGTTAGTGCAAGTGTATACAAAAGAAGTTGGAAAATGAGATAGAGGCACTAGCTCACAACGAAATTAGGAGCTCATATATAAGAAGCGAAGCTTAATAATAGGGATAATAGCGGGCACCGATAGCAAGATATTAGGGCGACAAATCCAAAGGCTCCGTCACGCGAGGGAGTAACTTTCTTGGGTGCCAATTGAAGTAGTCCAAGTTTGCTACAACTATATCCATTGCCACCTTGATAAGTGTTAGTCTCCTCTCATTTGACTCTTTTAGCTTAGCATGGTATTGCTCATTCTGCAATCATCAGGAATGAGATTTGTTATGGACTCGCATATTAGGCCTAGTTGTTATGCGGCCCAGCAAGAGCACTTTATGAAGAATCCTTCCATACTCAGGTAAAACGATAATTGCCCTATGATCATGCCTATAATTGTGGAAAGTACAGGTAGTGGAGCAGGGACTCGCAGACTTGGAGGCATAAAAAGCCCTAGGGCTGAAACCCTAAAGGTAACCTATATAAATAGAAGGATAACCTAACATGTGCACATTCTTTATTCATCTATTTTACTATTCACCTCTCGGTTTGTACACACACCCTACTCCTTTTGGCTAAACGCCATACTCGTGTAGCACAGTGATCCACTGATATTCTTTGGTGTCTTCCTAATAGACATCTTAGAACAATCATCCTTTCTTCAATATCTGCATATAAATATCCTAGAGAGAACCGTTGATCCTATATAGACAATCCACTAGTCCATCGAGACTAGACATCGTGTTTTACGACAAAACGGGATTATATGAAATGTAGTTTCTAAATGGAGGATACTGCTATTACTATCCAAAGAAAAGTGAAAAGGAGGAAAAAAGAAACTATGAAGAACCTATACATCATATTTGTTATTGTTCTTGAGTTTCTTCTCTAACTGCTTCATTGATGCAGAGAGTCTCCCAATCTCTACAAGCTTATAGAAGTTAGAACACGCCATAAAAATGTTAATAGAAAGTAGAGGAAGGAGTTTTTGCTCATACGGACACATTTAAATTATAGGAAATAGAAAGGAAGCCACAAACCTCAACCAAGGTTCTACACACCGAGGAGCCCATCCAACAAAAAAGCGATATTTGGCCCATTAACTCAATACATTGTTTGTTCTATAGTTAGTCCAAAAAAGTTTACATGTATAATTCAAGAATAAAACTCAAAAACTTAGGGAGACATTTTGTGTCTCACACCGGGTCGACGCTTGATCGCCAAGCCACACGAATTGATCAAGAAACAAGAAAGTTGACAGCAATGCATTTTTGGACTGAAAATAGTATTCAACAGTGTATCAAAGATAAGAATGAGGAACAAAATAAGAGGGTGATAAAAAGGTTGAATAACTCTTGTAAAGCTTGTACCTTTCCCAACAAAATTAAAGGAATGGGAGTTTCGCGGGATTTGGACTTATCAAACCGTGCGAGATCATTGACAACCGCATATTAATTTTTAATTTCTTTTCTATGTTAAAAATTCTTCGAGTGTCGAAGAGACCAATATCAAAATAAATGTTTTTAAACTTTTTTCACTTTGTCAAAAACAAAGAATAATATCCACACCAATAGAAATATATGATTTTTTTTTTTTTCATTAAATAAGTCAAGACTTGGCCTAAAGAAAAGGGAATTAAGAGAATTCAGATGAGGAATTAAAAAGATTTTATCCATTTATATAAATTACAAGGAGCAAATTTTCCAAAGAAAAACAAAAGGAGTGTGTTATGGACTTATATAAGAGGCCCATTCAATGTATAGCCCAACAAGGGGCAATCTATGTGACTCAGATGTGACGGCAGAGCACTTGGGCTTGGAGGCACAGAGGCCCGTAAGTCCAAACCCTAACCCTAAGGTAAACTCTATAAATAAGAGGTAAACCCTAAGGTTTGACACATTCTCTCTCAGTTTATGATTCAGCCGTCACTGTGCACACACACCACCCCCTTTGGCTAACGCCTATTCGTGTACAGTGATCTATCATACTCATAGGTATCTGCTCCATAGATACCTAGGAGAGATTGAATCTATCCAATATCAATCCACTAGTCCAATAGAGCTAGACATCTTTGTCGCACCAAACAGAACATTGGCGTCGACTGTGGGGAATTGATAAACTCATATTCTCGTGACCAACGATGGTTAATACCGAAGCAACAATCGAGATACCCATGCACGGCGACTACGAGAATCCATCGCGGCGAGAATCAAGAAGTGCTGCCACCAAATGATGTCCCAAATTTTGACCACGTGCATGTGAGTGAAGACGTATCAAATACGGCCTCTTCCCCATAGATCGAGGAAAACCCTCATAATGCGATTGTTCAACAAGACCAACAAGATCCTCCCCCATAGGCTCCGATCGTAGATTCAGACATTCACCTCGTGCAAAACACCTTAAACGCTATATTAAGGCAAATGGAGGAATCAGAGCAGTGTAATAATCTCCAGCGGTAGGAGGATCTCAGAATAATGCAGTTAATGGGGGAACGTCTTAGACATTGAGACCCCGGCTCTTGATCAGAACGCGAGCAACCCACCCCAGGTTAATGCTCTGGTTACTAGTCAAAATGACGTAGGAGGACCCTCGAAGGTTAATGACCCCGAAACTAACTCGGTGCCACTTAAAAGCCGGGCTCCAATTCTGAAGCTCAAGATTCGAGCCCCAAGACGCAAGGCCAACATGCTTGAACAAAATCGAGATCGTGTTAATCGGGATGTGGCGCCGCAAGCGCAAAATGCTCCTGAGAAATATAGGAGGAGGTACGGTAGAAGGCAGCACAGCAGTCCTTTCTCAGATGAGATTTCCAATTCTCCTTACTCGGAGGATTTTGATTCAACCGTTTTGCCAACGTATGATCGAAGTCAGGATCCACTGGCCCATCTTCATACGTTCAACGTGGCTATGTTTGTGAGGGGATTCAACAGGCCCATCATTGCCCGATTATTTGTTGTAACACTGATAGGAGTTGTGCAAACATGGTTTCACACCTTGCCTGTAAACTCAATCCAAGATTTTGAAGAGTTGGGAGAGAAGTTCGTGTTGAATTTTGCAACAAGCAAAAAACAGCCAAAGTCTGAGTTCACCTTCGGCAAGGTTAAGCAGCAATCGGGGGAAACACTTCAGAAGTATTTGAATCGCTTCAAAGATGTTGCTCTACAAGTGCATGGATTATAAGAAAACGTGCATGTGTATTTAATTGTAGCGGCTTAGATGGTTCATCTCATTTGGAAAGATCAATTTATAAGGATCCCGTCAAGACCCTGGTGGAGTTCAAAACTCGGTCAAAGAAATATCTGGAGTTGGAGCAAATGGAGATAGCCAACGATGTGGAGAAGGAGAGGAAAAGGAGTCCACCTCCGAAAGAGAAAGAACAAGTCAGAATCTAGAAGCACGATTCCCATGGAAGGAACTCAGAAAATAGATCCCGAGGTGGAAGGTATAAAGGAAAATATGAAAAGTATACCCCTCTTGATGTTTCCCGGTCTCAAATTTGGGGAGAGGTAGCGTTGACTGAGATGAAGAAAGTAGATCGACCTCGACTACTTTACAATAAGGGAAGAGTGGATCAATCCAGGTTCTGTGAATTTCATGATGGACCGAGGCACACAACTGATGAGTGCTAGGATCTAAGAGATGCGTTGGAGATCTGAGAGGGTAAATTGTGGCAATACGTAATAAAAACCCAGGGACAGAAGAGTAATAAGCGGAAGCAAGAAGGGCATAGTAAGAGCTCGGCTCTTGACAAGAAAAGAAAGGATGAGAAGCAAAGAAAACGTGATGACAACGATGATGAACTTCAAGAGGTCGGGTTCGATTGAAACGTCATTAGCGGAGCCCTCGGAGGAAGAGAAGATACGGTAAGCTAGAGAAAAAAATATTTAAAGGAGGTCCTTTCAGTAAGGGATCAGTCGAAGTTCAAAGAAGCACGGCAAGCCGGAACCCCCTACGTGCTTCACTAAAGAAGATCGAAGGACGTGGTCCGAGGATACGAAGATGGTTTAATGATTAGGGGCACCCTGGTAAATTCTTAGGGTTAAGAAGATCTTCATAGGCATTTGGAAGCTCCACATATATTATCCTCTAGGATGTTTTCAAAAGGATGAACCTCGATCAAGAAGGCGAAGCCATGTAAAACAACCTCATAGGTTTTAATGGAGAAGACACTCCTCCTAAAGGATACATTGATCTCATGTTAACACTCAGAACCAAAGAATCGTTCAAGTTAGAGCGAGTCCAGTTCATAGTGGCCGATTTTCCATCTCCGTATAATATAATCTTAAGGGGACCAACTAATCATAATTGGGATATGTTGTGTTCTACCAAGCATCAGAAGTTGAAGATAGTGAATCACAAGAACAAAGTGGTTACCATAAGGGGAGATCAGAAGGAGTCTCAGCAGTGTTGCTTTGAATCAGTCAAAGAAAGTGAAGACAGAACTTCCTCCCCATCCCAGATTCGCAGGGGAGATAGAACTGCGAGTAAGGGAAAAGACACTCAGCGAACAAAACCAGTAAATATGGTAGAGTTAGACATGCGAGAAGAAACCGAGATTTTGAAACCGAGCCGAAGGAGAATTGGAGAATTTAGTTCTGGGTGAAGAACATGGGCAAGTCACTAAAGTGGGCAAAGTAATGGATCCAAAAGTTAGAACTAGGTTGGAAGCCTTCTTGAAAAAGAAACAAGATGTTTTTTTCCTGGAAGTCATCGGAGATACCCAGTGTTGATCAAAATTTTTGTTGTCACAAGCCGGCAATTAATTCGGGATCAAGTCCAGTGGACCAAAAGAAAAGGAAACTGGGCCCAGAAAGGGGGAAGGCTTTCGAAGAGCAAGTGTCAAAGATCGAACTTCAGAGAGTTGATAAATAGGGCTCACAAGATTTGAGGAGAAATCACATATGTTTACACTCAACCCCGTCTTTCCTGTGCTTCCACCTCACAAATCAAAAATAGCAATCCACCTTCACAACCAAACTCGCCCAAACTCAATGATGGCGGAATTTGGCGACCTTTCTCCATGAAGAAAGTCACGGTTCGATCTCAGATTATAATCCCGGACTTCAAATGATTATACAATCTCGGCTTTCAAATTACAATCCCAGACCTCCACCAAGAAGACTCCAAAGTGCAATCCCGAATTTCAAATGATTATACCATCTCAACCAAGACAACTTCAAATGGTTATCTCGGAATTTATTTCTTGGCCCGTTGAGTTTTTCGATGTTGGAAGAAGAGGAAGGGGAGAAAGAGCATTTGGAATCAGGTAAACTCCCTCTTCACCTTTGCATCCAGTTATTCTTCTGGTTCCTTTTTGTTTCTCATGGGATTGGATGCATCCATAGAGTCTGGGTTCAAAACCACAGCGTCGCTTTGAAACGCATCAGTTTAAAATGCTTCAATTTGAGCTTCTTCTAATGAGCCCAAAGAAAAACCTTAAGGAAATCGATCTGTTTGGTAACCTCATAAATTCCCTTCATCAAATAACTTCATATCCCAAAACCCTTGCGGACCCTCAGGTAGAAATCTGTGAAAGTTTTTATCTGCGCAACACCTTCTTCGCAAAAAAGTTATTCCAGCAGATTAATGATTGTTCATCTTGCGGGGAATTAGAATCATTGACCATCTTTGGTCGCGGGAATCGAAATTTATCGAGTCCTCACGGTCGCGCCAATGTTTGTCATAAGAACATAGATGTCTAGCCCTAAGTGGACTAGAATATTGATATAGGATCGAATAGCTCCCTCTTAGGCATCCATAGATGAGATACCTTTGAGAATAGAAGATTCTTGTACACAATATGGAGGCTCTTCGCCAAGAGGGGGTGGGGGTTTGTGTGTACACGAGTGGGGATAACAAAGTATATCTAATGTGTAAAAGACGAACATAGTAGAGAGCTTGGAAGATGAATCTAAATCTGCATACCTTAGGGTTTTACCATCTATTTATAGAGGGTACCTTAGGATTAGGGTTTGGACTAATGGGCCTCTTGTGTCTCCAAGCCCAAAAGTTGTGTCATCACGTCTGAGCCATGTTGGTTGTCTCTTGTTGGGCCACATTTTGAATGGGCCTATAATTTGAGTCCAAAACATAGGGTATGATTCTTCCAAGAATTATATTTGTTACAATAGTGTCGGCACTCTACCTATAGAATCTTTTAAGAATATGTATCTTTACATTCATAATTAGAGATAACTCAAAACGATGTATAGAGTATCTAAATTGCTTTATTGGTGCCTGTTTACTTGTCTTAATTTAAATTTTCATTTTGTCTCTAAATACATTTCCTATACTAATAAGTAATAACTTTCAAGATGTAATTATTACTTTGTTTTTAATAATATCTTACTAGATGAAGGATGTTAACTAGAGGAATTTAAGATTTAAAATAGTGTGACATTGAATGTAAAGCAAAATTAGAAAGGAAAAAATAATTCAACTTTAAGATGATTGAACTTGAAAATGGAGCTAAATCACCAAGAGGGAGGTGAATTGGGGATTTTAAAAACTTTTCAGTTTGCTCTGTTTTTGAATACTAAAAACAGAATGAACAGAGAAGAGAGGGGAAGAGCAAAACACATAAGATTTATATTGGTTCGGTCCAACCTCTTGACCTACGTCCAGTCCCCAAACACTCTGGGATTTCAAGTATATCAATTGATTACACACTCTATAACTCAAGAGTAATTCTCTCACTAGAACTTACTCCCCCTTACAAGTTGCAATCAATAAATCAATCACCAAGTCCCCCGACTTGTGATTCTTTACAATGAATGATTTACAATCAATAAACTCTCTTTAAGAGTGGATAAGAATAAACAACGAAGCTCTATGTATCAAAAGATACTTTACAAATGAAAACTGAAAGAATAAGTGTAAGACTTGAATGCAATTCATTTTCAGCAGATGTGTTTGTTGAGAAGACTTGAATGCAGCTCTATTTATATCAAGACATCATTAAATGACCGCTGAAATCCCTAATGTAACCGTTGGAGACATTCAGCAAGGATTAGAGAGTGCTTAGGTCTTCTTCTCTCACTTTTCTTTGCTTAACCAGTTGCATAGAAGTTTATCGTTGACCTCTTGAAAATTAATCCATTGGAAGAGCAGCTACTGGATGTGGAAAGCGAGACATTAATCCTTTGTAAACGTGTGCGAGATGGATTACCCAAAGGTATGCAACCTTTACGGGTTTTGCATTTAATATGCTAACGTCACATTTTGCTTTTGCTTTTGCCCTTCATTTAATATCCTTTAAAACATCTGAAACTCACTAACAAAGTGGTTAAACATAGCTAGGAATATCAAAGAATGATAATAGGAAGTATTGAGATCAAACAGCAAGGTTTCACAAATTCGTCAGATTCGAATTTCAAACCCTGCGATGAAAACTCGAGTTTGTTCATCAAAACTTGAGTTTTCGACTTTTGACATGTTAAATTGATTTTAGTCCAAAACATCAAAACTTGAGTTGTCATCCAAAACTAGCGGTTTTCAAAACATCAAAAAAGTGAAATGCTCTCGGCTTGGCCAAAACTCGAGTTTTCAAATCAAAACTTGAGTTTTCATTTAAGTATGAAAACTTAGAGAAAAAGCGAGCCAAGTCAAAAACTGGAGGTTTCCACGAAAACCGGCGGTTTTCAAAAACATTGAAAAAGAGCAAAGCTCTCGGCAGCCAAAACTCGAGTTTTCAAATCAAAACTCGAGTTTTCATTTAAGTATGAAAACTTAGAGAAAAACATGTCAAGTTGAAGCGGAGGTTTTCATGAAAAACCGGCGGTTTCAAAATCAGTGTAAAACTAGAAAGCTCTCGGCCAAGTCAAAACTCGAGTTTCCAAACCAAAACTCAAGTTTTCGCATATCTTAAGAAAACTCATGGCGAACGAAAGCTGGCAGTTTCATATCAAAATTGGAGTTTGCATAATAAACTCGAGTTTTCGCATATCTTAGGAAAACTCAGAAAACTCATGGCAAACTGAAAATTGGCGGTTTCATATCAAACTGGAGTTTTCACAATCTTAAAATGTTGGAGACTCTTCGTGTGACCAAAACTCGATTTTTCAAATGAAAACTGGAGTTTTGTCCTTTCGAAAAACTTTGAGAAGTCTCGTATGGTGAAAACTGGACTTTTCTCTGAAAATAGATGGTTTTGCTTAGTTCAGGAAAATTGGACATCTCTTTGTAAGGTCAAAACTCGAGTTTTTCGAGTTTTCCTTTGACGATAAGTTTTCAACTTACCAAAGAAAAACTTCTCATTTTGTTTACAATTGTCGATTATCATCAAAACCCATAGAGAACTAACGACCGACAATCATTCAAGCTTCGGGTAATAAGCCGCCGATTACAAAATCTTTAGATTCGACATGAATCTTTCAAAAAACCATAACTTTAAAGTTAGAAGAACTCAAAGATTAATTATAATGTTGGTCTCAGGTCCTATAGTTTGCAAAATTACAAATGGGTCTTACCAGTCAAGGAAAATTCTACTAGTGCATGAACAATATTTCTTCACTCAGAAATAACATCGAACATGTTATGAACATATTGTAGTGCAGCTTGTGTAAGAATTGAACAAACAGTAAGGAAGTCTGACCTTTTGACGATACAGAGACAAAGGCATGTCTAAGATGAATCAAATCCAAGGAGAGAATCTTGGGCAAGATAATTTCCTGACATGTTGGGATTGGTTTGGGAACACGTGCTCCAATTTCGTAGCAAAAGGCCCTACCTTTGCAAAGAGTGAAAATGGCAGCTGAGGAAGGAGATGAAAGAAAAGCCAGTGGGAGTTGAAAAAGCATAATCGAATGGTTTTTGTTTGGTAGTTTATATTCATAGCTTTGTCTGTACTCTGTAACATATCAACCCTTAATTTGGACACCATAGATAGAAAGGGAGAGGTTCGATGATAATATGGTAATAAACGTGACAAAATCTTCATAGCCAGTGTGTGTATCAGCAGTGTTGTTAAAACGTCGTGTCAAAACGTTGAAAAGTACATTTTTGCATTTTTACGCGAAAAATGTGTCGAATCGGTGGTTGAGACGGAATTTGGTCGAGACGGTAGAGACGACGTTTGGATCGGTAGAAACGGTGTGTTGATCGTTCTAAAATTTCTTTAATCTTCTTCTTCACATCGACACATCGGCTTTCTTTGTTTCTTCGGGTTCAGTCCACCGAAGATGAAGGAGACATGGCCGTTGGAATGATGCTTGCCGGCGATCGGTGGTGGTGAATGATCGCGTGGTGAGAGGAAGAAGAAGACGGAAAAGAAGGATGCAGGGTCGAAGGTTCAGCTGTGTTCGCGCGCTCTCTCTCTCTCTTCTCTGTTTGCGTTCTCATATATGCAGGGACTAGGGTCGATGCCAAGCGCTAAACCTAATGAATTAGAGTAATTGGTTCCCAGTCAAAATGCAGAGTTTTGACCAGGGACCAATTTGCAAAGTTAAAACCTTTTTTATAGAGGGACTAAACTGAAACTTTTGCAACTTGGGTTCAAACTTTTAATATGTATTATGATGACTGAGTTTGAACTTAATTATTTCCTTGAGTGTTTGGACTTAAATTTGTGATTACTTTAATGTATTGGTGTGTTTTGGTTTTATACATGTTCGATTTTTTTTTAGTACGTATTAAACTCTTACGTTTCACGATTTTACGTTTTTGCTCACCCTTACTGTTTCTACGTAGACTCTATGTTTTAACAACACTGTGTATCAGTGTATGGAAGGAAATGAATGGGGCCATACCCCTGTTTCTGCATGCGATCATGCTTCCAGATTTGCTCCTTTCATGTTCATATCAATCAAGGTTCTGAAACCAGGATCGATCACTAGATCGGTCGGGGTATTGAATCAAGGGTCAGTGGGTCAGACCGGAGCTAAACCGGGGTTAAACCGGTAAAAATGGAAGATTTTAGAATTATTAGTATGAAATTCTAAAGAAAATAAAAAAACATAGTTTAAAAAAAAGTGAACCAGTTTGACCCCAGGACCAGACCGGTTTACTGATCGGTTCGCTGGTTTCCAGCCCGGTCCGGGTCTATCAATCCTCAATCCTATGTATAATTATTAGTTAACCTTGTATGTATAAATCTCTTAGCTTAGGACATAGGGTGTCTTCATGTGTATAAATCTCGAGTTTTGAATGATTGAAATCTAATATACTATTGAGTCCATGAAAATTTTGAATCCTTTTTACCTAAGGAAACGAAAAAGAGGATTAAATTAAAATACATTTGTTTTTTCTTAGATGTGAATGTTCATTTAAGCCACCAAATAAAAGAAGAGTGGTAAAAAAGAGAGACCAGTACTAATAATAATGGGGTATAATAGATATTGCTGCAAATATCCTGATTTGCATACAATGAAAAATGAAAGGAAAAAAAAAAAAATCTTTTTCCAGAGTTTAGGCATTTTTAACTTTTTCTTCCCCATATTAGCAACAGTACTGTCATTACAAGTATTCTTAATAATAAATTCCATAGCTTGCTGATGGGGGGTGCTGGTAATTCAAATCTCTTGATATAATGAAAAATTAGTGCATAGAGGACAATGCGTAGCTATTTCCAATGTCTGTATTTATTTATTTATTATAAAAGTAAGGGATCTGAATGCAATGGAAGGGAAAATTTTCAGTGGCAGGAACGTGAAGAGGAAAGGATGGAAATGAAAAATTAAAATAATAAATCTTTTCAATGGCTTTTTTTTTTTTTTTTTTTTTTTTTTTTTTTTTTTTTGATATTAGAGATGGCTAAACGCCTACAATACAAAAAAAGAAATTACACAATGGAAGAATTTAATCCTAAACACTCTTGATCCAACCAAGCTCTCAGATGAGTAGGACACACATCTAAGATTGTAGAATTAGAGATGCCCCATTTAGTTAGGGCATCTGCAATTCTATTAAAGTGCCTTAGAATTACACATTGGCTTGAAGTTGCCTAAGTCAGAAGAAAATCAAATGTATAATGAAGGAGGTCCTTGGCTGTTGTATCAGTTTATGTAGCAAGCCTTTTTTCCATCACACATTTCAGATAGTTGTGTTTCTTTTGTCTCCTGAAACTTGGAAAAGGGCCTCAAATGTTTCAGGCCTTCCTTCAGAAAGCAACAAATATGGTATATTTCTCACATTTGGGCTGCCCTTTTCAGAGTGCTCCAAATCTCTTTATGTATTAATGTCACTCTTTTGGTATACTCACTGTGATTTTAAGTTAGTTTTAGATACTCAATCTAAAGCTGATCACTGAAAATATTGAGCTCAGGTAGTTGACTGTAGTTAACCAGATTTATATGTGAGTCTCCAACCATCTTAGAAGCTACTGAACAGACGGGGTTGAGGAGAACCCGACATGCCACATTTCACGAGACTTTGTTCGTCTTTACAACATACTTCATTTCAACTTTAATATAAAACCCAATTGATTTTTATTGAAGAGATAAAAAAAGCTATATATATATATATATATATATTACGTAGTTATATCATATGTTGTATATCATTACATTATATATTAGTTTATGGGTTATGCAAATTAATTTAGAGAAAAACGATAAATATAAATACTTTGATGAAACTTATTTAACTTATTTAATCTCATAAAAAAGTTAATTGACTCTTATATTAAGGATCTAAGCTAGTATAAGAGAAATGAATTTTTCATAGCTTTAGCCTTAAGCGCTTTGGGGCCCGTCATCCTTACGGTTTTAAAATACGTTGAGATGGAAGGTATCCGGATCTTTATAAAGTGTCTTTCGTTTTCCTCCCCAACCGATATCGGAAATTATACTCTGTTATGACTAGTATGCAATGGATAAGAAGATAGTGCTTCTATTAATGATTCAGATCAGAATTGTAGTCCGTTATAGTAATCGGGTACAACTCTTAAGCATAGATAACAGAAAATAAGAGGGGAAAGGGACGATGCAGAGAAAAGGTTAACAGAGAGTGGAGAGGGAGAGAGTCTCAAAAAAGAAAGATTTCCAGTACAATTTTCCATACCCCACTATAACAACTTTTGTCTTCTTATAGTCCTTCCTATTCGAGCTCCCTGAGCTTCCAAGGCCTCTTTCTAAACCTTTTGCTCCTCCGTATGGGCTTTTCTATGCCTTACGCCATTGGATAGTTCGTGCACGGGCCCATTTGTTCTTTATCCATTACATTACCCTCCCCATCGAAAGGACCTTGTCCTCAAGGTCCAAAGAAGGATACAAGGTTGACATCTCGGTGGCATTCTCCCACGTATCTGCTGAAGCACCATCCCAACGAATGAGTACTTGGTGAACCCACTGTGCGCCATCGTGAATAAAACGCGTGTTAAGGACTCATATAGGAGAGAGAACAGGTCCCTCTGGCACCGTCAGTAACGGGATAGGAATTGCAGGAGTCACCGTAGCAGAGCCCACATAACGTTTGAGGACAGATACATGGAAGATGGAATGGATCCGGACATGTGGGGGCAAGGCCAGACGATATGCAACATGACCAATACGCTCCAAAATACGAAAGGGACCAAAGTATCTCAAGGCTAGTTTCTGAAACTTCCGAAGTTCGACAGAGTGTTGTCGGTAAGGTTGAAGCTTTACCCAGACCAAGTCGCCAGCATTATACTCTGTATCAGTGCGATGTTGATCCGCATAGGCCTTCATACGCGATTGAGCCTTCTGAATATTCGCCTTCAAGGTCTGTAGTAATTCATCCGTGCTTTTTATTTGTTTGTGAATGTCAAATGGGGTATCCTCCAACGATGAGTGTGGAATGATCGGAGGGGGGTCACGGCCATACACCACCTTGAAGGGTACCATGCCGATGGAAGTTTGAAAAGATGTGTTGTACCAGTACTCGGCCCATGGCAGATGATCTAACCACTGGCGTGGGTGATCGAAGACGAAGCAACGCAGGTATAGCTCGACACATTTGTTGAGAGCTTCCGTCTGACCGTCAGATTATGGGTGATAGGCCGACGAGAAACACAGTGTGGAGCCCTGAAGCTTCATCAGATGACGCCAAAAGGCACTGGTGAACGTTTTATCCCGATCCGAAACGATGGTTTTAGGAATGCCGTGTAGTTTAACCACTTGTTGGACAAAGACCTCAGCGACCTTCTGAGAGGTAAATGATGCCGGCAAGGGAATAAAGTGGCCATATTTGGAGAGACGGTCCACCACCACAAATATGACGGAATACCCCTGGACGACAGAGAGGCCAACAATAAAATCCATTGAGATTTCTTCCCATATGCGATCGGGGATCGGAAGTGGCTCAAGTAAGTCGGCTAGATGTAGGTGTGAGACTTTGGCTTGCTGACAGATAACACACTGCTTAATGTATTGACGAACGTCGTTGCGCATGTGACGCCAAGTGAAAAGGCGAGCAATGCGTTGAAAAGTGCGCAAAAACCCTGCATGTCCGCCAATCTTCGAAGAGTGGAATTTCGCTAAGACGGATTGAATCACAGACTGATCGTCGGAGGGTAGGAGCAACCTCTGTTTCCAAAACACATCGCCCTGACGCACATGGTACTCACTGGGGTAGCTCACCTGACGTGATTTTGTGTTTCAAAGTTTGAATAGCAGCCGAGGAACGCACTTGAGCAAGTAATGTATCCATGAAGGAGGATTGAAGTGAGGACAAGGCCATGTAGGTGACACGAGACAGAGCATCGGCTGCCTGATTCTGACGGCCTGGTTTATATTCAATCGTGAAGCGATATCCCAAGAGCTTGGGCAGGCAACTCTCCTGTTTGGGTGTTTGAATGACCTGCTCGCCCAAATGTTTCAAGCTAGCATGGTCCGTGCGGATGATAAATGTGTGACCAAATAGGTAATGGCGAAACTTGGCAACGGCATCAGTTATGGCCGTGAGTTCGCGCACATATACGGACTGAGCCTGCATTCGGGGGGAGAGTTTCTTGGAAAAGAAAGCAATTGGATGACCTCCTTGACTGAGGACAGCACCGATCCCACTCCCGGACGCATCTGTTTCTAGGATGAAGGGCTGGGGAAAATCCGGCAAGGCGAGGACAGGCACCTGTGTAATTGCTGATTTCAAATCCTCAAAGGCTTTCTGGGTGACATCGGACCAGGCGAAAGCGTCTTTTGCAAGAAGATTGGTGAGCGAGTTAGCAATCCGAGCATAACTACGGATGAACCTACGATAGTACCCACTCAAGCCCAAGAAACCTTTTAATTGGGTTACATTCTGAGGACGAGGCCATTGTACAATTGCTGTGATCTTGGACGCGTCCATCTCGACGCCCTTCTCCGAGACCACGTGCCCCAGGTAATCAATCCTCTGTTGACCAAAAGCACATTTTGACATTTTAGCAAACAGTCGGTGGTCAACCAGCGTTTGTAAAACCACACGAACATGAGTCAAATGAGTGTCCCAATTGTGACTATAGATTAAAATGTCATCGAAAAAGATTAAAACAAACTTACGTAAGTAAGGTCTGAATATGGTGTTCATGAGGGACTGGAAGGTCACCGGCGCATTCGTGAGACCAAAGGGCATGACCAGCCATTCATACAGCCCGTGATGTGTGCGGAACGCAGTCTTCTCCCTGTCAGCAGCTCGCATCAGTATTTGGTGGTATCCCGATCGAAGGTCCAGTTTGGAGTAGACAACAGAGCCATGGAGGTCATCTAATAACTCATCGACGGTGGGCATCGGGAACACATCCTTCACTGTAATTGCGTTCAAAGCACGATAGTCGACACAAAAATGCCACGTTCCATCCTTCTTTTTAACTAAGATTACTGGTGCCGAGAAAGGACCGGATTGCATTTTATTTGGCCTTCACGGAGCGGGCTACGAATGCGTTAGGTACTAGATCGATGGCGAGAATTAGGCACTAGATCGATGGCATGCTCGTGTCCCCTGGGTGGAGGTAACCCGCGGGGTGTGTCAAACACGCTAGTAAACTCACGTAAGATTTGAAGTAAATCCAACGGAATCTCATCGGGATCCCTCGCTTGGTGTTGCTCGGCAATCTGCAGTACAAATAGCTCAGAACAGGCATCGGTATGTTGTAGTCTCAGGAGATGGTGGTACTAAGCTTGTGCAAAAGTGCTCCCTCGGACCCCTGTCAACGTGATCCACTGTCCATCGGTTAAAAATTTTATGGTGGACGTACTATGGTCAGCCACGTGGGCCCCTAACATCGCTAACCACCCAGCTCCGATAACCATGTCCACGGCTGCCACAGGTAAGACGAGCATGGTGAGCGATAACTAGTACCCACATACTAGAACCGGCACATCTCGAACTAGTTGATTAGTACGCATGATTTTCCCGATCCCGCCAAGTATTCACACTTCTTTCGTGAACTCAATAGGTAAATTGAGGTGTTGTACGATACGTGGGTGGATAAAATTATCCGAACTCCCACCATCTAGTAGAATCTGGACCTCGGTGCCCTGTATGGTTCCTGTGAAGCGTATCGTAGCCATGCCTTGGGTGCCCTTCGAAACAGGGAGTGATAAGTGATGTAGAGTGCCGTCGATCTGTATGTCATCAAGAACAGGTTCTACAAGGTCATCTGGTTCATCTTCTTCGATCATCATCATAAGTTGCTTCTTCACACACTTGTGAGTGGGTGAAAATTTTTCATCGCAAGTATAGCATAAGCCCTTTTCTCTCCTGATTTGCATCTCTACCGGGGTCATTCGTTTAAGTGGCAATTTGGTCGGTGTGGGTAGTAATGGTGGCAGATTTGTTTTTCCGCCTCCACTGGTCATTGTCGAATTGCCTCCAGTCCCATAGGATGAATTCGAGTATCCTTTAGTTATCGATCCTGAGTGGCCTGAATGACTAAGCCCATAGGCTCGCGCGGGTTTGCTCCAGTCAGCCGCTTCTGCAAACAATTTGGCCAACGTCATCACCTGTAATACGGTGACAGGTTTTTGTACCAGCACGTCTCTACGCAAGTCCGGTTTGAGTCCTCCGATGTAACAATCCAATAGTGCGGGTTCTGTGATGTCCGTCGTCCGGTTAGCCAGTGTCATAAACTGACTATTGTAGTCCTCCAATTTCCCTTGTTGCACTAGCTTAAACAGCTGAGACCTAGCACAATCAAATTTAGATGGGCCATATTGCTCCTCAATGGCTTGTACCAGTGCATTCCAGTGAGTAATTCTTCCAGCTCTTTCCATCATCTGGAACCACGATAAGACATCTTCGTCTAGGTGTACGGAAGCTATAACTATCCGCTGAACCTCTGGAACTTCAAAGTATTTGAAATATTGTTCCGCTTTGAATATCCAGTTCAACGCATCTGACCCATCGAAATGAGGAAAATCAAGTTTGATTTGCCGATTCAATGTGGTGTAATACGGGCCTGTCTGGGTCTGAGTGGGGCTTAGAATTTGCGAATCATGTTTTGATCCAGAAGCAAGAGTCTCAGATTTTTTATCCAGATTATCAAGTTTCATCATGATAGCATCCATGAAACTTTCGATCCGGGTAAATCGACCCCCTTTGTTTCCATGAATTCACTATATTTTAGCTGTTCAGTCAAGAGTTCCTTCAATCGAGTATTTTCAGCCATGAAAACCTCTCGATGAAAGCACCAATGTTATGACTAGTATGCAATGGATAAGAAGATAGTGCTTCTATTAATGATTCAGATCAGAATTGTAGTCCGTTATAGTAATCGGGTACAACTCTTAAGCACAGATAACCGAAAATAAGAGGGGAAAGGGACGATGTAGAGAAAAGGTTAACAGAGAGTGGAGAGGGAGAGAGTCTCAGAAAAGAAAGATTTCCAGTACAATTTTCCACACCCCACTATAACAACTTTTGTCTTCTTATAGTCCTTCCTATTCAAGCTCCCTGAGCTTCCAAGGCCTCTTTCTAAACCTTTTGCTCCTCCGTATGGGCTTTTCTATGCCTTCTGCCATTGGATCGTTCGTGCCTGGGCCCATTTGTTCTTTATCCATTACATACTCCACCCCTTTGGACCAGCTTTGCTAAAGCCCTTTTACACTAAAACCCACAGTTTTCAAGGCCTTATCTTAAAGAACAAGAGTTTAAACTGATAGCCCAACGGGCTTGGATCCACATTGCAGTTTTGATGGTCTTTAGTATGCGTTTGCAAAGTAACCTGATATTAGCTTTGTTTCGAAAGATGCAAAGTCCCATTTCCAACATGTTGCCAAACATACTAACACACTTATGAACGTGCTTTGATTATAATCTGTTCATTTTCAAGTGTCATGAATGTTCTAATTTTCTGAGATGTTTCAATAAACTAAAGCATGCTTTTTTATGGGTTTAATCAGTCAGATCCAACAATTCCAGATCAAACAAGAATCCAACTTTTTCTTATTGTCAAGTGCCTCTTACTACTCTATTACAGGAACCCATTGTATTTGTTGGCATATGACTCCTCAAGCTTTTTTATTTTAGAGACAAGAAACAATAAAGCTAGTGCATCAGCACAAGTTTCTAGCTCTGGATATGCCCTGTTTCAAGTAGCCTTAACAATGGCTAATTAATATGATCAATTTGGAAATGGAGACCAGAGTTGGAATTCCAAGAATATGTGGATATTTGGAGTCAATTTTTGGTAGACATAATGTTCTTGGTTTGTGTGAATATATCCTTCTTAGAAGAATGTATGCCTTTGCTTTTGTGAATGTTCTTTTACGCTGTTAATATTTTGAAGCTTTGATTGTTCTTGCAAAGTTCTAGTTATGATTTTTCACACAACAAATGAAAAAATGAAATTCACCAAAACGAAAAAAAACAAGGCCAATAACATGTCATATGTAGGTATGTGTTTGTAAATGAGTGTGTGCATATGTGTTATTGTTATGTGTGGTAATATTTTCTTAATAAAAGGGATAGAAAGAGAAAAGAGAACGGATAAGGTATATGTCTAATCTTCTCTACCTCTTATTTTATGACACGTTTTTTATTAATTTAGTTGTTGAAAATATATAATACTCCCTCATTTCCTAAATATAAGACAAAATTAATTTTTTTAAAAAAATTAAGGAAGCTAGTTAAATTATTTTAGAGTATTTATATTTTTATTATTTTTCCCAAACTAATTAGTATGACTAACAAACTTATATATACCTAATAATACACAACATACGATATGATTAAGAACTTTATTTCTTAATCTTTCCAAAAAAAAAAAAAAAAAGTCGACTCCATCTGTCTTATATTTATGACCCAAGCAAAACTTTGTAATGATTGTTTGTGAAATGGGGTTAGGCATGATGAGAATTGATGTAGTAAAGTTATATAGAAGTCTTTAATTTGGATCAAAGTGTATCAACTTTAGCTTTCATTTTTGTTTGGATTTGCTTCTTCCTACCGACACTTTCTTTTTAATTCTTCCTCCATCACGTTGAGATACCAGCTAGATTGATGTTCATCCTCTATATTACTCAACGCTTATAAATAATATAGTTAATACTTAATACTAATATATTCTCAACAAATTTTATTGAAAGATAAGTTATAAATATAATTTCAAATATATAATAACTGGAAATATTTGGGATTAACTTGATTAGCCAGGGCGATGACTATTTGATTAGGAATTATTTAACACTGAAAGTGACGACTACACGCATGCTTTCTACTTTTTTGACTTTTTTGCATTTTGCAAAGCTGGCCTCAATCTTCTATTTTCTATTGTTTTACGCCAACAACTTCTTGACTTTTTTTTTTTTTTTTAACCCCAACGGTTAAAGCTTCGGACATTCTCATAAATGAAGAGGGCTCGATTCTTGACTTTGTCGCGGCATTGGGGAGATATCCTTGGTAAAGTATGGGGTAACGCAGCCTGAGGTGGAGAGATATGTGTCTTCTCAGTCTTGTATCTAGGGCGGAACCAGGAGGAGGGTTAGGGGTGGCCCCCCTAAAATTATAGAGTAGAACCGGATTATAGGAAATTACATTTCAACCTATAAAATTTCAAAATTGTTAATTTAATCCCCACAAAAAGTTTCATAGAGGGACTAAAATTAAAATATTAAAATATTTATAGGGCTGAAATGTAATTTCATGAACTCCCGAATTCTATTCTATAATTTTTTGCCCTCTAATTACAATTCTTGGTTCCACCTCCCCTATGGATCAGAGCTATAGTGCTTATCCTTAAACAGTAGGTGAACCCAACTCTTCTCATTATATATATATATGTATGTATGTATGTATGTATGTATGTATGTGTGTGTGTATACATATACATATACATATACATATGTATATATATAAAATTCTAGACTTTTTTCTTTCATATTTTTAAATAATAATTAAGTATGAAATATTAACTTAAACTTACCACACTTGTATCATAATATTGGAAAAAAAAAAAAAAAAAAAGAAAGAAAGCATGTTCTCAGATTAATTAAGTGTCGCTAGTAATTCTGTGATTTAAATTAAACAAACCAAGCTGTGACTGATTTGGAGATAGTAATAGCATAGAATCTAAATTCTGTCAATAATAATGTGAACATTTGTATTAGTTATTCAAATTTATTAAGCAAGCACACAATTTTATTTACGTAAGCAACATTGATGAGACAAAATTGGAACGTAGTGGCTGTCGTGTTCGATTGAAATAAGCGTGATTTATATGTTTTAAGCTTTTTACTGTTTTGTCGGTCAAAAAAGGGTTTTCTTTATATTTTATATATATTCCTACCATTTTTTTGGCCAATATGTTCCTATCCTACCATGAGTCAACTACTACCAAGCAAGCTGACAAGTTACAGTGACCACCAAATCATGAGCTACTACAACTTTTTTCGATTTTCCACAAGATTCGAATGCTTTCATTATTTCCTGACATGGACATTTATTTAATTATTTTGCTGAATAAATATTATATGTATTTTCAATTCTTAGAATAATTAAGTGTCTCTAAATTTAAAATTCATCATTTTATAGGAATAAGTTATCTCTGCGTTAATTATAAGAATATTTTTGTAGTATAATTTATACTATAAAAATATTTTTATAATTAAGATCGGAGGTAGTACTTGATATACGCATCCTATTTAATACTCCTCCTAATTATTGGATGATATTTGAAAGTTGATTTTTGTCCTAATTATAAGACAATATTTTAATTTTTGTTAACTTCTTCCTAAAATACTCCTATTTCATTTTCTCAAATGTGTTTATTTTTGGTAAATATAAGTATGTGGATGTGTAGATTCTTCCAATCAGTGAAACTTTTAAATTGTTAGATTTTAATTTATTTATCGATCAGCTGACGTTAATTTGCTAATATATATAGACACACACATATACACAGATATATATGTGTGTGTGTAAGTATGTCTATATGTATGTGTCTACACATAAATATATATAAACACACACATGTGCGTGTGTGAGTGTGGGTTTATACGTATATGTGTGTTTGTGTTGTGGCGGTTTATACATATATGTGTCTATGCATATATGTGTGTGTGTGTCAATATATATATATGTGTAGATATATATGTATTTGTGTACTCACACACATATATGTATATATAGTAAGATTTTATTTCAATTAAAAAGTGTGTGAAAAGAAAAATTTAGGTAGAAAGGTATGTACAAAAAATGTTAATTCACTTTTACTTATTTCATTCTAAATTTATATAAGGGTTTTTAGAAAAATGAGCAAAATTAACTAATTTAACTTCTCTCTTTAATCCCCATAAAATCGTTAAATATGTTCTATAATCGGGGAGTACTTAATAAGCTACGGTCTTAAATATAAAATATAGTTAATTTTTATTAATAAATTAAAAAATAATTAAGTTATTTTAAAGTATTTATATTAATTATTTTTCTTTAAACTAATTTTTCTCATTTATAAACTGATATATAATTTAATCATATATAACATATACTATGATGATAATTTATTAAGTTTCTTTAATATCTAAAAAAAGTCAAATATATATAACAAAGAAGCTAGACCGTACATATAACAAAAAAAAGTTCAAATGATATGAGTTTTATATAAAGAAAAACCAATTACATAATTAATTATAAAATATTAATTTCCTTTTTCATGATTTAACATAATAAAATAAAAGGATTAAGGGACATTTTTACCACAAAAACTTTCACCGAGGACTTGATAGTTTTTCTGGGGTAATTTTGTCATGAAATTTTTTAAAAGTAAGCAATTTTGCCCTTGTTGTTAACTCAATTAATTTTTATCTTAATTGATCAAATATGCGGTTCACATATCATCTACTTCATCTTTTTTTAAAGTTTGATTTAAAAATTTTGGGGAAAATTTGCACTTTAGGAAAAATAACATTTAAACTGTCATTTCAAGTATATTTGATTAACTAATGGTCCAAAATTAAGCTGAGATAATGGATCAAGCAAAATTGCTTCATATTTAACATTTCCAAAGAAATTAAACTTTTATAATTATGTTAAATCCGTTTTGGTTTAGGCGGGTTAGTCTGGGCGTGCTCACTCTTTTTTAAAAAAAATTTAGGGAGAAGGGGCGTTTTTTATCATAAAAATAATTACATAATTAATTATAAAATTTTCCAGATAAAAAAAATACTACTTAACGTTCAATAAAAAAATAAAATAAAAAGAGTGAGCCCGCGCAGCCTAAAACAAAAGTCCAAAACGGATTTGTCCACATTCGGCTACTCGCAGAGAGACAGCAATGGATTCCCAAGCAAAAGCAGCAGAGCAGAGCACCACTACCACTATCCCTGTTCTACCCTTAATTCTCCTCTCTCCCTCCTCCGTCTCAGCACCGCCGTCTCCTGAACCCTCCGGCACCATCACTCCTCCCCTCCACTCCACCACCGCCGCCGTTCCGTTCAGATGGGAACAAGAGCCTGGAAAGCCCAAACACTCCTCCGCCATCGTCTCCTTCTCCGACTCTTCCCTCACCACCCCCACCGATTTGTCCCCAAAATCCTTAGAACTCCCTCCCAGGCTCCTCACTGTAGAGAATCCTCCTCATGGATTAGGTAGCAGCAACAGATTTCGCTCTCCCTCTTTGAGAATTGGTTCCGATCGCTATTGCCGGCTTCCGGTCGGGGCCGTGATCCGGAGCAGGCGGTGGGTTGGGTTCGGGGTGAAACGGCTGTGGTTTGGCTCATGGATGGCAAAGAAGAGAGAAGTAAGTGGCGGTAGTTATGTGTTCCCATCTTATGGTACTGATCATATAGAGACCAGCGACGTGGATGCCATTGGAGGTACTCGGAAGAACAGAGTGATGGCAACACACTCTCGCCTCTGGGTAATAGTGATTATCTTTTTAATGAATTCGTTTTTTCATTAGTATGAATATGAATTTTTTATCCATACAAAGGGCATCATGTGTTAATAGTTTATGTGAGCTAGTAAGATATGATTGAAATGAATAATGGGAGATTTGAATTGAATGTTGCAGAGAAGAATATGGGAAGGGGTGAAGCAGATGGGAGAATGGAGGAGCAGGAGAGTGAAGAAAGATGAGTATGGACTGTCACTACGCCTCTAATGAAGTAACCAATTTCAATTCTACGTACTTCACTTTATTTCCATCAGCAGAGTGTGTGTAGTAAGTAGTTCATGAATTTGTGTAATTTTCCACTTATGTAATGGAGCATAAACATTGTATTCCCAACTAAATTTCAATACTCCATTCCAAGTTGTTGCATGTATGAATGTACGACTTCATTGCAAAACACATGATGTATAATATCAAGTCTATGATGAGTCACTTGTGTAAAACTCAGTTTCTTATAAATAGATATACGGCAAAGAATATATACTTTCTCTTATTCTTATTATAAGGCACCAATTGCAATTTCTCTTAGACTAAGGAAGGGTAGTTAAGTCATTATATTAGTGTTCAGTAGATAAATATTTCCACCTGTACCCCTACTTTAAAAGCGAGAGAGAGAGAGAGCAACATGTTGATTGAATTGAAAATATACAAATTTAATGGGTGGAAGAGAGGAACAGGCTGAATAGGGGAATGCAATAGTCAATAACAATAAATGAGGGCATAATAGAAAAAACTTAATAAATCAGTCAATTAGAGGTCGTTGGTATCTTATAATGAGGATAAAAAATTGAGTGGAGTTGGTGCGCTATAATAAAGAATATTCCCTATTTTGGTCCCTTGTAAAAAATTACTACCTCCAATTTTAAATATAAGTCATAGTTAACTTTTTTTTGAAAAAATTAAAGAAACTTAATAAGTTACTTAATTATATTATATACGGTGTATCATCATCTTATATATACATTATAAGTTTGACAAATTATTTTTGAGAAAGTAATTTAATTAGTTTTTTTAATATTTTTTTAAACAAAAAAAATTAACTAAATCTTATACTTGACCGTTTGGTTAAAATATTGAAAATGTGTTTCCGGATAAATGCGCCAAACATGTTCATTATAGCTGCCTAGGAATAGCAAGATATTGACTTGGAGATGGAATTCTATTTCAGAACAAAACCATATTCAAACTGTCAGATGAAATGTCATCTAATGATCAATTAGGACCATTTGGTACATAGAATATATTTTAATGAAAATGAATGGAAGGACAATTTTTCTAAGCCGGCTAACTCATTCAAATTCTTAATTGGATTTTTTAAATTCAGTAAATCCTAAATCAAGCCATATGTCCTAAAATAAGATTTCATAATTTATTTATTTTATTTTATTACTCCTTATTTGATTCTCGATCAATTAAAAAATAATCCTATGTGTCACTCATCCATCTCTATTATTTTAATTTTCTTTCCACAAAAATATGTACTCATTAATTATAATTTCTCTCTCCCCCGGGGAAAGAGACTTTTCTGAATAGCTTTCCCACTCACCACCACCGACGGGAGTGGAACCTCTCCATTTAAGTTCCGGTCCACTTCTGTCCGTTTAGAAATTTTTTTTTTTTTTTTTTTTTTGGGGGAAATCCACCTTAGCGTTCAAATAACCAAAAAAATTATTAAAAAAGGTTAAAGAAAAAGTCACATATCAAAAAAAATCTAGGATTTTTTCTGGTATTATTTCATAAAATGTTAGTTGTTAACGCATACTGATTTAATTGTTACAGATTTTAATATTGTTGTTAACGTCGACTGATTTAGTTGTTAATGTTTCGATATAGTTGTTAACGTTTATAAATAATACCACAAGACATGTGACTTTTTTTTGGGTTTTTTTGACAATTTTTTCCTAATTTAGGCCAGGGGAAATTCCACTTTTCTTTTTTTTTTTCCGACCAAACCCTCCATTTAGATGAAACAAAACCATTTCATTATTTGAAAAAGTAACACTGCGCAATTATTATTATTTTTCTTTTTCCGTAGCTATGATGTCTATTCCTCCATTGTTGTTGCTAAAATCTCTCTAATTATTAAAATAAAAAACATCGAATAAGTTGTTTGTACTCATTCATTCAATCAACTGAAAATTCATACAAGCATGGGCATAGCGTGATTCGACAATAGGTGTTTAGGACATCATTCATCTCGCTAAGGCGATATTTGGTTGACTGTTCTGCTGCAAATGCTTTCCTGTAGGCTTCTTTCAATTGCAGAAGAAATTAAGCCATAAATGAACAGAAACATTACCTGAGAACAAAATTGAGGATCCTCCATCGATTCTTAACCTAACAAATGGTGCAGGAGGAGGAGCTTTGGGATCGAAGGTGGATGAATGAGAGTGTTATCAATGAGTCCGTATTTTTATTAAAAAAATTAAAAATTAAAATAACAGAGATAGATGAGTGATGCCTAGCCTATGGAATTATTTATAAAATCAAATAAAGGGTAGTAAGGTAAAATTAATAAATTATAAAATCCTATTTTAAAACATATGACCTGATTTAGAATTTGTTGAATTTTACAACCCAATTAAAGGGATTTTCTCAAAAATCTTCGACAGCATAGATATATAACAATAAAGCAAAATTTAAATGGAAAAACAAAAAAACAAAACAAAAAAAACAAAAGGAAATGAATATCAGTTCCTTTTCCATTGTTCGATTTTCCACCTACAAACGGGACTTTCTTCCTAAAACCCAGTCCACAAGGAATTAATTGTAAAAGAATCCCTCACGTTGCCGCCAGGGAATTGCTTAAAACTCAGAAACCTTACTGCTGCCTAATTAGACGACATATTATTGAGGCAAATAAACTGATTGATATGCAATTCATCCCCTAAACAAAAACAAGTGATAGGGAAATCTGCTGGAAATGCTTGTAAAAACAGGAATATGTTCACAATGGGATGCTGCCAATTCATATATAATATGGTTTGCTTATTCTCTCCATTCCACTCAACGAAAAATGGCTTCAAACAGGAAAGCAGTTAGAAAACCTGCCCTTGAGTGGATCACCCTTACTTTTTGCCAGTCATACCTGCGACCACCTGCAAGATGAAAGGCAACAATATCATATGAAAACCGTTAGATGAAAGGCAAGAAAAAGAATATGTTGACTCATGGTCATGGTTGGTTGACATCTAGGACACCTTTTCATGACGGTAGTGATATGTCTCAAATTGTAAAGACGGAGGAAATAGAACATGAATGTGGTCCTAAAATGCTAGATTGCCACCTTCCTATTGATAGCTCTAGTTACTAGTTGAGCAGGGAATGGCATAGTCATTCTCCGAAAATGTTGTATTTCAGTGAAAAACACCAGGTATATATTAAGTATGTAGTCAGACAACTGAAATTAGCATCAATAGAAAAGTTTCGACAGAATAAAATATTTTACAGGTTGGTGCCGACTAAATCACTTACATCATTCAAAGCAGGTTGAGGGGGCGGCTTGGAAGCTTGATAGGAATCCAGCATGGGCCTCACAACAGCTGGAAGGAATAGGCCTGGCAATTTTAAACGGCACAGCAAGTTAATGAAGGGTCAGTGGAGAATGGGAAATTTCATAAAATGAGAATAGCATATTACATCTAATTTTCTGTGCCTATGGAGAAGATTTTAAAGCATATTATGAGAAGAATATACGCATTCAGAGGTCAACATGCCGCTAACTTGGACTTCATTCTTTACCTAGGTGGAGTAATCAGTGAGAATCATGAATTTGGAGCGAATTCAAATCTCTTTCTATTTCTCCCCCATCATTAACAATTAATTTCTACATTGAAACTGAACTAATCTGAGCAATTATGTAGCTACCTCAAACTAAAGCATAAAGACTTGTGCAGCTAGAAAAATGAAACCCAGGCTGGAAGAACAAATAATTACTTTCATCCATTGTGAACTGATCTTTGCAAAGCTAAATTCGGAATCACTTGAGCCTGGTTTTAATACTGAACTTTCCTCTGATGCAGATTATGAGCCACTTGCGATCATGTTTTCAAAAATGCACTTGCTACTACAATGCTCATAACCTAGCATTTCTTTTTGGTGTCACAATGCATTGAATAAGATCCTATGTAACATGACACAAGTTGACTCTTGGTTACATGAAATTAGTGCCCCTCATACATGCATGCCAGGCAGATAATAATCCTTGCAGCATCAGTTTTTAATGAAATATTTTAAAAAAAAATCAAGAGAAACATTCAATGCAACTAATGAAGGCACTGGAATTTGGAATGTCAAATTTATGTTTCGATGTAAATTCTTTGATGGTACAGCCGCATAAAGAACAAAGAGATAGAGGCACAATTCAGTACGCCCCTCCTCCTAAGAAACAAAAAGGGGAAAGAATAAAGAGGCAAACGACAATCTGATAATCCATTGCAACAAACTACCATATTCATTTAACTCTTGAGGTGGAATTGTTTTGTTAAGGCGCAATTCAACAATGCAGACAACTTGCTTCAGGAACCAGCAAGACGTAGCATGAAAATGTGAAGCGAACATCCACAAGTTTGGAACTTAGGCATCTCAAAGAAAAGGCGATTTTAAACATAAGCAAAGCATTAGGCGTTGGATGAGGCAGACATTTCAATGGGAGAACCATTTCAACTCATACAGTTCAAATTCCTTTTATGAGTCATATTTCTGATTAAGTAATCTTCCCGATGCTCAGCCAAGATTCAATTTTAATAAATTCTTTCTGTAAGATCCAATAATCCTAATCTCGCAAGCCATTGCCCAGGAAAGGTTGAACATAAAAGCTCCACTCATTGACTATAAATTTATTCGTTTAAAATCCCCGTGAATTGCTAAAAACAGCTCAAGTTTATCAAATAAATCCAGATTCTTGTCAAATCAAACAGAAATTGAGACAATAATTTGAGACAGAAAAATTAGAAGGAGAATCGCTCAGCTCCAGAAATAACGGCTAGGGTTAGAATTTTAGAGGGGAATAGGATTTGAGGATTAGGGTTTTTAATGAGATGCAAAGATAGGGGTGAAACATACCAAAGCCAGCGATGAGGCAGGAAGCTGCGACCACCGGTTCCTGAACGACGAACATCTTCAATCTCTCCATGACAGCCATTTTTGTCTCCTGTGCCTCTCTCTCTGTGTGCGAGACGATGGAATTCTCTGTCACTCACTTTGGTCTGTTCCCTTGAGAAGGGCTTTTTTTTTTTTTTTTTTTTTTTTTTTTGATAAGAGAGAAGGGCTTTTGCTTGTTACGGTAATCACTTGCAAATCATAATAGCTGTAATTGGATCATCCCGTCAGGTCTCGCGCATTCCTTTGGCTTCCAAAATAAAAATTAAACTAATAAAAAAAAGGGAAAACTCCAATAAGATACCATATGAATTTGCACGAAATCCCCGAAGTCCAAGCGAATTTGTAAAAAGGCGAGAGGTGACAAGGACTTTTGAGGGATATGCAATTTCATACAAAATGACCAGATTGCCCCTCTGTTTATTCTCATTCACATTAACACAATCGACACTTCATTCTTTCTTCATTCTCTGATTGCCGTTCTTGCCCTAGCGTTAGTGTCACTGCCTTCTAAACCACCGTCATTTTTGCGTCGTCCGTGTCGCCGTGCTCGCCACCCGCCATCGTATCTTCCTCATCTCGTTTTGAGCCCTAATTATTTCTCTCTGTTTTTGTTGTGGTGTGTTTTCTCCAGCGTCGCTTTTGATTTGTAGACTCCAGAAAATTCGGGCTCTTTCTGGCTTCTCTCTGGCTTCAGTTTCTATTGTGTTGCCTCCACCTAATGACCTTGGATTTTATCCTTTCATTTTTGCCGTGCGTCGCCACCGTTTATGGAAATTTCAAAATTGTGTAGCTACCATCGGGTTATCATTCACATGATTCTGCATGTTATGTTATTTGTAAAATTGATTCCTGCAATTCAATTTATTTAGGATGCCAGTCTAACAAATGAAATTATCAGGTCGAGACGAACAGAGTATTTCCTCGCGATACTTCAATCATTTCTGTTTTGCTCTTTGGTGGCTCAATTAATGTTCAGCATCAGGTAAGCTTTCTGACGCTTCAATTTTTTGGCAAGTGGGGAGTGGGTGCTACAATACTTAGTCATAAGAGATTCCGGCATCACCATTAAGATTCAGGGCTTGGCATGATAGGCTTGTGCTTTGTCTGTACTTCAAACCTGAAGGGCTTTAGGATGGGGGTACCCGTCAGAGCTCATAATAGAACTGCGTTTTTTATTTGTCATTTCATTTTGTTAAATGTTAAATGCGGTTCATGAACTTTCATTTGCTGTTAAATGTGAAATGTGCTACAACAAATGCATACCATTCTCTTGGTCCGTTACATAATGGAGTCGTCAAATATTAATATGCTCTAAATACACTTGATTGTGTGTTATATAACCAACCACAAATCCATAAATCTATAATCTATAAATTGTAACTGTATTTTTCTTGGTTATGAGAAGGCATTTTTAAAGCATTTCAAAGGAAAGGGCAAGAAAAGTTATTCTAATTTAACCATCTCATTAGCTATTCATGGGCATACACAATCTCATCTATCCAACATGCATTAAAATCCACATACAATCTCATCTACTCATGACAAAGTGTGATAGGCTGACCACAAATCATTTCTCAAGCAGCAAATATGTCCCATTTATTCTGGACCTCAAAAACCATATATTTTGAAAATCTTCCTTCAAAGATGATTCTGTCAGGTTTCAGTCTATCACATGTTTTCACTTTTTAATCTGTGATTTTGTTTATCCCCCTTTGGTACTCAGGTGAAGGTGAACGCTTTCTTAAAAGAAGATAATCCATAAGAAATGGTTTTTCTCAATTTGTTTGTAATTTTGTGTTATCCATTTGTATGGCCTAATTGTCTCCATATAATGTGATCTGATTTTTTTCCCTCTTCCTCAGTTTCATTTTGTTCTAAAGGAACTTGTACGGAAGTCAATTGCTGAACCGAAGGTAAGCAGTGCTTTGAGATGATACTACTCTTTCAACTCTCTTATTATTTACATTTAATGCTCGGGGTGAGTGAATGACCATGTTATTCAATGTTTAATGTTATGTTTGTCATAGTTCATTTATCATTTTGCTTATTCTGTTGAGAATATTTAATAAACATTTTTTTTTTCGGTTGGAAAATAAATTAAACGGGCAAAGAAAAGAACCAACACTCTAGTGTGAATGTTCTACTTTTCTACTTTGCAAGATCTTTCAGTTAATAATCTATTCAAATATTTAGTTGTTGAAAGGCGCTCATTTGATCATTATAGTTGACCCACGGGATAAGACTTATTGTTGCTGCAGTTGTGGCCCTTTCTTGAGTGAGTTAAGTGTCTTGGTTTCACAAATGTGAGGAAAGAGCAGTGTTTTATTAAATTTTTCCTCATCAGTTCATGGTGGACTTTTAAATTTTTCCCTCCCTTAAATGCACCCAGAATCCCGTGTCAATTAGATTTGCTATGTTATCTTTGTATATGTTTGTTTGGTCAATTTACTATTTAGTATCATTGTTCCTTTAACAAGGGCATTCTTCTCATAAACAGAACCATATAACATATACCTTTACATCCTACGTAAACATGTGCACTTCTTTCATTATAATTAAACAGATTTCCCATTTCATAATCATCAATCATGTCTACTAAAATCTTTTCGTCAAAGCTTAAAGTGTATTTAATGTCACACCTATTACCATCTAACCAAAACCATTGTCCTATCATTACCCTCAATTCTTCAAGTTTCATCCCCTCCTTTATGGATTTTACACTCACATCCCCCCCAAAAAAAATTATATTTAATTTCACCGTTGGCTACAAACTCCCTTCCAACATAGAAAAAACAAATTAGTGACTTTGAAGAAGGTGTTGCCGCCATATTTGCTGTCTTCCAACCTGCAACAAGCAATGAATATTCCATCACAATGTTAGACCATATATAATATATGTATATATCATATTTCATAAGTTAAAAATTTAGTGATTGTAATTACAAGGAATATAATTACAACTTCCTCCAATATGATGCAATATTAATGGTTTTCACAAAGTGTAATGATTTTCACAATTTTACAATGGTAAGAATTTGTAATTACAAGTTCAAGAATGACATTTACCATTTACCAACCACCATTAATAAATATGCTGCAAGAGAAAGAGAATTGTATTTGCACATGGCTAAGTGGATTCTTGGTCTTGTGAGGTATGCTCTCCTGATGTCCATCTTTCAAAGTTGAATCCTTGTTAGCTTTAATATAAGCATATAAATGTTACTTAAATTTACTGGTGGTCTGCTTGCCAATTTTATAAGATTTTTTAATATAAGCATATATAAATGTTACTGAAAGTTATATGCAGCAATTATGCATATGGAGAGACAAAAAAGTAATAAAATAATATTATGTCCTTGAATCTATATGCATATGGAGAGACAAAAAGAAATAATGTTCTATCCTTGAATCTATATACAATGATAAAAGAAACCTGAGAACAAACCCCACCACACACACACACAAATTTGTGTCTTGTTGGGAACATTACCTTTTTTATTATCTTAAAACTATGCATGACAATGTTCCAACACCATATTTGTTTGGTTGTTTGGTTGTGACTTGGATAATACTAATCAGGAACGTCACTTTTTTTTTGGATATAAAGAAAAGTCACTTTAATTAAATGACGTTGAAAAAGCTTCGATAAAGGCACTGCATTACCTTTTTTAGCAAATGTTCCAGAGGATTGAATATTTACAATGAATGAATCCAAAAGCTTGCAGTTTCAAATAAATGCACAACAATAAATGCGAAGCCCAACAACCGAGTATCAACAATTCGAGAAACCAAAAGCTAATGTCAACAAAATGCAGAAACCAAGAAACCAAAACCTGGGGAATATAATACATGCAACCTAAAACACGCACATTGATAGTAGAAAGGGAAAAACGAAACGCATAGAAGACAAGAAAGCTTGAAAACAGCTGAGAGAGACGCTAGTAGACATGTCAGTGTTCGTACCTCTTCTTTCTCCTCGATCTCCACACAGCTGACGGCGTCGGTGACCATGGCGGAGGGTGCGGCGGAGTCTACGTCGTTCACGGCGGCGCGTCAATAAGACGAAGGCAAGGCTACGGCAGGCACGGGAGATTGAAACTTTAAGGAATGAGTTTCATAACCTAACTTAAAAGAAGAAGGCAAGGGCATTCTAGTCATTTTCCTTGAATCTGCATATCCCTTATAAGTCTGTGTCACCTCTGAGTCATTTTACAAATTCATTAGGCTTATGAGAGTTTTACAAGTTCAAAGCGTATTTATTTGTTTTTTTCCCTAAAAAAAAAGCTAGCAATATAAATAAATAAATAAAAGGGGTCATCTTTGCTGTTTTTACTTTTTTATGCATCTTTATATATATATATATATATATAAGAAAAAATAATTGCTCCCCTGAACAATATTTGTAGATATATCTTTTAAAAAAAAAAAAAAAGAAAAAAAAGACAGAGTTTAGAAACCGACTCGACGGTTAGATCACTTACATATTTAATTCAACAATTAAATAATATAATACTACTCTGTATTATTTATAAGTTCTTTTTAGGTAAATCACATATATTAAGGAGACGTAGTTAGCTTAATGATTTTAGGGGTAAATTTTTTAACTTTGTCATCATTTATAAATGAATATCTTTTGACTTTTTTTCCCTCTATTTTTATTGGTACAATTAATATGAGTAAAATTACCACAATCTCATTTTTTACATGAAAAAGGATTTATAAAAAAGACCAAATTTTTTTATCAGAAAAGACTTATAAATAAAACTAAAGTGATATATTTTTACCAAAAAATAGTTTAATATGTGTCGCGTATGTATCATGAGTAGAGCCGGGAAATCGAGCCAAGCCCGTCGGGCCGGCCCGTTTAAGCCCTGGCCCTGTAGGGCTTGAGCTTAAAAAATCAACCAAAATTTTGAATTTGGCCCTGTAGGGCCGGCCCGATAGACCCGTTTCACTGTAGCATTCTTTTTTTTTTTTTTTTTACTTGGCCTTTATCTATGTATAAGTGGTCAAACGGAACTTAGAAGATATTTGTTAGAAACTACATAAAGCACACATGCTTTGTACTTAAACTAAACAATATGACTTGGGAAGACATGATAATCAATACTTGGATTCCATGGTTAATTTATTAATAAAAGCTATATGGAAAGTAAAAATTCACAAAGATTAATTTGCAACTCACTACTTGAACTGTAGACAATGGTTTGTTTTTTGTTACGAATTAATGAATGTATTTATTTGTTGAATGATTTGTATTGTTTAGATATTAATGTTGATAATATTTATTTGATAGATTAGAACTTTGATGGTTGCAATTTACTAATTATATTTCTCGGAAAAAGGAAGAAAAATAGTTAAAATTTAGAATAGTAATTTCCAGGCCCTGTAGGGCCGGCCTTGGCCTTGGTACTATCGGGCCGGGCTTTGAAAAATAGACGTTTTTCTTATCCCAGGCCCTGTCGGGCCGGGCCGACCCTGATTCCCAGCTCTAATCATGAGCATACCAGTAGGCTTACTGTGTGACAAATGGATTATAATGGGAGGTCACTTGTTCAGCGGAAAAAAAAAAGGACCTTTGTAATACGTGGTTGTGTCATGTCTCATGCTAGATAAATTAAAATATTTAATAATAATAATAATAATTATTATTATTATTATTATATGTAGCCATTACATTATTATAAATTTCTTATTCATTTTTACAATCTAAAACTAATTTAATATTTAAACGCGGATGAGAACATTTAATCCATTACAAAAATTTAAATGTTAAATCCTTATATACACATGTGATAGCTTAATAATTTTGCCATAACTATGACAACTTTTTAAACTTGCCTGATTTTTTAACAATGCAAATAATCAAATTTTATATAGATAATTATCTAATATTAAGATAAAGAAAAAAATAAAGATCATCACAAAAAATTAAAAAAATAGATATTATATAATTATCTAGGTAAAAAAAAAAAATTATTCGAATTGTTAAGAAATTAAGACTTGGCTTTCCTCCCTTACTCATTCATACCATAGAAATTATATAATACATGTAAAGTTTTTCAGTTATTTTTAAGTATATCATATTTTTTAGAATACCACGACATATACATGAAATTTGTTAGAATATTTTTATAATAGATTAAGTATTGGGAAAATTCTAAATAAATACCGTCTGAATTTGTAAAACCTCCGGAAGCCCATCAATTTGTAAAAAGGCGAGAAGTGACAATGACTTTTGAGGGATATGCAAATTCGGGTAAAATTACCCTTTTACCGTCAATTTTAAATAATTTTTTTAAAAAAGTAAACACCCCCTCCCGCGGTGGGCCCCATCGCCACTAGCGACCACCACCGTCGCGCCGGTGCGGCATTGCCGACGGCGTGGCGGATGTCGCGGGCCGGCAGCGACGGTGGGGCCCACCCGTGGGGGGTTTTGCAGTAGTTTTTTTTTTTTTTTTTTTTTTTTTTTTTTGGAGTAGCTTTTTTGTAAAAAAAAAAAAATTATTCAATGAAGTGTAGGGGTGGGGTTCGAACCCCCCACCCCTTACACATGTGCATGAGACCAAGTGGTCCACCAGTTGGGCCACTTGGATTTTTTTGATAAATAAATACATTAACAAATATATATATTCTTCTTAACATTTTTTCAACGGTAATTACAAAACAACCATCGTTATTTACAAAACAACAATCGTAATTACAAAACAACCATCGCTAATTACAAAAAAATCATCGCTATTTACAAAACAACCATCGCTATTTACAAAACAACCAAGTTTTGTAATTACCGATGGTTGTTTTGTAATTACCGAGGTTGTTTTGTAAATAGCGATGGTTGTTTTGTAAGGGCAAAAAGTAATTTCACATGAATTTACATATCCCTTAAAAGTCCTTGTCACCTCTCAATCTTTTTACAAATTCGAGTTGGATTACGGGGTTTTACAAATTCAGCCAAAATATTTATTTAGAATTTTCCCTTAAGTATTTCAATTTATGTATTTCAATTTATAGGGGTTTAGATATAATAGATTAATTATTTCAGTATACACGATTTCAAATTTTCTTAGGTTTAAATTTTTATTTTTTTCTTCCAGATTTTAGGTTTAAATTTTAAAAATGAATAGGGAAATTATGATGATATAATCATGGGTGACCACATATCTCAAGAAGTTATTATACATTAAATAGTTTAATTTATTTAATACACGATATTGTCATATTGTCATGTGGCACACAGGTAAACCTAAAACGTGTCATACAACCAACCTACCAATGTCCCTTATATTATATAAGTACTCTCTCCAGTTTTAAATATAAGACAAAGTTGATTTTTTTTTTTTGAGAGAATAAGGAAACTAATTAAATTACTTTTTTTTAATAAACAAATTTTAGGAAAGGGGTTGGGTTCACCCACAATCCAAAGCAAGGCGAAATCTTCATTCCTCCTAGATAATCTTGATGTTGGGCGGTCTGCCTATTACCTTCGTTGCGTTAACCTAAGCACCTAGAAGTTAGGATGCCTCCCCCAGCACCTTGACTAATTAAATTACTTTAAAATATTTGTATTTGTCATTTTTTCTATAAACTATTTTGTTTAATGTATAAATTGATATATATCTAAAGATTATGATACACAACATATGATATGATTAAATAATTTATTCAACTTTCTTAATCCTTAAAAAAAAAGGTAACTCTATCAAAATATTTAGGATTGGAAGGAGTAATAGTTTACAACTAGTTGCAAAGCTTGGTCATTATGCTCAGTATAATTGAATTATAAGCATAGTATGATCCCTATATCTGATCTTACTTAAAAGGGTGAGTACATCTGATCTTACTTAGAAGATAAAGGCTTGCCGGTGTTCTCTATTGATTAAAAAAAAAAATGCACATATACATACATTGACAGAATTGAACTTATTATGTCCCTCATTTTTTACTTGTCCTTATAAGTGAATTAAGGTGATAATCTGAAACTAATGACCAATTTGCTTGTATTGGGAATCTGAAACTAACCACCAAGAAAAAAGGTTCCACATGAGGTTTACTCAAAGAAAGATTTATGTACATCATCTCATCTCATTGACCCATTCATTACACAAAAACACAACGACAGAATTTACATTACAAGGACTAACGCGTCTACAAAAGCAAATGCACAATCTATTAACCAATACCCCACGTTCGTGGCAAGCAAGACTGTGTACCAAACCTTAAAAAGAGAACCAAAAAAACTACAAATGAGGTAACATCCAACCCACAGTCCATCCTAGAAGTATTCCAGCCCCAACAAGACTTAATCCTAAGGCAAATGCAACAGCATAAGTTGTAATAATATCAGGTTTGGCCTGGTCTTGGTTGTCTCTGACTAAGTTCTGCTTTCTCTTCCGCGATTTCCTTGGCATCGATGGAAGCGCCATGGGGAAGAGAGTGGAGATAAGCTGATCCTTACTGTTTACCTTATTCACCTGGAAATACAGATTTTCGAGCTGCAACAGTTGAATCCATTGCTTATATGCAAAAATCTGTGAGGCCTGCTTGAAAAAAAGCTTAACGAGGTCCTCATTTTCAGTATAAGCTTGCCTTGCTGCCTCTTCGGCTTCCCTCGCACGCTTTTGAGAATGACACAGGGCTTCCATAAGTTGAGCTTTGCTTGGATCGTCCTCAAGAATTTGTTGCTTCTCCATGATATTATCATGGATTGCTGCAGTGCTGTCACAAAGTTTTAGGTTCAGGCACATGAATCTTAAAAGTCAGTGTGAATACCATGAGGTACCAAACCAACAACACATCCAAAATCCAAAAAGACAACGAAGTACATAATTTAAACAAGTCTCTCCCACTCAACTGACCAAATTAATTTTCTAGAACCCATAAGATTGGGTGAAAAAAGCTATAAAAAGTTGGACTTATTCAAATTGCAAAACAGCAGCATCACTCCTAGAGTATTCAAAGGAAAATACCTAGAAGATTTGTAGAAAGCAGAGTGCAAAATTTCTTCTTTGGCCGAAGGTACCTGATTCCCATGCATTAGATTAGGATTCAAACATTCTTGAGCATGAACAGACAAATTGAAGAAGCCCCTTGATTTGGCTTCCCAGTCAAAAGATGCTGTCTTTGTTTTGTGATCATTAGCATTAGCACATGGGTGACTTCTAAGGTACTTCTTTTGAGGTGGAGGAAGATCACAATTCTCAAAATGGTTAAGAGATTTCTGAGAAACAAAGGAAGCTAGTTCATCTCTATCTGTAGTCCGCCACCAAGGCTCAGTCCTGTGACCTTCAATCCAAGAGTAATCTGAACCCAAGCAGGAATCATTTGTTTTCTTGTACGCTGGACAGCTAACAGGATTGATCTCTACCGATTCATGTTTACTCATCATTTCTGATAATTCAGAATATTCTTCAGAATTCTTACTATAAGCCTCTGGCATTTTGTCCTTGAGAACTTTCTCCGTATCATTGTTCTGGAAGTCATATTGCATACAATAACATGAATCATGGCTTTCATCACCAAATTGAGTAACTTCTCCTTTATATGTTTTATTTCCATCAAGAGCTTTCAAGGTTTCCCGTTCATCCATTAATGAATTTAAGTTTTCATATGTTGAGCTCTTGTGATACCCATAATTAGGTTGTGGACGCAACCACCACCTCGAGTCAGGCGATACATTTGAAAATGAGGATTTTTGGTTAAATGGCATGGCATTAATATTAACCTGATTCAATTCATCAATTGCAGTGGCAGGTCCAGCATCAACTGATTTTGTTGTTGCACATGACGATTGGCAACATGCTAACTTGGGAGCCCTTTTAGCATCTTCTTGAACAAAGCATCGATTAGCAGTTCGCTGCCACACAGCCCTTGCTTCTGCTGCCGCCATCTCCCTTACCTAATACTTCTTCAGACATTCTGTGTAAAAGGGAAAATAAGGGTTAAAAATTGAACAACGTAAGGATCTAAATATTTTTAACAAAAAGGTATACAACTCAAAATCATTCAGAAGAATGTGAAATCAAGCAACCATCATATGCACTTTAGTAAAATATGCTACAGAACTAAATAAACAGAAAAGGGCAAGATTCAAGTATAATGTAGAAAGAAAGGGAATATATGCCATTGTGGAATAAATATCCTAGCAAATACTGACATTATAGGACATGGAGATGATTCTAGTTTATGAGTTCTCATTTTCACTTAAACAGATCAACAATATAATATGATGACGTATACCACTCTGATCCTATTTATAAGTCCACTTTGATCAAATCTCACATACTAAGAAAAGTTAACTTACACAATGATTATGGGGTAAATTTTCAACTTTACCCTCATTTATGATTGGGTACTTTTTTACTGTTTCTGCCCTCTATCTTTATGGGTGCAAATAATATGGGTAAAATTGTCACAATCTTATTTATTTCCGAAACTAGATTTATAAATAGGACCAAATTTTTTTGGTCAAACTGAACTTATAAATAGTACCAGAGTGGTAAGCAGCAATGACAACAAATTGTTTCACCCTGCAACAAGATTTCTCTTGCCAGCAAAACATCTCTCAGAGTAACATGGATGGATGCTTGCACTGGGCTTAACACAAAAATCAGAAAACTATATTTAAGATATTTCATAAATAATGATATTTTCTCCTTCCAGTGTTAATTATAAACACGGGATGCATGCAAATATAAAAGCCAGAAATGGAGATCATCTGGAAAAGACAAAGCATTAGCCCACAGCAATTAAAAAAAAAAAAAAAAAAAAGTGCTTCACGTTTTATACCTCACTCAGTGAAACGATCAAAGCATAATCCACTTCAGGGCGAAACCTGATGCCTCAAGCTAGAGATCTGATTAAATCAGATCAAAATGGTCAACGCCACGACCAATATTCATAACATGCATGAAATTCAACTAAAACCCAAATGAAAAAGGAAACAAATACAGAGAAAGAGAGTATAAAATCACCCACAAATTGCAAATCTCCGAGAACACTATCACTCAAACAAAGCCGAAATATGCATGATAAACACCCGCCATTTACTCAAATACAATCCTTCGATAAAAAGTGAGCAACAAACCATATGAAGGGAGAAAAGCGTTGCAAGTACGAATCAGAAAAGGAAAGGGGTATAGAGGAATGAAATTAGAGAAAGACGAGCAATTGGAAAGTTCTAAATCAGGCTGAAGAGAAGCAGTTGAAGCAAATGAAGAATATGAAATTGGGATCCAAAAGAATCAGAGGAAAATAGAAAATGAAGCTTGTCAAAGACAATAATGTTTTTTTTTTGCGCCTTTGTTTTCTCATATTATCCGTCATCCAACGCAGTCAGTTTCCAGTGGCAGCCTTCTGCTCCGGTCTGACAAATACAGTTTTCGGGTCATAACTGGTACGACGCCGTTTAAAGCCTCCGCCAAACATTTAAATAATTAGAATTAATATAATTTTCAGTCATTTAAATTTGTCTTCATTTTAATTTTGATCCATCAATTTTCAAACTACAGGTTCTAATTAGTAAAATGGCTCCTAAATACTTGTTACGGCTATTGTAATTTTTAGAATTAATAATAACGAGTGTCATAATTTTTTTTTTTTTATATAGCATCCAATTTATGACTTTTTATAATCGCTTTAGACCAATTATATATTGATTAATTCATTTTAAAATTAAGGCAATTCAACTATTCAAGTATTAAAATTAAGATGAAGAAAAGAATAGAGTTAAGAACCCCCAACATATTAAAATTTTAAAAACAAAATAATTGCATGTCAATCTTTCGTCAAGAAAAAAATAGACTACTTGTTTTTTGAAGTTGATTTCAAAAATTAAAAATTCAATAATTCCAAAAATCTAATCATCACACTTGTAATTACTCATCAAATGAAATGGGATCTTTGGCTGTATTTACTATTTTTCAAGTAATAGTTAGGCTAATTAATTTAAAAAAAGAACATTAGTTGTTTTTCAAAAATATTTTGTAGTGTAGTACTAAATTAATCAATTTATTAATAATAATGATTTGATGTGAGTCCTGATCTCCTTAAATCCTCCCAAGTCTTTGTCAAATAGGTGAGCAATTCTTGGCAGTGGTAGGGTCCGTCATAATAGAGATAATATTCAATGTCGCGCAAGATTTATGATCCGTTCGATTTTTGAAATGTGGCAAGTGGAGCCATGAATGAACGGTAGATGTAGGATCCACGTAATTGTGAGAAGATAAGACTTCAAGTCTTGTTGGATAGAAGAGAGATATCCTATATAAGGGAAAGTGCACGTAGGAAAATCACAATCCCACTCCCAACTACCCCTTCTTTGTCATTTTATCATTTATGTTTATAAAATTTTCTTTTTTTTTTTTTTTTTTTTTTTTTTTCTATCAATTATATTATTTCTTTTAATCATTATGCAAGTTCATAAATTAATAATATTTATTATATAAAGGACTTGAAGTCTTTTGATACTAATAGACTTAAGAATTTCATTTTTTTTTTTCTGAGGCACCTATTCAAATGATTTAAAACTACACATCATTGAGGAGCATATTTTTTCATTTAATATATATATACACACATATATATACTTGACAGTGTTAGTTTAGGGGAAGAAAATCAAGACATAGTTCGAAATACACTTCATCAATCTTTTTCCTTGAACCGGAAATACAGTTACATTAATTATGAAAGGTAGTTAGAAATAATTGTATAGATAACACTGCTACTGCTACACCACAAAAATAGAAATTTCCCATCTCTATTTCAAATTTTGAATCATTTATATACATATATGTGTAATTACAATGCCTATTAGAAATTAAAAATGAAATTACAGTGATCTTTTTTTTTTTTTTTTTTTTTTTTTTTTTTGGCCCAGGAAAGAAACTACAGTGATCATACCACTATTGTTTATTTAATATTATCAAGTTTACTTAGTAAGATTCAAATAAACATGATTAAGTGTCAAATCTAGTAAGTTTAGCGCTCAATTGCAATAATGGAAGGGGTGACTATGAGTTGCTCTGGCAAGGTGAAACTTCAACCCAATTCCCAGTCTGAAGGACAAACGGGTTGCATTTTGCATATGTTTGGCCCTGCCTAGTAGAAGCCCACCATTTCAAGCAGGATAATGATAGGTTGGGCGGGGTAGATTTTTGTGCCCAAGTATTGACTCCCAGGCCAATACCATATGTACAAAAAACTCCTATTATACCTAATAAATACTATTAAAAACTTTAAATAATTCTATAATTTTATATTGAGATAGTTCAAAATAAACCTATAACTTTAGTCTTAATTTTTTTAAAAAAAAAAAACTGCCTTATGTTTTAATAATTACATGACAAGTTATGAAGAGCAATATGTGTTAGGGTATGAATATTGATTGATATGAATAGGTGCAATAGTGATAAAGACTTCAAAGAGATTAAATTTCTTGTCTTCGATCTCAATTTTGTAATGTTTTGTATCATCCATCCAAAAAGCAATGACTTATATCTAAACTGCGGTGGAAGGATATTAAATAATAATATAAAATGTTTCCTAAAAATGAAATATATATATATATATATATTTTAAATAAAATAATATGGTTAGATTAATATTTATCTTATATAAATTGAATAATATATATTTTGAATAAATTGTATATAATTTTTGGTAGGGCAAAATGGGCAAGGCATCACCCCTACCCGATGCTTGGCTTAAAGATGCTTAGATTTTTTCGGGCCACATTTTTTGACTCTAGTAAGGAAATTTTTGACCGGACTTAGGTGAGCATTTGAGTACCATGTTCACCCCTAAATGAAAATATTTGCACGTGAATTATAAATGATTTCAAATATGAAGTGACACAGTTGGTTAAGGCGTCAATCTTCACCACATAAAAGAGGAGGTTTGATCTTGTTGGTTGATTTGAGGCCTCATTGATAGCGACCGAAAGTACCTCTCTAAGACTTCTTTGAGTTTGGAGATACCCTAACCCCGGTGGAAAGATCGTGTACCCCTACATAAACTTTATAGTATCAAAAAAGAAAAGAAAAGAAATGGTTCTACGTTTTCTTTTGGCGTTACTAGAACAAGCAAATGAATAATATATTCGCTTTTTCTACTCGAAAGACAATATATTTGGCCTCCCTTGGTGGTGGATATTAATGCACTTTGTCGAGTAATGCATTAAGTGGATTTTTGTAAATTTTATCTGATATTTAGACATATTTACTACTATTGGCAATGTCAAATGTGTGCATGCACACACACATATCTATGTAATAGAAATTGAACTATGTACTTTTATTTATTCCGTGAATTCTATGAGGTAAGGTTGATGTGAAAATATATTTGAAATTAAAAAAAAAAAACTTTATGAAACAAAATTAAAAAAAGTAGACTTGTGAACACTCACATTCATCGTGTCCCTTTCTTTCTTAACTTCAAAAACACTTCATATATTTTTAGCTTCAAAGGATTTAAATCATATATATTTTATATGACAAGTTTTTATATATGCAGAAGGAACAAGAAATAAATGGAGCTAAATCACCAGATAGGTTTCACCATTCATTATTGAGGTGGGAAAGTTCTACAAGACTCTAAAACCTTTCATAAATTTTTTTTTTTTTTTTTTTTAAAAAAACCTTTGATGTTCAACTAAAAATCATTACCTTATCTGACCCCAAAATAATATTGGACATTACTGACTTGTATGCAATCTATTGTTGCCTCATGCTGCTAAGCATATATAAAATGTGTAACAAATTAAACATCTTATTTTAAATATAAAATCTACTTTATAGTTCAATTTTTTCATTGAATTGAATCTTATATTCAAATCCCGTAGTATTATTTTTAAACCACGGATAATGTGACATTTTATGTTATGTATAGTAACACCTGATGTGACATTTTTTTAGAAGGAACATTGGTCACTTAGAGCTTGTTTGGTACGAGGAATTTTGGATGAAGGAAAGGAAAGAAATGGAAAATTGAGAGGAAACTTAGAAGGGTGTCATGTTTGTTAGACATGACAAGGGAACATTTGTTTAGGGAAAATAAAATGTTTACTATGAGGTAAATGGAGAGGTAGTTGTGGGAAGAAAAGGTGAAATACTCAATATACCCCTAAATAAATTATCCTACCACCTGAAAATTCGAATTTAAAACGCAAAATCGAATGTGATTTTGATTTTAATATAGAAACTCGAATGTCATTACTTGCTTATAGTTATAGCAGAAGGGATTTTGACAGCAAATTCCATATTCATCACTGCGCAATGTCTTCCAGCGCTGAGCCAAAGCATAAATTCCTGATGACTCCCTATTTTTAGGTAAATTTTGTATACATGTTAACATATTTGGGAGTCGTCTATGATAAATTAAAGGTATTTAAATGAGATTTTGATAAGATATTAATTTAGAGCATAATTTAACGGATTTCATTTTAAATATCAAAGTTTAGGATAAAATAATAAGATTAATAATTCTTAAAAAAAGAAAAAATAGGCTTCAGTTTACTGCTACTACTATTATTATCATCATCTATATATTTGTTTATTTTTATTTTCTTATTTTGCCTTTTAGAAAAGACGTAACACCAATTTGAATCAAGAAATTTGGGACATGGAAAATCAAAATGCAAGCAAGAAGAGGCAGACGGGATCAGAGAGAATCAATCATATCACATTAAAACATAGGAGATTGCACAAACAGAAACAAGGAGGAGCTGAAGATTCTTCACAAAAACCAAACAAGTTAGAGGCAGAAATTCACATCTTCATCTTTGTTAAACAGGAAAGAAACACAAACAACCAGAATGATGGATAGAGACCAACAACCACTACATTTTTTGAACGAAGATGAAGATGTAATGGGATGAGAGAGGCAAAGTTGTCTCAATTTTTCGGTCATACGAGAGAACTTGGGTTGACGCCAATTTTGGTGGGAACCAAGTTCTTATCTTTAAAGAAAGATAGACACTCTCGGGAATTTAAGTGATAGAAACTTTTGCGCACCAAACACGTTTTGGGCGTGAGAAGATGCTCATTTAATGGGCGGCAAAAGCAAACTTACTATATAAAGCTGATGTATCAATCAATCTCACCATCTGGAATTCCACCAACTCACTTTCAAAGAGTTAGAGTAAATAATCAAATACTATAACTTGAAGCAAATGAAAGAATTCCCTTCCACATATACGATTCGTAAGGCGTGATTACAAATGTACATAAACCCTAAGCAATTAAGAAGCCTAATATTCAAAAGGCCAAACTAGAATTCTGTTGCATGTATGAACTACCTTGACAATTTCAACCAAAACCAACAAAAATACGAGACTTCTCTAAAAATCTCGTCAGGCCGAGGGCTTCCCCTACCTAGAGAGAACTCTGGTTTTACTCACAACGGAGGGACTGAAGTCAAAATCAATGTATATTCTGTTCTAAGAAGCAATGCGTTCGCATAGATGAGAAGTTCATGATACATTATGCATTGCACGTGTTCAATTTTTTTCCTCATTCTGTAGGAGCTAACGTATCTGTAGTCTCTGAATATACTGGAGGATTCCTTCATGCAAAAATGGCAGCATCTCATGCCGACGATTGAGTCAGTTATCCACAAAATTTCAGAAACTCCTCACTGATGACACCTTTATGAATATATCCGCAGCATGGAAAAAAAAAATCCCAAGTATGTGCCTCAGAAGTATCATAATTTAACTTCGTGATGAAGCATGTTCCTATTCAGGGCCACCAGCTTTACAGTTCCATCCCCACCACATGAAAGGAAACCATGAGAAACGACTTGGATATCTGTAACAGCAGCCTGTAGCATTTTAAGCAAAAGGGCTTATTATTGCACGCATGTAGCCAAGAAAACTTAATTTTATTGGTAGAGAAATTTGGAGGAGGCATAAAACAAGATGGCTAAAATTTGCAAGGTAAATGGATTGTTTTACCTCCAATCAAAATATAATGTGCTGAGAGCTACTAGTGCAAGTGTTTCCGAGAATTATATCAAGAAAAAAAAGTGTTTCTGAGAAGTGTTACTAACTGTTTAGTTGATTAGTGTGACTGAACTGAAGTAGTAGTTAGTTGGTGGAGGTAAAGTATATACACCCCGAACTTGTATTCTATTCAGGGTGTCTAGTGAAATTTCTTGCTTCTTACATTTTCGTTCAACACAAGCAATTAGTGGCTGCCTACTCCCGATGACCATCGGCATAAATTTAACCTAGGACATTTTTTTTGTTGACAAAGTTTAATATTAATAGTTGAACCAACCCCTGTCCCTAGAGTAGACTACTACTGTCTGCAAAGTACCACCTTTTTCTTGGTTTGATTAAAAACAAAGCTTGACACAATTATATAGCCAGAGGCTCCTTTGTTAAAGAAATGTGCTAAGTTTGACAATCACCACAGGAACCAAATGTGAAGCAGCTATGATTCTCACAGCCCCCACGCTCTCTAATGACATGGTGCATGCAACGTCCAAGAATTCTGTCCGTGTATCTAGTTGAAAAATAGAGGTTCAAGGGAAAACATGATATAATATGCTGTTATGCAATTGTAAATCATTACCCGAACAACACCACCAAATCCACGAGAGCTTGGCTGCAGGAAGGTGTGCTTTTCATGCAATTTTGACCATTGACAGAGTAACTGAGTGCTCTTGACATCCCAGAGTTTGACATCTCCATCCTTACTTCCAGTAAAAAACAAGCTGGTATTTGGGATGGCAGCTATTTTTGTGATGCTATCTGTATTTGGAAAAGTTAGCAAGATGATTTGATTGAACTAAACAAACCATAACTACAGGGGCATAGCTCATCTTTACCTGAGTGAGCCTTAGGAATATACCAAAGCATCCCATTTACATTCTTGTCCTTGTCAGAATTCAAAGACTTTGGGGTGCTTTGTTCGCCAGTATCAACATGCTTGTGCCTTTTAGCTTTTCCAGTAGCTATGTAACGGAAGTCATGAATTCCAACGTCGCCATTTTTACCGCCAGTCACAATAAGAGGGGAAATAGAACCACTTCCTACATCATTATCCAATACAGAAAGGGAGCGAGCACCACCTTCACAAGAAAGAGCAAAGTCAGCACCACGACACACATAAGCCAATCCTTATACATGAAATAAAACGACTAATCTTTAAGTCAGTAATTCATTGCATCCACACTGACAAAAAGGCCATTGCCACCCCCCAGACTAAAAAAAAAGAAGGAAAGAAAGAAAAAAAGAAAAAGAGAAAGAAATATCAGCTACACTCATAGCTAAGCCAAGTCCAGGGCCCATCCAAGTTTATGGTTAAGGCTTACCTCAAGGTTAAAAATTTGCACTATATTAACAAAATTACAAAATACAGCCATGAAGAACATTATTGATTCATGAGTTATGGCTCTACATATTTGTATGCTTAAACATTTTTATTGAGATTTATGGGAGGTAAACGGTGATAATTATCAACACACATTAGAATTCAGCAACAAAAAAATTCGAGCAAAACCTTCATGACATAAAATGGAAGCTCGAGAGGTTGTTGCAGGAGCTAGAGTATCCCATATAACCACATTGAAATTATTTGAGCTATATCCAGACGCAGCTATTATTGATCCACTCGAAGGAAAGTAAGTCACATCCCTGAAATCATACATGGAATAAAACTTAAGGTTAAAGAGAAAGAGCAAGGAAATTTTCTGACAAAAGCTGGCAAACTTGCTGCATCTCAAAATTACCAAACATGAATTAAAAGGCTATTCATCACATTCATAATTGCAAATGAAAATTCATCACTAATCCCATTTCCAATGACAATATTAATCATGAATTTGTTGTCATCCCTCAGTTTCAAACGACAAGTTCGATAAGTAACACTAGTAAAATCATGGCTCAGGGTTTTAAAGCCGAGACAGGAAAGCATTACATTTAAAAAAGGTAAAAAGCAGACTTGGAAACTTTTCATCTTATATGTTGGAGATTGAAGGATAAAAAAAGTAACTTTAATCACAAGGTTATGTAATATGTGCAATACATCTTCTTGATTAACATACTAATCCAAATGCAGCTTTAAGTCAACTGGGGCAAAAATTATAAATGGAAGTTCCAAAAAGTAAAGTACATACGATGCATGACCATTAAAGCAGAGGGATGATTCTGTTGGACGAATATTGCTCCTTCCTCCTACCTCCAGCTGCCATGCGCAAACAGTCCCATCTGATGCTGCACTTGCAAACCGGTGTCCATAGTGATCGAACTTCAAACCTGATACAGAAGCTAAAGCATAAGGTGGAGGCACATTAGCAGCAGCCAGAACTCCATATGTAGCTTTAGCTTTATCCTTGTTGAACTGCATTTAAAGCGTTGTTCATCAGCCAAATGCTAGAAATATTGAGAACAAATGCAATTGCCTTAATGCACTAGAGTAACTCATATCATATGTCCTATCATTATATCTGTATGCTAGAAGGCCTCCAGTATTAACAGAACAATAATTTTTTTCTTTTTAAAAAATTTCCTCTTCTCCTTCATTTTTTAATGGTAGGATCTCAATCAAGTACACCAAATATCATAGTGAGAATAACTGGCACACTTTGCTTAAAGAATAACTTTTTGTGTCTGGGGAGCTGTTTCAAAGTGTTCCATAAATAAGCAATGTGACGTGAATTTATGATGTTTATTTAGTTTTTTTGATGTCTCGGTAAGCAGGATGACACCTAGAGTATCATACTGCATGTTAATGGCTTGTGACTGAATTCACATTATGTGCTTATACCTCTAATTAGAGGTATAAGCATTTTTTTAATAATTTTTTTATACATTGTATTTATTTAAATTTAAATTATATACTACTTTTTTGAGACGTTTTTGCACCAGCATCTCAAATTAATTAATTTTCATAATCTTTGGTGTTACAAAAAAATGTAAAACTGGAAATTAATTAATTTGAGATATTGGGTGCTAAAAACATCTCGAGAAAGAAGCATATAATTTAAATTTAAATAAATACAACATATAAAAAAAAATGCTTAGCACCTAATGTGGACTCTCACTGACTAGACCAGAGGTAAACTTGCAGATTGGAAAGAAAGTCCGGAATAAAATAGCATTCATGGGTAAGAAAGTTTCATTTTATTTCTTTAGTATACTTTTGCAAGAACATTTGGGCTGCAATGAAAATGAAATTTGCATCCTAGTTTTCAAATTTACCGTTTTGAAAAAAGAAAAAAAAAAAAGATTAGTCTCCCTAGTTAGGAAGCTTGAAGAAAAGAACTTAAGGAGGGGAAAAAGGGACAAAAAAGCTCTACACCTGCTTATAAAAATACATGCACATGCAGGTTCGGCCACATTAATATGTACATCAACTCAATATTTCGTACCTCCCAGAGGTAAATGTGTGTATTACTTGAACCAACCAAAAAGAGTGGCCTCAATGGATGACTAGATAACGCCCTTGTACTTATGTTTTCCACAGTTGCTGGTGGATCAACTAAATCTTCAAAGTCCTCTTGAATTTCCCAACCTAATCTAGCCGTCTCAGTTCCAGCATGTCTGGGAATGCCAAAAGCTCCACTGGCTGTCAAGTCTCTGCTAGGCCTTGCTGAAAGGCCCACACCAACTGTGGCTCCACCCAGCCCAAGGTGTGCCCCTTTCTTGATGCCAAGACCTACACCAGGGTAAACACATGTTGGAGCTGGGGTGGATACTGAACCTGCCCACCCATTTTGTGGCCATTCAGCCTCAGACCACAAATTAACTGATTCATTACCAGAAGGCATCTCACCATCCATATGAAAGAATAGTATGCCCTGAATTTGATTTAAAAGAAAAGACAATTATGTACATCTCACACCATTTTAAGAGAACTACCACGCATATTTGTAAAAATACTGCATTTTTAGATCACTGAGTAGAATAAACATTGCAATAGTCATCAACTCATCATTATCTCCAATGGGGAAAAAATCACTGGGGAGAATAAGATAACCTTCCAAACGGGGAAAAAAACAAAAAATGAGAAAAAAAAAATAGTGCAAAATAAAGTTGATCAATCCCTGTATATCAGACATTAAATGTCTGTTAAAACAAAAACAAGCTGAGCACCAAACGCAAGCCACTAACACAAAAATTTGACATAAAAGTTGCATGTGCTACTTTTTTTGTCTAACTAGATGCATCAGAGAATCAAATGAACTGCGTATTGCTTATTGACACCAGTTATAACAAAAAAGAGGCAATTTGTGTGGTAATCTTCTCCACTTAAACAAACATGCACGTTTTTAAAATTTCCAACTTCAGTCACATAACACCAACATTCATGTTTTATGTGTACCACAACAATATCAATGGCAAAGCCCAAGAGCGTTGAGAGGAAACAGTTGTTCTCATATATACTGATTCCTGATTATTATTTGGGTGGCATGTTTTCTATTTCCTTCCTGAACCCCACTCCCACCCAAGCATAGAGGAACCACATCCATCCTAGCAACTGAACTACTGCAGTGACAAAATTATAGGGGATGTCTTACCAAGGAAATGCTAGCTGAATTTTACCCAAGAATTCATACAATTTTTAAACTACAAAGAAAATTCTAAACCTGATGGTTGCATTACTGTGGCTGTACTTATGATTAAAGGCAAGGAAGGTTTTTTTTTTTTTTTTTTTTAAAACCTGTTCATAAAGAATTGGTTGATGAAGAGGGCTTGCTTTTACAAAATGTTCTCCAAACTAACAAAAGGACAAGGGGAATATGGAAAAAATTTATGAGGAAATAGCCCCTTTTTTCACATTGTTGAGTGGCCACTATGTTATGTAGTCATTCAATTGAAGTTCTTTGAGAACACTAGGCATGTTCCTTCATCTTAGAGGAATCTGTCAGCATGTTTTTGGAACTGGACTAAACATTGAACCATTGAGACGATCAAGTCGTTGGATCATTAACTAAATTGCTTGAACCTGCTATTTTTAAAACATATATTTAATATTGTAAAAGATTTCAGCTAAAAATGTTCTGAGAGCTCACATGACAAGAAAAAATAAGTAAACAACTATAAATTTAAGCCCTCATCATTGAAAGCACAGAGTTGCTCAAGCACATCCCTATATAGGCTCTCCCCATCAAGCTCACTTCAGTCAAAAATAAGATATGCAAACACCTATACGGGTGAGCAAATGCACTTTACTTGCCCATCTTGAGTTACATGTATGACTTTTGTATCTCACACGCTTCAAATGCATTAATGTCATATGCAAAATAGTTAAAGCCTTCAAATGAGTAATGGAACTCAATCAGTTCAACTAGTCCTCCAGGGGAGCAAACAAAACTGGGGGATTTTATGCCTCACAGACTTCCAAATGCATTGATGTATTGAAGCTGCATTATACCTCCATCCCTTTATTTTCTGATAAAATTTCTTCCTATATAAATTAAAAAAGAAACTGATTGATGACTACTCATGCTACTTTTCGTGTAAGATAATATAAATGAAATTTTTAACACTTTCCATTTTTATGCCCCTGACAAATAATTTAAGATTTTTTAACTAGTTAGTTTACATACATTACCGGTCACATTAACCTTAACAATTGTTGAATAATGTAAAACCAGAGAGAGAGAGAAGTATGATCTCAAAAGTATGTATATTCATGTATGTAGTATGAGGTACTTATACACAAGAGAGTTAATGAGAGTTAATGACTACTTATGACTAATTATGTAGTTTGATTCCCTAATCCCTATAATTCCTCTAATCCCTAATTATGTGTGTGATACTATATTAATTATAATATATTTCCTAACACTCCCCCTCAAGTTGGTGCATAGATATTAATCAAGCCCAACTTGTTACAAAGATGGTCAACCCGAGTCCCATTTAAAGCCTTAGTCAGAAGGTCACCCAATTGGTCACTGGAACGCACATGCCCCGTATAGATAAAGTTCTCCTTGATCTTATCGCGTATAAAGTGACAAAGTCAATCTCAATGTGTTTCGTACGTTCATGAAACACGAGTTGGAGGCTATATGTAGAGCAGCTTTATTATCACACCACAATTTCGCAGGTAATGACGTGGCAAGACCAACTTCCTTCATTAACTGGTGAATCCACACAATTTCCTGAACTGACTGAGACATGGCTTATACTCAGCTTCTGCCCTCGACTTAGAAACCACATCTTGCTTCTTACTCCTCCACGATACTAAATTTCCACCCACAAACACACAATATCCTGTAGTGGATCTTCTGGTAGCCTTTGATCCCGCATGATCTGCATCACAAAAACATTCAATCTTGTTGTGGCCATGATTCGTATAGAGTACACCACGACCAAGTGAGCCCTTCAAATAATATAAGACATGCTCCAATGCTTCCCACTGAGCAACGGTTGGTGCGAGTCATGAATTGACTAAGCACACTCTTGGAAAGGTCACATCGGGCGAGTTCGTGAGATAGTTCAATTTCCCAATTAATCTACGGTATCTCTCGGGATAGGCAAACGGCTTGATCTTCTCCGGATCAACTTTCTTTCTTACATCCTCAGGTAGGTCATCAAACGGTATGTGGTCATCCATGTCCAAGAATGGATTAGGAATCATGGGAAAGCTACTCGATGCTGCTCCAAGTTTCCCAGTTTCTTTCAACAGATCAAGAACATATTTTCTCTGTGTCAAAAAGATGCCTTTCTTACTTCTCATAACCTCTATCCCAAGAAAGTACTTTAACGGACCCAAATCCTTTGTTTGAAAATGAGAATTGAGAAAGGCCTTAAGTGATGAGATTCCCGAAGCATTGCTACCCGTAATAACAATATCATCAACATATACCACTAACAGAATCATGCCAGCATCTGTATGCTGATAAAACACAGAATGGTCACACTTACTCTGAATCAGACCAAACTTTTTAACCACAGAGCTAAACCTGTCAAACCAAGCACGAGGGCTCTGCTTCAAGCCATATAAAGACTTCTGAAGATGGCATACCTTCCCACGCTCCCCCTGAGCAAGAAAACCAGGTGGTTGCTCCATGTATACTTCCTCAAGAAGATCACCATTCAAGAACGCATTCTTAATATCCAACTGATGAAGATCCCAACCATAATTGGCTGCCATAGAAATGAAGAGGCTAATAGAGGACAATTTTGCAATAGGAGATAAGGTTTCCGAATAGTCAACACCATAGGTCCGAGCATAACCCTTGGCAACCGGTCGAGCTTTCAAACGTTCCAAGGTGCCATCGCCTTTCGTTTTGATTGTAAACACCCACTTACACCCGATAGCCTTCTTGCCAAGAGGTAAATCAACAAGATTCCAGGTACCAGCCTTATCAAGGGCCACCATTTCGTCTTCCATCGCAGCACGCCAACCGGGAGGGGTTAAGGCTTGTTGGAGAGTAGTGGGAACGGTGAGAGAGTCTAAAGATGTTATAAAGGAACAGGATGGAGGAGACAAATGGTTATAAGAAACAAAGGAAGAAATAGGATAAGTGTAAGTACGCTTACCTTTACGTAAGGCAATAGGCAAGTCATCGGGAGGATCGACACTATGTCTAGTTCGAGGTAGAAGCAGAAGGATCAGGAGTATCAAGAATATCAAGCACTGGTGCTGGTTCAGAAGTAGGAGCGGAAGGAACTGATGCCGGATCAGACGTCGAAGCAGTCATTGGTGGGTCATGAACTTGGTCGACAACATTACTCGCCCTAGGGCGTTTCCGATAAACATGATAGATAGGTGGTTTAGCAGGTGCCGAGTCAGATGCTTGCACTGATGGGAACTGAACCTTATAGACCAAGAGATCATCAAGACTGTCAGAAGTGTCATTGGTAGAGACAGGAGATGGGGGTGGAGTAGAGGTAGGAAAAAAATGAAGTCGACTTATGGAATGTGACATCAGTAGACACAAGATAACGCCGAAGAGTGGGAGAATAGCACCGATAACCCTTCTGAACCCTAGAATACCCAAGGAAGACACACCTAAGAGACTTGGGATCAAGTTTGGTAACAAATGGGACGAACATCGCGAACAAAACAGACACAACCAAATATTTTAGGGTCAACAGGAAACAAGGGTTTGGAAGGAAACAAGGTAGTGTATGGAGTGGCACCATTGAGGACAAGAGGGGACATACGATTAATAAGGAAGCACGCAGTAGACACAGCGTCAGCCCAAAAGGGTTGAGGGACATTCATTTGAAACATGAGAGCCCGAGCGACTTCTAATAAGTGTCGGTTCTTACGTTCGCAACACCATTTTGGGCCGGTGTATCTCGGACAAGAGGACTGATGAAGCATGCCATGTTGGAGCATATAGGTTTGAAATTGGGCAGAAAAATATTATTTAGCATTGTCACTCCGCAAGGTTTTGACAAACACACCAAACTGAGTTTTGATTTCAGCACAGAAATTGCAAAAGTGAGAAAACAACTTAGAACGAGTTTTCATTAAATAAAGCCAGGTGGTACGAAAGAAATCATCAACAAACGTAACAAAGTACCTAAAACCAGGCTTAGACTCGACAGGACACGGACCCCAAACGTCAGAATGGACTAAATCAAAGGGAGATGCAACTCGTTTATGAACTCGAGGTGCCAAGTGAACACGATGATGTTTAGCAAATTGACATGACTCACATTCTAAAGAAGACACATTATGGAATTGAGGATACATCCTCTTCAAAGAAGACAAGGATACATGACCTAAACGAAAATGAATATCAAAAGGGGATGAACCACCAGAGCAAGCAACCGAACACGGTTCGATCCTCAAGGAAGTAATGGCCACTGATTCATAGCCCCTACCAATAACTCGCTTCGTCGTAAGATCCGAATCAAACAATGGTCGAAAATAAAGTAATGAAACAATTTGATTGTCGAGTGAGCTTGCTAGGAGACAAAAGATTAAATGTAAGGTCGGGACATTAAGGACATGGGATAAGGAACGACGAAGTAGGTTCAACGGTGCGAGCCAATAACACGAGAATAGGAACTGTTGGCAATTGTTATACTTGGAGGGATTGGCATAAGGCGTATACGAGGAAAACAAATGGTGGTTACTGTCATATGATCGAAGAGCACCGGAATCGATGATCCACTTTGAGGAAGAAGTAGCAAGACTAGAAGCAATATTACCGGTAACAAAAGCAACGGAAGAACCTGGGTGTAGATGTAGCCATCGATCTTCAACACACAAGGTAAATACTTGCAAATTTTACTCAAACAAGAACTAGAGGCAAACTTAACACCAAAGATCCACCAAGAAACAAGAAACAAAGAGCCACAAGGGGAAAACTCAAGAAGAACAACGAAGAAAGTACCAGAAAACAGCCACACAAGGCCCAAACCGAGACTACAAACATAGAGTCTCCCAACAGAAACGAGCAAACCAAGCAATAATAGGCCAAATAGAACTGAGCATAGGATGAGATGGCAATGAATGAGCTCGAAAACACCTAGGTCAGGACGAGTACAGCGAGTCGATCCCAGAAAAGTAAACGGCATCCAAAAACTCGTCGGAAAACTGCCTCACGCGCCGGCGCGTGTATCTGACGACGGAGCTCCGGGAGGCGCGTGAACGTCCACGCGCTGCCGGAAAGATGATCGGTTGACTGGGTTCCGCCGATCGGGACCTCCTGAGCACAAGGGGGCGGCGCGTGGCAGCTGAAACGGCCCAGAACAGAAAACGAAAGCACACTCTCCCCCTCTCTCTCTGTCGCCAAACTGAAACAGGGATGGCCGCGGGAAAAAGAAAAAAATTGGAACCTATAGCTCTGGTACCATGTAAAACCAGAGAGAGAGAAGTATGATCTCAAAAGTATGTATATTCATGTATGTAGTATGAGGTACTTATACACAAGAGAGGGAACAAGAGAGTTAATGAGAGTTAATGACTACTTATGACTAATTATGTAGGTTGATTCCCTAATCCCTATAATTCCTCTAATCCCTAATTATGTGTGATACTATATTAATTATAATATATTTCCTAACAAATAATAACATGTTATTAATTACTAGTTATATATATAAACTTGAACTTAAGATGAGAAGAATATATATAAACTTTTCTGCACATTATTGCACGATGCATGAAATTCAACAAAATGCAATTGGACATCCAAAATTCAGAGCTTCGGAAGAAATAAACTAAACAAAATAGGGAGCAGGATAAAACCTTCCGATTGGTAGCAAGTGCGGCTTCCCGTTGATTAGTTGAGTTTATGCACAATGCCTGCTCAAGTGTAGCATCATGTCATTTTGTGATCCAAATTACTGTGGCTAATAAAAAACAAAACCTGGGAAAAAAAAAATCAGAGGAAAAAATCACCTCAAACAGTTCCCCATTTCTTTTGTATATTTCTCTAGGGCTCTGGAAAATTGTAACATTTTTACTACTTATTTCTTTCTCGTGGGAACTTACAGAAGCACGGGCACCTTGAAACGCTTTTTTAACAGGTGATACAACTTCATGACTAGCAGAACTATTGCCAACTTTAACTCCACAATCATGAGTATCATCAGTTTTATGCATCTCTGTCAGTTTTATATACATGTCATTCCATCCTTTAGCAGGCAAATGATCCAAATAATTTGACCAATCAAGTTTTTCATGTGCAAAGCAGTCAGATACCAATTTTGGATCTGCACAATGATCCCATAATAGTTGATAAACCAAGCATTTATCTTTCGTGTTCACCAATTCCAAATTGACAATCCCTTGACTTTGATCCTGATTGGATTCTGACAAACTAGGTCTTTTTAACCACTCAAGAGTCATTGTGCTCAGATCATTTTCCAATCTCTGCCAGAGAAATACTGCAAGTTGTTTAGAATGATAAGAGGAAGTGTGTGCAACAGTTCTCTTCAGTAACTCACCTAAGCTCAATGAAACCAACCTCATCTGCTCAGGCAAGTTGATGCCATCAGTATCTGGAGTCAAGAGAGTTGATGCCTCACAATCATATTTTCTGTTGAAAGAACCAGGCAAATTACCATCTTCAAGTGTATCCACAATCTTATTCAAATTATATATCATGAATCTAGACATTTGCTGCCATAAGCAAGTCCCTAAAACCATCGATTTTTCATCATCAGGAATCAACTGCTTCACATTCACGACTTGTATAGCTTGTCCACATTTTGAGGCATGGTCTACCAAAGAATGTTGAGTCACCAATTCCATAATTTTTGGAATGAGTTTCTTCAGATTCACCATATCAACCTCATAAGGGTTACGGCCATTAATACGGGCAATCAAAAAAGGTTGAACCATTAAGTAAATAGCTTCTAAGTTTTTTTGAAGCCAAGCTAATGAAAAGTATAAATAATACTCAAACAAATTAAGAATATCAACAGTCTTCTCCATAATATTTTTGCAGAAAGAATCAAACTGAATCCTCAAAATGGCTTTTAAATGCCAAAGTGAAGTCAGGAGACCTTTGACCAAGTGAGGCTGCCGAGCACTTGAAAACTTTAATTTACTTTCAATATATGCACTGTTCTCAAAAGAAGTTATACTATGTTGGAAATTACCCATACTGCAAGCAGTAAAGAATCTTGAAAAGAAATGGGAGGTTTCTATTGTAGACTTGAAGAGAGGTTTAAGCCAGGAGTAATACAATGCAGAAGCGTCACCTATATCACTATTCTTATGAGATTTATCTCCTGAAACACCGCACGCTATATCATATCCTATGTTCAGTAGCCCCTGATGGCAAAGTGATAGTAAAATCTGCAGGAAAGGAGGATAAGTAAGATTCTCTCCAGAAGAATAAAGTTTACTGTGGTCAAAAGATTTAGTGCAGATTATGGTGAATTACATACCATTCTCAGTAGACAGAATGGAGCCAATGAAAACCTCTGTTCAAACAGTGCAAGCCCATCATACAATTTTTGCCTCAGATTTTCAAGTGATTTATCATACTGCATAATGTTTTCGTCAGAATATGCCAATTCCCCACTGCATCCTACAACGTTATCTGGCCAGTTTGGATGATCTCTTGTCAAATTTGCTAAATATTGAAGCGCCAAATTCAATTTAGCATGAAATTCCAGATGCATAGACACATCAGCAGAAAGCCAGTTAGCAGATTTTCTTGGTAAAGGATTAAAGATTTTAGACAGTGCCTCATTTCCAGCACCCAACTCAGTCCCTTGATCTGCAGTCTCAACCACGCTCGGAGAAGATGAGAAGCATTCCAGTGCTTCGAGCTTGAAAGTTGAAACAAGATATGCATTTCATAAAATTACTTATCAGAAACATAATAGCATACACATGTAAGTTATTATGTCAGTTTATTGCATTGGCATTATGAAGACACACAATATTTCAGGGCCCAAGGCGTCATTATCAATCAAATTTAAACTCAGACGCCACAAAGACAATAATCTTGATGATTTACATGAGATATGGAAAGTTTGAAATAGTTCAAAAACTGGGAATTTACTTTTTAAGAACTCCTAGAATGGTTAGTATTAGCTTTTTGGCAGGCCACTAGGAGCCTACAGAATACATCTTCACTATAGAAGCTTTCTTGATTGACTAAACTGATGGATGCATGGATTCACTTGAGAAAGGTATGAAAATCATACAATAAAATGATAAAGATGAATTTCTTCTTGAAAGAATTAAATCTATAAAATTAGAATATAACAAACTGGCTTTTATACAATCAGTACTAACAAAACATTTAGAGTAAATACCCTTTCTGATCCCTGACAAAAAACACAGACCCCATTTTGGTCCCTTACAAAAAAATCGACCCTTATTCGTCCTTTTTAAGGGACTAAAAAAGACCTTTTGGAAATTTGTGAGGAATCAAAATGTCAACCAATCGACCCTTATTCGTCCTTTTTATGGACTAAAAAGGACCTTTTTTTTATAAGGGGCCAAAATGGGGATCACGTTTTTTGTCAGGGACCAGAAAGGGTATTTACTCAACCATTTATTAGAGCAGCAACACATGCAAGGCTATGACAGGTTCAACAAGTATGACAGCTTCCTCAAATGAAGACCATTGTGTAAGAGCATACATGCTGTATATCAACCAGAGCTAGACAAACATAGCTTGAATCTCATTCAACATAAGAACGCAGTTTTGACATGTTAGTTTGAACTGGTAAGTAACGGGAAAAAATCAAGTCTCTAAGATAAACTTACAGGAGTACCACATCTGTTCAGGGCAATTGCTGTCATAAGAGTAGCCCATCTTAGAAGGATAGCTGAATTTTGCTCCCCTACAGCATTCTTCATGTTATTCTTTGTTGCAAGCATTTGGCAATAAATGCCAACATTTGGGTCCAAAAAAGGATCACAGTTGGAGACAACGGTGGAGTCTTGAGCTACAGGATTTACTGAAACATCTAGCATTCTCCGAAAAGACTGGTAGTAATTACCCATTTCCCACTAAAATCAAGGAAAACGAGCTGTAGTTGGAATATGTACAAAACAAGTATAAATACAGAATATAAAAGAAATCTTTTAATGATAAAAAAAATATTAATCAAATTTATTTTAGGCACCTCCAGTAGGGTTGCAAGCCAGTAGTCGCCCTTTGCAATTGCAGATGGAAGTATATACTTTGTTATCAAGTGACGCTCCAATGATCTACCAAGGCCCTCAACAAGCCGACAAATAACTAATGCAAGCTGTTCATCTCCAAGGTTCTTTGCACAAATATTTACAGCAGAAGAATGATCACCTCCAAGCAAAAAGAAAGCAATAGCCAGTTCCAGCTGATGCTTCCCCAATAAGACATAAGCATTTTTCAAAGCAGCTGCTTTATTTTTCTCATCCTGTAATCAACTAACCATGATTACCTAAATAATTTTTGGAGTATCAGTAATAAAACAAGTGCAGGCTTACAAGGAAGTTTCACACTAATAAAATTGATAAAGGGTTCCAAATTAGAAACCAAAAAGAAAAAAAGAAAAAAGAAATATATATATATATATATATATAACAGTAGCTTAATTCCTCAAGAAATCACTGTCATTGCAACTGTTCTTATCAGAAAATACGAAGTACCTGAAAATTGCGTGAGAGAAATCCCACTAAAGGCTTGTCTTTCTCATCCTTACTAATTTTGAAAAGGCCAGCCAATACTTGAGTCCTATTTAGTGCAACGTATAGTAGTGCACAGTCCTTAGGATTTTTATTCTTCAAATACTGTGTCCTTGCCAGTTTCTCCATCTAGAGTTAAGGGGGTAAAATGGAAGCGTCAGAATTTAGAACTGTTTGAATTAAACCAGGTAATGAACAATCGGGTATATTCTAAAAATAATAATCTAAAGATGAAAAGCTCAAGTACAAAGAGCCAATCAATAATTCGATCAACAAAATGCTGCCTCCTTGCTTACTAGTAATCCCTTTTCTTGTCCATGCAACACAACATCAGCAGAAATCAAGAATGTAACAGAAAGATGAAAGAACCAAAACTGTCGTCCTGGTTAAACAGCAATTTTCAAATTACATGGTTAATGGTAATTCACCCCAGCAACCCTTTAAAGCATCCACCAGAGCATATAAATGTACAAGAAGTCGAAGACAACAAAATTTTAATTGTCAATACGCATGCAAGTATGGAAATTTTAACATATGATTGAACAGGCATAGGATCCATAAAGTCTGATTTCACTTTGTCTAACAAATCTAAAATATTGGAAACATGAAGAGCAGCTTGTTGGTTTAGCAACATTGCAGTGAATACCAGAGAAAGGTGAGATAAGGAGGAAAAAAAATTAAATTCTAGGGAAGCTAATTTCAGGAACCAGAAAACAGACATGTTTCTTGGAGGCAACAACTTGCTTTTGGAAATAGTCCACACATCACCCCAATATTTGATATAAATTATATAATACGAATAAGATTTCAACACAACCATCATCAATTGCAAAAGAACAAAAAAATTTAAGCGTACTCACTCTCTAGACTAACATACTTCAACAATCATCAATTTGTAGCTAATATGCTACCAGTTTTTCCTTTTTGTTTACTTCTTCTACTAATTTGTCCCCTAAATTTTCCAAGACAAGCAGTTAGGGGGAAATATTAAAAAAAAAAAAAAAAAAAAAAAAAAAAAAAAAAAAAAAAAAAAAAAAAAAAGATAGGTCATTTTGCCAGCCAAAATTAACTCCCCAACTCAACAGTGTGAGTTGTATCCAAATATTCCAAATGAAGTAAATAGCATGACACAAGAAAACAGAGAAACAATGATCAATTTGTGTTTATGATGATGATCCAGGTCTTTGATGTGCAAATCAGATATTCAAAGCTATTAAAAATAAATGAACTGCAGTGAAGCAGTTAAAAATTAATAAATTTATTAAATATAGAAATTCTGTCAGTGATGCCTTGAGGAAGTGAAATTAAACTGCATTTCCTTTAAAGTCCTTCTGAGCTAGAATCATAACACTGGTAAATTCAAAATTTAACTTCAAAGCATTATCAATAAATTTAAGATTTAATTTTCCCCGTATGGCACAGAGAACAGTGAGAAAAAGAAAAGGACTGAGCATTACCCTAGAACGCAGTTGAGGCACATTGGCAAACCAAAAGCCAATACCCAAAGCTCGCATTTCTTTCCAAGATGGTTCATTAGGTATGACAGAACCAAACAAACTTTCTTGGCAATCAGACTGGTAAGCCCATACGAACAACCTTGAGTTAACTATCAGCTCTTCTGGAGTTGCAACCCTACCAAAAGTCCGGACAAAAAGAAGTTGCTGAAACCTTAATCCCACCCAAAACCTACAAACACAAGAAAATCATTTATTGAAGTGCATCATGGCAGACAACCTTGCCAAAAACAGGTTTTCTACATATGTAAGAAGTCAAAAACATCTTTGTTGACGGTGCCAAACACACCATATTGATGTTTTATTTTACTTTTATTCTGTATTTAGCTTTATTATCTCTTATTATCTGAAAGTTAGTAGATCTTCTGCTTTTGGGTTCGCTTGAAGATATCCCTGAATTCTAGGACTCTCCAAGCTATCCATGTCATCATAATTGTAACACCAGACAGAAAAACCATGAATCTCACTGGTTTTATCACACTAACTTCTGCAATCTAAGTTCATTACTCTCATCTGTGCGGGGAGCTTTCAAGTTTTGCAGTTCTATCAGACAACAATTTCAATTCAGCAAATTCTTTACAAGTGAATGCTACAATTAGATTGTTTAGCAGGCCGTGCAAATATAGTGGACATTATAGTTCCTCAAGGGGCAAAGGATATAAAGCTCTCTTGTTAACAATTTAGGTAAGAATATCTTTAAGCATAGCATGTAAGCTTTTAATAGAAATTTTATATTTCCCAGCCCATAATCAAATACTAGAAAAAGAACCACCAATTAAGTTGGGTTTTCCCCTTCTAGCATTAAGATTAATCATCCTTTGTCCTGAATTAAGTGAAAATATGTTAGGATATTAGCGATAATAACTGTCCCTGCCTTTTCTGGTTTATTCCAAGAGAAAGAAAATAAAGATATAGGATAAGTCAGAGTAGTTATGGACAGTTTAAATTAGTTATTGTAAGTTATGTGTTTAGTTATTGTGTGTTATCTGTTTAAGGGTAGTTTTATAGGCCGTTAGGAAAGTAACACTCTATATATACTTGTAATCTGTTTTCTTGAAGATTATGAATGAAGAAGTATTTTCAGAATCGTGTTGTGTTGGCTGGAGTTAGATTCTGACTCTAGATTGTCTTATATTTCTCTTTCGTAATCCCTAAATTCTTCTAATCCTATCAATTGGTATCAGAGCGGTAGATCCTTGAGCCTGTTTGCTATCATGGTGAATACAAGGAATTCATCTTTTGAGAATAACTCTCCATTACAATCCAACCAGAACCCAGAAAATTCCCCACATATCCACCCTCAGAATGATCCAGCGGTCATTTTGGTGCAACAACCTGCACAAACACAACCAAAACCCGATCAACACCATTTAACAGCGATTCTCACACAACTAAATTTGATGAATTCAGAAATACAATCTTTGAAGAAACAGAAAGGGCCAGCAATGTTTCAAGGAGAAACAAGTTTTAACAACCGAGAAACTTACATGGAACAAGATGTTGAGATGGATAATCCTTGGTGGAGTAAAAATCCTTCTAAACGGCCCCATTCGAAGGTTGAATTCCCGAAGTATGATGGTGGCGACCCAAGAGGCTGGGTTTTGAAGGCAGAAAAGTATTTCCGGTACTATCAAACACCCGAAGATTTGGAGGTAAATGTCGCTGCAATTAACCTTGATGGCGATGCATTAGATACATTTACATGGGTCTCATCAGGACGAACCATACGATACTGGGATGAGTTGGTTCAAGTGTTTCAAGAACAATTTGGCCCGACTGAATTTCAGAATCCCGATGTTCATCTCTGCGGCATTAAACAAACCGGTACTGTGGGGGAGTACAAACAGGAATTTGTTCGACGCCAAGCACAAGTTCAGGGTTGGCCTGAACACTGCCTCCTCGGCGTATTTACTAATGGATTAAAGGAGGAATATCAAGCCGATGTGAAGATTCAAAAGCCACGCACTGTCTATAAAGCAGTCAGTTTAGCGCTAGAATTTGAGTCGAAATTACAATCTCAGAGTAACTAGTGCTTCAATCAGCGATTCATTAATACACGTGGCACCAGCGATTACAGCCGAGATTACAAATCGTAATCATGCAATCAGTTCAGTTACTATAATGCCGCGAATCAAGGGAATAATGCACCTGTTAATGCGTCTGGTACTAACAATTCGGGAATTAATTCAAATTCAAATTTCCCTTATCCAATCGGTGCGTCATCGGTTTTCCAGCAGAATTCCAACGGAAATTCCGAATTAAATGCGTCGGTTACCTCGCCCGCACAAAATCGGGATATCCAAATTCGAATTCCTCCTATCCTAACGGTGCGACATCATCGGCTTACCAACGGAATTTTAATATCCAAAATTCAAATTTCCAGCAACAACCATTATTAACCAGCTCACCAAAATTCCCGTCGGTTCGCACGGACCCAGGCTTTCGGAAGAGGAGAAACAATACCGACGTGACAAAGGTCTATGCTTTCGTTGTGGAGACAAATTCACCCCTGGCCATCGTTGTTCATCGTCTACATTGAAATTAATGGAAATTTGGCGGATGATGCGAAAATATTTTCAGAAGATGAGCAACTTGCCCACGCAAATTTGGCTGAAGTTTCTTTCTTCCCACCTTGAGGACAAGGCTGATTTTCAAGAGGAGGGTATTGTTAGGATATTAGCGATAATAACTATCCCTGCCTTTTCTGGTTTATTCCAGGAGAAAAAAAATAAAGATATAGGATAAGTCAGAGTAGTTATGGACAGTTTAAATTAGTTATTGTAAGTTATGTGTTTAGTTATTGTGTATTATCTGTTTAAGGGTAGTTTTATAGGCCGTTAGGAAAGTAACACTCTATATATACTTGTAATCTGTTTTCTTGAAGATTATGAATGAAGAAGTATTTTCAAAATTGTGTTGTGTTGGCTGGAGTTAGATTCTGACTCTAGATTGTCTTATATTTCTCTTTCCTAATCCCTAAATTCTTCTAATCCTATCAAAATACCCGTTCTTCTTGATATCCAACAGAACCTCAGACATCTGATTGACTTTCTGCAAAGGCCCTAGCATGAGTTCCATAGGCCACAGATAAGATGAGTTATAAGCTGATAGCTCATTCCTCTCATAACTGAATTATTCTTAGCAAATGCAACGGTGTGCAATATAGAACTATGCAAATCACTTAGTACTACAAGTTTCTGGAACAAGGTAGGCAGGTGCCACTAAAGTTTTAAAGCGGTAACATAAATATAAGAAGTTATACAAAGCACTCAAGCCACTTATGTCTCAGAATTTAAGCTTAGTTTTCCAAGAGCATGCCTCTTATGCACATTGGTTTGCCTCCTAAGAGTAGTACAGGACAAGTGAAGCTGCAAGGGACATAAGATGTGTTACAAGAAATTCAGTGGAGATTAAACTCAATTTACTTTGTCTTCTGCTTAGCTTTCTATTCCCAAATTGTCCATTGTAGAGTTGGTTGATGCCAGTTGTTCCAACTTTCTTTCTTCTTCTGCCAATTATAGTGTTTCCATTTTGTTTAAATTTAGAGTAGATGGGATATATGCTTCGTTGAAGTCTTCCAAAGGATTTCACTTATAAAAAAGAACAAAAATTCATATGAAAGCTTAACAGAGAGCTATACATTACTAAACTAACTTAGGAATACCTTCGTCCAGGCTCATCAAGACTTTGATATGCAGAAGATGAGTGTGGACTATTAACTTCACTGAGCAGATCAATAACTGCAAGAATCTGCGCCTTTTTTATGTTGATAATAACTTCTAAGTCAGGAAAATTTTCAAGGGATTTGATCAAGTCATTGAGCTCAGATTTTGTTGAGGTTGTATTTTCAACAGTGAAGCCTGAATGATACGGAAACTGCATGAAGCTACTTTGAGAGAGGGAGATCGAAGCAGTATCCCCACTCCATTGGAATTCCCTATCTTGGGAAACTTTTGAAACAAGTCCTTCTAAATAATTTGACAATAAGATTACTGGAGGACCAATTTTTTTGGAGACATAACTGTTTTCAGGAGCATAATTAGAAGTCACAAATTCAAAAAGATGCCTTGCTGCCACATATGCACGTTTCCAGTTGCCTGAAAACATTAGAGAGAAATAGCATGAAAGATTTGATGCAATCTCCATCCCATTGCATGCCTCATTAGCAAATTCTTTCAAACACTATCATAGCACTACCTGTTATATTTTTTTGAAATTTGGATTTGGATAAAGTAATTATTCATTACAGAAGAGGAAAGAATAACTTTGGAGAACAAGAAATACTCGTCCATTACCTGAACTTAAATTAATAAGGAGCACATAAGGGTGATAAATGGGCAAAGATCCACTTAATTTCTCCACAATTTCAAAGATGCTCCATAAACCAGCATAGGTACTAAGTTGAGCTTCCAATTGAGACTTAGCTAGAAGCAAGCTGTTATCTAGTTCATCTCCCTTCATATTACTTTTGATAGGCTGCATTGACTCAGAGTCTCCACCACTATCCCCAACTGACAGCTCTCTGAAGGTACTGGTACCATGATCAGTAAAAACTGCAGAAAGCATGTCTTCAAATGTACCTCCCTTACCATTATAAAGATTTGCCTTTGACTCAAATGAATGAGAATTACTTTGTTGCTTTTCATCCACATGGAACAACCAATTACTAAATGTAGTAAAGTAATTTCTATGAACTACCACTTGTGTGGCTCTGGGCCCCCACAAGAAGTCATTAATGGGAATGGAGGTATGAGCAGATGCAATGCAAACCCATATATTAATTTTGGAAAGGTTTCCACCTGTTAACAAAGTCAAACCATCATATCGCCTCTGAGAATATACTTGCAATTCATTTTGCAAACAAACTCCAAGTAATAACTGACCAGTCCCCAAAGTGAACCAGTTTAGAGTAATAACATCACCATCAAAGGTTAGCTTATCCTCCAAAATAAAAGTTCCAGCACTCGTCAGGTTTACAGCATGCCATATACGGATGGCACTAACTGCCTTTGAATTACTCCTGTTGCAGAATGTAGCAATCTTCTGACCACAATCAGTCAAACATATACCATTGATGGGACCTTCATGTGCAGCAAACATACCTGCAAGCTCCCATGGCAAGTGCAAGGTTGATCTGCTACCATGCTTACTTCTCCACAGTTTCAAGCTGCCATCAGAGCAGCCTGTGATGAGGACATATGCAGGATAGCAACTACAATGATCATTTGCAAAACCAAATTTTTGTTGTCTTTGGCTAAGAGTAGCCGGACAAGCCACAGCAAAACTAGTAACCAGATCATTATTATGAGTACTAGAAAACTCAGATGAGCAAGGATTGACACTAATGCAGTATCTTTTACCAGCAAAAGCACTTTCAAATGCCCACATACTGTGGTCAGCAAGACTCTTAGCATCAAAATTGCATTCACAATAGCTTGTTGACATGTCAAATGAGTGCAAGGTAATTTCCCATGACAGGGCCTGAAATCCCCGCATCCAAATTGCCAAAAGCATAAGCTTGTTGTCAGAAAATGTTTTTTTACAAGTGGAGTCCAAAGAAATTGCAAAGATATCAGTAGGGCCATCCTCATAAGGACCATGACCAATGAAAGGTATAGTGCAAAAGTAGTGTTGTTGTATGCTTTCTTCTTCAGTTTGACAAAATTTGACAATAAAGCAATCAATGCCTCTGGCATGTCCCATAAAAAAAACCAGTTCATCATCAAATAATGAAGGTGCCCACCTCAAGCTTGTATACATGGAACCACAGTCACGTGTTACAAGCTTTCCAGAGAGTTTCCAAGTGGGAAGCAAGGTTGGACATCCCACGGTGCAGTTTGAAATCCTTGAAAGTGACCAAAATAGTAGCAGTCCATTAGAATCCAGAGAAGCAGCAATTTGAACTTCACATGTACAAGGATGAATAGAAACCTTTAAAATTCTCCCAACATGACCATCCAAATTTAAAACTCCATCACTCAAACGTGAGATGTTCTCAGTGTTGGTATCATCAAGGGAGTTTTTTACAGCATCATGTAGTGTTTGAATATTAAAAAATGACCGGATTAAGGAATTAGAGGGCAATAACTGGACTGGAGAGCATATAACTGGGGGGCCAGACCAGCAGTTCCTCAATAAAATGACTTTATTAAGAAGTAATACCCTTTTGAAATCAGATGAGTCAAACCTATAAAGATTTCCTGTTTCAGCGCCACAGAGTTCATGTCTCCTCCATAACTTAACTCGGGGAAATCTAAGAGGCGAGAGGTCATCGAGACAGTGGATGGCCCATAAGCTAAGCAACATTCCAGGACCAAATCCAACTAACCAATCACATTTTCCAGCTTCATGGTCAAATCCTTCTTTGAAGAAGACTTGGCCGGTTCCTTCAGAAATTTTAAATATCCCCCCACTTTCTGTTCCCCATGTCATGAATACATCTACACCAAGAGTTCCATTCAAGGCTTTATTAACCTCAATGACAGAAACAACACAGTACCCAATTTTCCTCGCTTTTCCATTTTCAACCTCACTCCATAACCTCAAAGTTCCATCTAAACAGCAAGTCAGCAATACTTGCCTAGCTGAGTGTCTCCCTTTTCGGTTTGATGGTGTTCCTCTCAATGGTCTCCATTGAATCATTGTGACAGGTAGAGGATGATCTAGCTTAGAGTTTGCATATTCAGAAAGTCCATTGCTTTGATATACTAGTACACATTTTCTTACCTTATTAACTAAAGACTCTCTCTCAATATGTAGTTCACTGGGACGTGCTACAGTTGCTGAAGGGCCATCAATGGACCAGGTTGCACAAACAAGAGTTTGAGGTTCATCTGCTTTAAACTTCCAAACCATTTCCCAACACCTGTTGCTCTTTTTCCAGAAAACCACCTCCATTCCACCAGATACTAATCCATCGCCAGACCCTGTCCATCTGATAGCTTCAACCTTCATATGATGTACAAGCACTGCATTCTGGCTCCAACAAAAAGAACCTGAATATGAGTAACAAGATTGTGGTTTTAATATCTGCAATTCAAATGGGACAAAAATGGGAGTAAGAGCAATTGCTTATTCTACAATTAATTCTAATTTAACAGAGTGCACCATACTTAAAGGATCTGTTGCACAATTTTTCCTTTTGAACAACATATATGACTGAAAAAAAAAAATTACATAAATAGTTCTGTCCGTTTGTTAAAAAATCACAAGCAAAAGGCAAATTTCTGATATTTAAAGAGATCATCAGTTTTTGAAAATATTCTACACACAGTTTCACAAATTTATCTCGTCTCCTAGTCATGAAACTATAAGCATCAAGAAATTTTCTCATCAAAAGCACTGAAGCAATGGTCAAAATCAATCATGTCTAATCACCCCCAAAAAAAAATCAATCATGTGTGACAAAATGAAATTAAATCACAATAATCTCATAACCAAATCCTTTTCCAAAACAATTTAAGCACAGATAATTGTAATGTTTGAAAGATTTTCGTTTTTCTAACTGAAGCAGGAGAACACTTGACACTTGCAATGTTACTTTGATGCCCACAATATTCAAAAGAAGTTCATGTTGATATTTACATGATTGTATGGTAAATTAAGGAAGTGTTCAAGGTTATAAATGTAACATTTGTAATTAAATAATTGAAATAAAATAACATTGAATTAATTTAGATAGCCATATTTCCACATTTTCTCTCCACTTCTCTGATCTTCCCGCTTTTATTTTTAAACATGAAATTTCAATAGGCACACCAGCTTAGCACCAACCTCATCACTCATAACCATGTTCACTTCTCCTTAAAAGAAATTTAACAAATGCAAAAGTCAGAGCCTAGAAGTATTTATGTTAGGACTAATATGTAATTAGTCTCTTGTATATAGGTGTCAATGTTATCTGTAGATATGCTAGTTGTATTGTGCCACATGCAGAGGCGGACCGAGGTATGCCATTGGGGGGGCAAGTGCCCACCTGAAAATAATTTTAAAAAAAAAAAAAAAAATTGAGTGATAATGAATATTTGAGGTCCAGACTTTAGTAATTCTTGCTTGTATGTGTCTTATCTTCTCACTTTGATATCCTATCGTTGAAATCTCTAAAACCTTGTTGTTTTTCAATATGTTTGTTTGGTAAATATATTATTTATTGAATGGGAGATGAATGGTTGAATGATTGTCTAGTGTCTTATTTTGAAAAAGATATATTTGATAGTATTGATAATGAGGCAATTATGATGAAATTCCAAAAAATAAGGCCTAGAAGGATGACATTGTAATTGTTTTTATTATAATATACTTTTGTTATTAAAATATATGGTGTCCAGCCTTGCTATTTTTAACAGTTCTTAGTCTTGCTTTTCCCTTTATATTGTTTTATTTTTTAATGCATTTAAAGCTTTACTGTAAAAAAAAATTTCGGGGGCGCTGCCTCCGAACCCCCGCATCCCTCACCAATGGTGCCCTCCCATTAATTCCTGGATCCGCCCCTGGCCACATGTATGGCTATGATTTGTTTGTAACAATATCCTGTACTGCTGTTACTCTATAAATAGCACAGTAACCTAAGGAGCCCTTTATCCATTGGGCAATTCATTTCTCCACTTTTGTCCTTTTCTCACTATTTAGCCATTTGGCTTGCTAAGTCAGAAATGAGGATATCTCTTTACACAATAATGATATAACTTTTAGAGTCTACTTCATGTTTAAATAAAGAGTTAAGGCCACCAAAAATTGGCCATTAGTAAGTAATTAACTCATACCCCAAAAGGACATGAGCTCAAATCTCACTGATCTTGTTGGTGGATAGCGTATAAGTAATTTTGTAAATGCTCGAGTGGAGGGATGCCGACTCCACCTAGTGGGATTGAGGGGTATACCCTAACTGATAAGCCCCAAGACCCAACTCACTTTTCTCATCATCCAAATATATCATAAGGGGAAAGAAATTAAAGCACCAATGCAGGAATCATAAACCAAGTTACATTGAAATCGATATAATGAAACGTCTGCACAGAAAAAGGCAAAAAAAAAAAAAAAAAAAAAAAAAAAAAAAAAACCAACAAACAAAACAAAAAACAAAAGCTCGAGTACTACCATTATAGTGTACTCTCTCTCATTATGAACTTATATATTATCAGGTAGCAGATTCCCCCCCCCCCCCCGGGGGGGGCAAGGACAAAATATAAACCTCAAATCTTCATTTCTTCCTAATCCTATCCCCTTAAGCAATGGACATGAAATGAACCAACATTAGCACATGCTAACCTATTCCAACTTCAATTCACAGTGTTCTGTCCATTCTATATCCCTTTTCAGTAATCAAATTAAAAATACTCAATAGAAAACAGAGAAATTTTTAAACTTTCACTCACCTCTACACTGGGACGAATCATGGGAGAAAAGCCAGATACAATTTTCAGCTGCGGCCGCCAGCTCCCCAATGGATGGCATCCCGGGAGACCAAGAAACGGCAGCCACAACAGACGAGGGGTCGCCAGAGAGCTCGAAGACTTGCCGGAAAATGGGACCAATATGAGATTCTTCGGCAGAGAGAGGAGAAGGGAAGTGGGAGATGACTAAGAGTGAAGCCGCTCCGTAGGCGATCCATGAATAGCCGGAAAAATCTGGAAGCCAGTCGATGGTGGATTGGGAACCAGTGGGAGCAGGGGGGACGATGTCGGATCTGTGAAGGCGGAGAGGAAGGTGATCAATGGGATTGATGGTGAAAGAAGGTGGGTTAAGAGAACCAGAGCTTGTCTCCGCCATTGTGAATCTTCAACGGATGAAACCTGAAGCAGATGATGAACTGCGAAGCATCAGACTAGCTAGTTCTAGGAGGCTTCTGTAATTCGTATTACGGCATTAGAGTCCGAAGCAGCTTAATTCTACAGAATTATCCCGATGAAGTGAATCGAGTCGGGAACAGTTTTATTTTTCGAAAATAATTTGATTTTGGTATTTCTACGACGTTAAAAAAAAAATTTTAAATACTCTAAATGGTTACTTATCATGATAAATCGCGTGCGAAGTGCGAACCGCGGAGAAAATTCCCGCGTGGCTACAATCGGTTAAACATCAGTATTATTCTTTAAGTTGATTTTTTTTTTTTTTTTTGAATAAATACAATTTCTGATGCCGACAAAAAACGCGATCTCTATTTTGGTCCTTAAAAAAGTTTTTTTTAGTCCATAAAAAGGACGAATCTTTTTTTTAGAGAGATTGAAAAAGCTAATTGTTCTGGTATAGAACACAGATGTCCAGCTCTGTTGGTTAGTAAGTTGATATTGGATCGATAAGTTCTACCTGAATATCTATGAGGTAGATAATCAGGAGAGCGAGGTAGATAATCACGAGAGCATGAGATCATCACGCGATGATGGGAAGGTCTTTATGGCGAAAATTTGGGTCTTATAAAATTTGTTAAAATATACATGTATTTATTATATGATATTTTATTTGGCTTATAAATTTGGCCCCAACTAATTTTTTATCTTCTCTCGTAAGGATAATGTTTGTTTCATTACTCATTAGATTTGTGAGAGGAAAGTAAAATTCTCGTTTGAAATATCAAAAATATCAAGATCATCTTATATATTGTTTTAATTTATAATTATCTGTTATTATTTGTTTCTATTTTCTGATTATTTAATACTATTTAGTAAATACTTCCTCTCGGTCCTTATTTAAAGAACTAATTAACAATTTTTATAAGTCAATAAAACAGTTAAAGTAATTAAATTTATCCTAACATTTAAGTAATTTTCAATATTATCCCTATTAATTACACTAAATTCTAATATCATATTAATTATTACTCTTTTTTTCGAAAAAAAAAGAGTAATAATTAATTTTTATTAATTATTACTCACTACCTTTTTAATTATGGGTATACATAAAAAAAAATATTTAATGTTATTTGGAAACAAGCAAGTGTTTTATTAAAATATATATATATATATATATATATACTTTGTTAGCCTAAGTACCTTTATAATAAGAATTAAAGAGAGTAGTTCAATGCTTAAAAAAAAAAAAGAGTAGTTCAATATGTTTATTTTTTGGCGCGGGCTAAAAAAATTTCCGTGTTCCGCCACCGACTAAGTACACAAACTAGGCTCTCGCCAAAGGGAGTGTGTGTGTGCACAATGAGGGCGATATGTAAACCGTTCAAGGTTTAGAACGTGTGCACTTTAGGGTTTGACCCCTGTATCTTAGGTTGATGGGCCTCATATGACCTATGGCCCGAGTATCATAACTGTTATATCATATCTTAAGATCTTCTCTGATTATGGGTAAGTTAAAATCCCCCTTCATTGTAGATAGATCCCAATACTTATTATATTCATTGTTGAGTCGTCCTGTTATTAGGCTCGATATAGATCCGTAACACTAATTTAATTATTTTAAAATATTTTTATTTTTTTCTCCAAACTAATTAGTTTAACTAATAAATTAATATATAATCTAAAAATATACAACATATAATATGATTAAGTAACTTATTTAACTTCCTCAATTTTTATTAAAAAAAGCAACTCATTCTTATAATTACGAACGAGTAGTTTTCAGGTTAAACAAATTTGTATACAGGAGAAATCCTTTATGTATACTAAAAACATTTTTTTCTTACGGTGTCACCTCTTCTAACATGTCAATGTTACTTTGTACTAGTAGTTTGACTTTATTTTATTTTTACTACTATTTCCCTTTCTTTTCTTTTTTTAACCAACTTGTTATTACGATAGTTTGTTTGTAATTATGTTTTGGGACCCTAAAAGTATCTGTTTACATAAATCAAGGCAACATATCACTTACATACTTATGCTATAAATAATAATTAAAAGATTACTTTAAAGACTCCAATAGTTATTCTAAATAAACATTATTTCAAAAACCCTACACGCTTACATTTCTCTAATATTTGGTCATACATGTGATTTACTTATCTCATTCTTATGTTAAAAAAAAAAAAAAAAAAAAAAAAAGTAACTGTGGCGTAGATTTTGCTTTTCAATGGTTGTTACGTTAATTTTTTATGCCAATTTGTACAAATACAGGCGCATTTACGGAGATACCAAAATCTTGACAAAAAAAAAAAAAAAAAAAGAAAGAGACACCAACATAAAATATTTTAAAGGCTAAAATATATTTTTAGTCATTTAAGTTTATATGAGGTATCTTTTGGTTCCTTAACTTCATAAAGTATACTTTTGGTCCTAAGATTCTAATACGGTTAATTTTGCTAACTAAAAATATAAACTCAAGTGATAATGGTGTAAATTTAAGTGATGACTGTGTAATTAAATGTTATTAGACTTAAATTTAGAATATGGGTAAATTGAAGAACATATAAAATTTTTGTAATTAAATGCTATTAGTCATCACTTGAGTTTACTGCGTCAACGTTTTCCCTTAACAACATTAACGGTATTAGAATTTTGGGACCAAAAGTGTATTTTATGAATTTAACGGATCAAAAATATACCTTATGTAATACTTAAAGGACTAAAAATATATTTTAACCTATTTTAAGAAATACATAAATCATTATTAGCATCATTCATTTCAATACCATACAAAATATATAAGCCATTATAGCTACATATTAATTAATTTTTCTTTTTGTGAAGTTGTATATTAATATCCATATTTTGTGTCAAGGTACAGAACGAATATAGAGATTAATGTCAAACTTTTCTCTCTCTCTCCCTTTTTTTCGGCGTACAAGTGAGGCCTAAAGCCAAAAACATTAAACTAAGGGGTTGAATCCCGTACAATCTTTGTAAATATGGTATGAAGTTAGGAATTGGGGATCCCCATCCCCTTGAGCCCCAATTACAATTCATTTATTTTTGAGATAATTAATCCATAAATTGTTACAGTTTCAATCATATTTTAATTAAGTACTTATAGTTCTTTTCCTTTTTATCAAATCCTTATGGTTTCATCTGTTTTCAATCAAGTCCATGTAGTTTTTTTTTTTTTTTTTTTTTTTTATCATATCGTTATTATTTCATCATATTTTTAATTGGGTCTTTGTAGGTTTTTTTTTTAAAAATAATTTATTAATTTATTTGTAATTTTAAAATAATTAATATGATTAATTATAATTCTATTCTATTTTTAGATAAATTTATTATAATAATTCAAATTTTAATCCTTAGTTGATTAAATACAATAATTATTTTTAAATTATGTAATTATTAATTTAATTTTACCATTCATAAATTATATTTTAATATTATTAATTAATTTAAATTACTAAATTAAAATCCAAAAAAAAACTACAAGACCCAATTAAAAATATGGTGAAACAATAAGAACTTGATAAAAAAAAAAAAAAAAGTACAAGGATCTAATTATAAACAAGTGAAAGTATAAGGACCTGATAAAAAAAAATTAAAAAAAACACTATAAGAACCTAATTAACAAGTTGTTAAAACTAAAAGGACCTGTAAATTAACTATCCATTTAATTTTTTTAAGAGGTATGTGAACCTAAACAGTAAGATTCCAAGCTTAAGCCTATTCGTTTCAAAATTGGGCCTAGTCCAAGCCTAAATTTGCAAGCAGTTTGCAAGTACGGATCCATTAGCATAGGACCCAACTGGGGATAATAAAAACACTTAGGGTATGTTTGGTTTGAGGGAAGGGGAGGGAGGGAGAGGGAGGGGGAGAGAAAAAAAGGAGGGAGAGGAAAACTTGTGGGCCCCACTACACTCAATTTTGAAATTTTTTTTCCCTCCTCTCCTTTTTTTTTTCTCTCCCCTCCCTCAAACCAAATATACCCTTATGGCAAGTGATTCATTTCATTTTTAGCAAAAAGAAAAAAAAAAGAAAAAGAAGGTGATTCATTTCATTTATAAATTGTTTCTAGTATAGCATTGTTATTACTGTCCTTGATATAAAAGCTTGTTAGTATTAGGTTTGATTTTAAATATAAGACCTTAATTTATATTAGGGAAAAAAGACAAATAAATACCATCCGAATTGGTAAAATCTCGAGAAGCCCACGAATTTGTAAAAAGATTAAGAGATGACAAAGACTTTTGAGGGTTATGCAAAATGATCACCTTGCCCTTCCTTCCTTCACCTTCAGAGCAGAGAGAGGGAGAGAGGGAGAGGTGAACAAGATTCATTCTCATTCTCAGGCTCCAGCAAACCTTCGCCCGTCTTGACCCTCTACGTCGCGCTTGACGACAACGCACTCACTCGTCGTCGACGCCGCACCGATACGGTGAAAAAGGAAAAAAAACCGATAACCGTAAATTTTTTTTCCCGAAGAAGACAATTTAGATTTAGGGTCGGTGGTGATGGCACGGGCGTGAAGGAAGAAGAGAAGGAGGCGGGGAAAAAAACCCTCAGATTTTTTTTTCTCCCCTTGCGCACAGGCACAGAGGAGTGTGCACAAAAGTGCACACTCAAAGTGTACACACTATATAGCTAGGTTCTCCCCGCGCTCACGTGTGGGAGCTTGGTTCTCTCCGCCAAGCGTGAGAGTGAGAAGGGGTTTCGACGGGGGTTGAGGGCGGTGTAGGGTTACGACAGCGGGGCGGTGCGGTGGTCTTGGTCTGGCTCCGGTGAGCAACGACGAAGTAGCGTCTAGGTTTCCCTTAATTTCGGCGGTAAGGCGAATTTGTTCTTATCGATCGTCCGAATCGCGATAGACATGGAGGATCCGGTTATTACTGATTCTTTGATCTGGAAGGAGAGCGAGGTTGGGAAGACTCTAATCGGTAAGATCCTATCAGCTAGATCGTATTCTCGTGCTGCGATTGTACGGATCTTGCAGAAGGCGTGGAACCTGCAGTCTGGCTTTGATGTAATCGAAGTCGCTGGAAATGCTTTCATGTTCAAGTTCTCTGATGCGGAGGAGTACAACAGAATTCTTCGTGGCCGTCCTTGGTCCATAAATGGCTATCTGCTGAACTTGAAGGAGAGGTCAGAATACGTGGCATGCGAGGACTTTGTGTTCAATCACTGTCCTGTTTGGATTCAAATCCATAATATCCCATTGGAGGCTATGTGTCTGGAAAATGCAACTATGATTGGCGGATATGTGGGAGAGGTGGTACTTGCTGAAGATCCGTCTCTCAATGGCAGACTATTCCGGAACTTTATGCGGGTGAGAGTAATTGTGGACCTGAGGAAGGCGCTGTCCTATGGTTTCTGGATGAACAAGCCAGACGGAGGTAGAATTTGGGTGGCTATCAGGTATGAAAAATTGCAGAACCTTTGTTTTAATTGTGGCAAAATCGGACACGATAACCGCATATGCAGATCTGAGAGTTTGATGTCGGTTGCTAATGGTAGCGAGCCGTGTTTTGGTCCTTGGATCACCACAAACCAATGCCGGAATCGTGAGGAGGCAATAGTGGTGGTGCAAAGTAGTTGGGAGGAGGCTCCTTATTTTAGGAGGAGGAAGGAGGAAGCCATGTTACGACGTGTAAAGGAACAAAATCAGGAGAAAGATAGTGACCTTAAAGCGTATGAAGATGATCTGTTCTGCATAAAATTGAGCACGTCTTCTAGTGCAAGCAGGGTTGTGAAAACCATGTATGCAGAGTCAGGCCGTTCCTTATCGACTGAGAAGGGAAAAAGGACAGCCAACTCCTTTGTGGAATCGCAAAGTAGTCTACCTGACCCTGGAGAAACTCATGAAGCAGGTTCACAATCTGATGAAAATAGTGGCCTAAGGGATGTGACTAATGCTGATGTGCCTAAATATCCTGCTGGTGGTTCTGCAATGGATAAGAACGTTTCAAACAGCAATGCTCCTAAATGCCCTGAGGATGTTGTGGTGTCCCCCTTGGCCATGGTTCCCTATTGTGGCGGATCTCTATCAGAGGTTACTATGGGCTTGGGCGGCCTGGGACTGAAGAGAGGTGCAGGGGAAGAGCTGGGTTTGCCGAGTCTAAAGAGGAGGAAAATAAATGCTGTAGTTCCTATCTCTGGTACATCTGTCATTTCTACCTATGCAGGGAATCTGAGGAAGGTTAGGGCGCGTGTGAGAAGGAGCAGGAACAGAAAAGGCAGTGGTGGGAAGGAGAATTTAACTGAAGATGATCTACTTGAAGCTGAGATGGTGGATGCGTCCATAAATCTAAACAATATGGATAATACATTTGTGTTCAAAGCCAGAGGAAGGAAACATAAGAAGTCTATTGCTGAAGGTGAAGGTGGCTGGCCTCTAACAGCCACCAAGGGGCCATGAAAATAATATCTTGGAACTGTCAAGGCCTGGGAAGAGCCTTGACAGTTAGAAACTTAAGGGACATGGTGAAAAAATTTAGTCCCTCTATAATCTTCCTAATGGAAACTAAAATTTGTTCCATGAAGTGTAAGAAGACTCGATTGAAGTGTGGTTTTGATCACGAGCTATATGTGGATCCTTGTGGCTTGGCTGGTGGCTTAGCGGTATGGTGGCTAAGTTGCATTTCCTTAACAGTGTTATATAAGTCGAAGAATGTTATCCATGTTGTCTTGGAGTCAGGAAGTCAGGTAGTACCGCAGATTGTGACATTTGTCTACGGTCCACCACAAGAGGGGGAGCGCAGAATGGTATGGGATGTGTTGAGGAGGCTAGCAACCAGTATTACGGTGTCATGGCTGGTAGTAGGCGACTTCAACGACCTCCTCTCACAGAATGAAAAAGAAGGTGGGAATCCAAGAGCAATGAGGAAGATTCTAAACTTCCAATGTCTTTTATCGGATTGTAACTTACTAGACTTGGAGTTCAAAGGCTCTAAATTTACTTGGTGCAATAAAAGAGACAATGCTATTATCAGGGAAAGGATTGACCGTGCGCTGGGAAATGTGGAATTCAGGTCAGAGTTCGATCACGCCATGGTTTTTCATATTGAGCCAGTAGGTTTTGACCACCACGCCCTGGTGATTGACTGCTGCCACAATGATCTTAAGTCGCCAAAGGAATTCAAGCTTGATGCTAACTGGATTTTGCATGAAGAGTTTTTAAATGTAGTTAGGAGCAGCTGGTCTGATCGCTCTGATTTTTCTGATGATCGTTTGCTGGAATTATTACGAAGGCTGGACATATGCAGGAATAGGCTGATTGAGTGGAGTAAGAAGGAATTTCCAAATTTCCGTAGAACAATCGATCAACTTCGCAGTAGACTTCACTCCTGTTATGAAGGCACACTCACTGCTGGAAAATTACAGGAAGCTGAGAATCTGGTGGGTCTGATGGAGGAGATGTGGATTAAGGAGGAAACCTATTGGTGGCAAAGGTCACGGATTTCGTGGCTGAAGTGTGGTGATCAGAACACCAAGTTTTTTCACAGCAGCGTGATCCAGCGAAGACAACGTAATAAGATCCTTAGATTAAAGGGGGAAGGTGGCGCATGGTTGGAGGAGAGAAGTGCAATAAATAATACTTTCTGTGAGTTCTACAAAGATCTGTTCAGTTCGGTTGGTGGCAGATCACTGGACCAGGCGCTTTCTTATGTTAAGAAAGTAGTGACAGATGAAGATAATACAGCCTTGATGCGCCCAGTATCTGATCTGGAAATTGAGGAGGCAATCTTTGACTTGGGAGCAAACAAAGCACCGGGTCCGGATGGTTTTTCAGCGCTGTTTTTTCAATCTTCTTGGAAGGAAGTGAGCAAGGAAGTGTGTGACATGGTTCATAGTTTTTTTGAGGGCTCCTCGGCTTGAAAGAAATTAATGCTACCAACATCGTACCGATTCCTAAGATTGACAAGCCTGAAGAGGTGCACCACTTTAGGCCAATCGGACTATGTAATGTGACCTACAAGGTGATTGCAAAAATTCTGACAACCAGGTTAAGAGGGCTGATGGACAGGATCATCTCTCACAATCAGCGGGCCTTTGTTGCTGGCCGTGTCATTCAGGACAATATCATTCTCACTCATGAAGCTTTCCACTACCTGAAGCATAAGCGAATTGGTGAAAAATATGAAGTTGCCTTGAAAATAGACATGAATAAAGCCTATGACAGGGTGGAATGGGACTTTCTGAGGGCTGTGATGTTGAGTATGGGCTTCTGTGATGGATGGGTCTCCTGGGTGATGGAATGTATCACATCATCGGTCTTTACTCTAAAGGTGGATGGGCATAAAGTAGACTCGTTTCAGCCGGAGCGAGGAGTAAGGCAGGGGGATCCATTGTCCCCCTACATGTTCATTATAGCCTCTGATGTTCTGTCTCTAATGCTACAGACTCATATCAACCGAAAGGATCGACGGGTATCAAATTAGCACAGAGGGCCCCTACACTTTCTCATTGCTTCTTCGCGGATGATGCTATCTTATATCTCCGGGCTGACGTGCTTAATTGTAAAGTTTTGAAGATGATTCTGGATGTCTATTGCAAAGCATCCGGTCAGCTGATTAATATTGAGAAGTCTAGTCTGTTCTTTTCTTCCAATACTCCTCTTTCAACCAAAATCAGAGTCTCGGCTGAACTGGGAATAAGTCACACTGAGCAAGCAGGGAAGTATTTGGGGTTACCAGTCATATGGGGAAGATCCAAGTCAGCTGCGTTAGCTGTAGTCCGTGATAAAGTTGGCCTCAAACTTCAAGGATGGCGCCAAAAACTTCTAACCTTCACCGGGGAAGTTTTAATTAAAGCGAGTTGCTAATTCAATACCTACCTACTCTATGTCTTGTTTTTTGTTTCCAAAAAAAACATGTATGGAGCTGGATAGCTTGATCTCCAAATTTTGGTGGGGACAAAAGGATAAGGGTGGGGCAATTCATTGGAAACAGTGGAGGCATATGACAATGAGGAAGGATGAAGGCGGAATGGGCTTCAAAGACTTTCTTTGCTTCAACAAAGCCCTTCTTGCCAAAACTGCATGGAGGCTTTTAAATCATCCAAATGAGCCATGGTGCAAGACATTAAAAGGAATCTACTTTCCCAAAGGTGATTTTTTAAGGGCAAAGAAAGGGCGTCGGGCTTCTTGGGGATGGTCAAGTTTATTGGAGGGTAGGGACTTGCTCCTAAAGGAGCTTTCTTGGAAGGTTGGTAACGGGAGGTTGATTTCTATTTGGAATGACTCTTGGGTCCAAGGTTTGAATGGTGCAAAGCTGCAAAAGCTTGGGGATATTGAGGTGGAGGATATGAGCAAGGTGGAGTCCCTTATTGTAAATGGATGTTGGGATCTTGGGCCCATCCAAATGCTGATTACCCATTGGAAAGGAGATGATTTTAAAAACCCCAATTTCTCTTAACGTAGCCGCTGATTGTGCAACCGGCTTGCCAATAGGGATGGCGTTTACACGTAAAATCGGGTTACGTGGTGGCTAGGAGGTCTTTGTGAGGAGATGCTAGTAAAGTGCTGTGAGGAGATGCTAGTAAAGGACCCAGGTACGTCTTTTGTAACTCCTAGAACAATATGGAAGGGCATTTGGAGAACTATAGTTCCCCCTAAAATCCAACACTTCCTTTGGAGATTAGGTGTGGGAGCTATAGCAACTCAAGATGCTCTGTTTAGGCGTAAATGCTCTATGAATCCCGTGCGCCCTGCTGTGTGTACTACTGAAAAGGAAACCATTGAACATCTTCTATTTCTGTGCCCATGGGCAAAACATGTCTGGTTTGGTGGTCCTTTGGGACTTAGATTTAGCAAATGGTCCATGAAAAGATGTGAAATCTGGTTGAATGACTTGCTACATGATGATGTTTTGCTTGATGACTATGGGAAATCTTTGTTTGCCACGACTTGTTGGTGGATTTGGAAAAAACGTTGTAATTGGGTGTTTAGGGGGGAAGCTTTGGATGCAAAGGAGGTCATATGTATTGTAACTGGGCAGGTTGAGGAATTTTGGCGTTCAAAAACCCAGACAAATGATAGGAATGCTAGAGTGTACAGGACTGATTTGGTTAGGAATACTTTGTGGGTTAAACCCCCTCCTGAGACTATTAAATTCAATACTGATGGCTCTTTTATTTTGGCCACGGGGGAGGCGGGGATTGGTGTGGTAGGTAGGAACAGCAATGGTATTTTTGTTGGTGGGCTGGCTAAGGCTGTCGAGGCATCTTCCCTTTTTATGGTTGAATGCCTGGCACCGAAAGAAGCCTTATTGCACGGGGAATAAGTTTGACAAGAGTGCGGTAATTGTGGAAACCGATTGTGAGGTCTTGTTCGAATTTGTTCTAAGGGTGATCGTGTGGGTAGCGACGGAGATCTTTGGGATTTCTTCGGATGAAATATTGGCTTTTTGGAATCGTAGGAAACGTGTCTTTGTCCTTGGTTTCAAGGCAAGGCAATAAAGTTGCCGATAAACTTGCAACCGTGGCAAAGCAAAAGGATGCTTCAACCTTCTTGGTTGACTGATGCGCCATCCTTTTTAAGCGATTCTTGTTCGATGACTCGGGGTAGCCAACAATGGAAAGCTCTCTCGGTGTGTTTCCGTGACAAGGAAGGCATTGGCTAAAGGTTGGGCCGTGCTTTGATCCTAGTGTTTGTTTTCGCTTTTCAAAGTAGGCTAGTTCTAATTGTTTTGCCTTTTCATTTATCGATTTGTGCATTCAGTTTATAGGATTTAATTGGTAAGGTGTGTGATAGGATATGATGTTAGATTTTGAGATTCTTTTTTGGCTTCGGCTATTAGTGACTGTAATACTCGTTTTATTTTAATAAAATTGATCTTTTTGGCCAAAAAAAAAAAAGTGTACACACTATGAGTGCACTTAAAAAAAAAATCCGTACACTTTTTTTTAAAAAATACATTATTACAAAACTTACATCGCCATTTACAAATTGTTTTTTGTTGTGCTTCATTTACAAATTGTTTTAATGGAATTTTCCCAAAATAATTTGTAAATTACGATGATATATTTGTAAATGGTGATGGTAAATTTGTAAATGACGATGGTAGATTTGTAAATAGTGATGGAAGTTTCATAATAATGCAAGAATGAAGCACAACAAAACAATTTGTAAATGGTGATGGTATATTTGTAAATGGCGATGGTAGATTTGTAAATGGCAATGAGAGTTTTGTAATAATGCATCAAGTTTATGTTTTCATTTCGAGGCAAAAATGAAGCACAACAAAACAATTTGTAAATGACGATGGTATATTTGTAAATGGCGATGATAGATTTGTAAATGGCGATGGTAGATTTGTAATAATGCAAGAAAGAATGAAGCATGCCAAAACAATTTGTAAATGACGATGGTATATTTGTAAATGGCGATGATAGAGTTGTAAATAACGATGGAAGCTTTGTAATAATGGATGGAAGTTTTGTAAAAAAAAAAAAATTGTTGCACTGGAGTGCACTCGAGTGAATCGTGTGCACACTCGTTTTTTTTTCCTTCCTTCTTCTTCTTCTTCCTCCGCTCTCCAATCTCTCAACCTCCAAAATCTCTCAACACGGGATCGAAAAATTTTACCCAGTTTTTTTCCTTTTTCACCTTGTCGACCGCAGTGCGGCGTCGACGGCGGAGGTCAAGACGGTTAATCGTGCGCTTCGGATTCTGTTCACCTCCTCTCTCTCTGAAGGCTGAAGGGCATTATGGTCATTTTCCTCGAATTTGTATATCCTTCAAAAGTCCTTGTCACCTCTCAATCTTTTTACAAATTCGGTGGCTTATGGGGATTTTGCAAATTCATATGGTATTTATTCATCTTTTTCCCTTTATATTATCTTTTAAATTGATAATTTTTTTAAAATATTTATATTAATTACATACATCAAGTAGTTTCTATCCCGGGTAGTCATAGTGGAATTTTGTAGTTTGGGAAAACTAACATATATTTATTAAAAATAATTAACATATTTTTTTAATCTATCCAAATTAGTTTACTAACTTTTATATTAAGAAGTAAGGACTGTATGAAACGGGGCATTAGCCCTTCCTCATTCCTGAACCAAAGTAGACCGCCGTGAGTATACAACACCCACACAATCTCCGAAATATCATTTTATAAGTGAGCTTTGCCTTTGAAATAGTTTAAATGAATACCTGACCAATTGATTATGATATTTAAAAGGGAAAACATAGCTTTTTATCTCTAGACTTAGGGAAAAACACCAAACTAGCAAAATAATATTTTTAATTATGTTTAGCTGGGACTATTTTCATGGTTAATTCAGTTTTGAGATTAATTATGTTTTTTTGGTTGTAGCTGATGCAATGATTTAATTCACTGTTCTGGCCAATATGAATTAGACTATATATAAATGATTAATTTACTAATTATTATTATCATAATTTTATTTAATTCACTAATTCTTATTATCATAATTTTATTTAATTCAATTTAGCTAATAATAATATTTTTAATTTTCAAAATATTAAATAATTAATTCACGATAATTTTAATTAGTTTTTCAAAACTGACTATATTTTTTAATTTTACAATTTGAATCAAACATATATTTTAATATATAAGGAACATATTAAAAATAATATTTTGAATCTTTTTTATATTAAGTTTAATCGTATATTTACAATTTCAGTCAAAATATTCATTAATAATAACTCCTATAATTTTAAAAACATAACTAAATATTTATATAATTTCAGTCAAAATATTCATTTATACTCTAATGCCACGTAGGACTAAGTGGCGTCAGGTACCTTAACAGGACTCAGGAGAAGTACCGTCAGCGTAGTTGACGGTACTGACGTTCCTTCGTACTCCCCGATGTATCTGTCCCAAAACAACCCTAGTCTGGTAAATTGTTTCAAAACAACATTATTTTGGTTTTTTTTTTTTTTTTTTGGCTAAAAGTTGCTAGTTTGGTGTTTTTCCCTCTAGACTTACGATCAACTTAGACCAAGGTATCTTTAGTTTTCTTCACTATTAAGAAACTAATCCTTAGAATTATTGTCAACTTTAATCAAAGTAATTAGAGACAATATGAAGCTCTAGTCTGATGTGGTGATGACATATCCTTGAGTAGGCATAGAAATAGGCTAGGTTAAGCAGCCAAACAAGTCTATGCCTATAATAGAGGCAAAAGGCCTGAGTCTGGGCCTGAATGCAAGATTTTTTTTAGGTTTAGGTATGAGCCTTTATAAAGCCTGATTGATCATGAAGTCTTTTGTAAAGTCTTACTTACAATGTAGGCCTTTAGAAAAAAGCTTTATATTGCAGGTTTTGAAGGCCACAACTAAACTTTGTGCACTTTGAAATTAGAATATACGAATTGGAAAAAATAAATATTGTGTTATTTATATGATGTAAATATAATTATGTTTATTTAATGTGTAAATAGGTCAGGCTTAAAGACTTAGAGGTCAAACCTTAATAAAATAGGCTTGACCTATTTACACATTTAGGTCTCTAAATAGGTCTTAACCTGACCTAATCAACAAACAGACAAGCTAGACCATGCTATAAATAGGCTAGGATGTAAGCCGCCTGATATGGGCCTTGCCTATTCCCACCCCTATCCTTGAGGGAATGAAAGTGTTCGATAGTGATAAAAATTTTGATCAAAACTAAACAGAATTTCAAATATTTATTTCTTGAGAATAAAAAATAATATAGGGATCTCGATCGATAGGATATTATCACTATTATTTTTTGTTACTACCACTTTTTCACAGTTAGATTAGAATCTCAGTAGGAGAGGGAAATGATAAAGGTACTGAAATTCTGATCGAACGATGAAAAAGTGGTAGTGACAAAAAATAGTAGTGACAATATCTTATCCCTATTTTTAAAGGGCTATGATTTATTGTTCATTTATAAGAAGACGGGTTGCCAGCTACACTAGTATACTCGATCTTATCTAGAATATAAGTCATTTTAAATGTTTTAATTAAATTAAGAAGGAGCCTTATTAACTCATTAAATATATATGTCTTTTAAAGAAATTTCAAATTTACCTCTATTAAATTAAAGAATGTGGATTAAAAATAATAAATACAATATGCCACATTCAAATGTTAACTACCGGGACACAAAACAGACAAATAAACATTAATTAATTGCTCTTTAAGCTATTTATATTATATATAAGAGAATTATATTATTTCAGGAGACGACTTATAGGTTGAACAACAGTAGATAGGTTACAAAATGTCTACTGTATTGAATCACACACGTTGGCCCTTCAAGCAACTTGTTATTTTAGCTTGTCCTGGCGGAAAAAAACTTGTTATATTAATGTGTATTATTGATCACTGATTTCGACATATGATTGATTATCAGTCGAAGATGTGTTTCTACTTCTCACAGTATTATAATAATGGGAAAATTCTCTTCGGCAGAAATAACCAAGACATTGTTAAAAAGGCTTAAAAAATCTCACATGTTAAAAAAGATCCCAAGACTTTTTTAGGTATTATTTGAACGCGTTAACAACTATATCAATACAATATTAACAATTATACCAGTATACATCAATAACCATATCTTAACAACTAAATCAGTACACGTTTACAATTATATTAGTACAACATTAACAACTAAATCAACACACGTTAACAATTAGGGTTTTTTCTAACATGTGACTTTTCTTTTGACATTTTTTAACAATATTTTGGTTACTTGAGCCCTGAGGGATTTTCCCTATAATAATACTCTATACTAAAACGAATTTTTGTGGTGGGATATTTTTGAGCTTCTCTTTGAAAATAGGAAGATGAAGAAGAGGAAGAGGAAGAAGGCGGCCGGCTAATAATTACGAGGAAGGAATGAGGTGTTGATTTTGTTGTAACGTCATATGTTTTTTCAGCTAGCCTGCGTCATTGTTTTGTTAGCTACTAATCAATATTACTTTTTTTTATTCTAAATATAAGATAAAATTAATTTTTTTTTAGAGAGATTAAAGAAATTAATTAAATTACTTTATAGTATTATTTTTTTCTCTAAACTAATTAGTTTGATTAATAAACTAATATATGATATGATTAAGTAACTTATTTAACTTTCTTAATCTCTCCAAAAAAATTAACTATATCTTATATTTAGGATCTGGAGTATTGTTTTAAACTCTCCTGGACACGTGGACGGATATGAAAAGTCTGCCTATGATAAATCAAAGGACCAACAGGAGTAGGAAAATAATGTTTATACATGTATTTTAGTGAAAATGTAAGCACCTCCTCTCATAAATATGAGACTTAATTTATAGGATTAGGAACACAGTACTCAACAGCGCAGTGTCCTCTGAATTTCTGACTTTTAGATTAATCTCCAATGTATGAATATTAAGAGAATGATCTTCCACCAAATGAGAATAGATAGTTTAATTTGTTCCCTGTATATTTAGGAGTTGGACATCAAAGATGTTTTTTTTTTTTCCTGAATTATTAAGGCAAATAATCATACGCTAACAGTTTAAGGTAACGAGCGGATCAAATCCGCAATTCCCACTTGAAATTAAAGCTACCTTATATTTAAGTGAATACAAATGTTCTATTTAACAACAAAGCTAGTATGTTTCATTATGTTTTGATTTAATTGGCTCCTCTTTGTGATGAAATTAATCAACCATAAAAAATTTCATATGAGAAAAATCGAGACAATAACATACGAGAGAGAGTATCTTCTATCCCGATTAGTTTGATGCAGCACCATAATCTGGTTTTGTGATGTATGTGAGGCCGCTTTTGCGTGTAGAAGTCGTGTTTGTGTGATAGTCTAATTCAAATAAAAAAATGCGTATGAGCACTATATATAATAATATATGATGGGACGGATTATATGTATATGCGACGAAACTCCGTACCAGAAAACAAAGTTAGGCGCAAGTTGATTTCCAAGAATATGCTCTTTTGTTTTTAGCTTCCTAAAGTCCATCCACTCGACATGAATTTTGAAGAAGGACCTTCATTGAGAACAAGAACAACATCGTTTTTCTTTGCAACAGTTCTGTTCCGTCATGACATATCTTAGTTGACACTTTCAAAATTATCTGCGTCAGTAATATATATATAACCTATATATCTGTGTTCTAACCGCCTTTCTCCTTTATATTTCCAAATTTCCAGTTATTATTATACCACAAAAACGAGCAATTATATGCATCAGGCTGCTAGAATAGTAACTACTAAAGGAGAAATGTGTGTGTGTCTATATACATACATATATAAACATACACACACAGACAGATAATCTGTTCAAATTTGCACTATATTTAAATTTCGTAGATTATTCAGCGTCGTTGGTTCATAAGAATCTAGGATTTGGATATGGCTTTGTTGACTGGAGAAAGTACGAATAATTAGTTATTATATATACAAGCAGGTACACACATATATATGGCCTACAATAGAGAAGATTCAAAGAGTTTACAGTATGCTAACTTGTCTGACCTAAAAAAAGATGAAAGCCTCCGAATTTGATATGACTACACTATTAATTTATTATTACATTATTCCACTGTCTTTTCCTTTATCCAATTCTGGTTATGAACACAAAAGAGAATCAATCTCAAAAGACTAGCCCAGGTATCACAAGGAATAGTCTCTTGAACTTATAAACTACACTAGCTACACTCTTGAGACTCTCTCCAATCCAATCGTGTGGGACTTGATAAATTTTTACAAGACCCAGTCGGCTTGCAGAGGAAATTGATCCATTGGGTCGGATGAAAAGGAAGCGTAACAGTCATCAAAGAAAGGGTCTTGGACATTATTATTGATGGGAAACTGATGATGAGGAATAGGATTATCAATATTTTGAAGATGATGGCTATGAGTGTTGATATTGATGAGCAACTGGTCTGTTTGTTGTTGCACCTCTGAAACCTTAGCCTTCATGGTTTCCACCTCCAACTTGAGCTGCTGAACCATCTTCTGCAGCTGCTGGATAGCCCCTGCACTGCCATACACAGGATCCCTCACCCTCGCCATTGCCTCGTACACTATCGCTTTCACTGCATCCTCTCTCTTCGTCTCCTCCACCATCTTCATCATCATCATTTACATATATCACAGATCAAATCAATCAAGAACGTAACAACGTATAATATATATACATGTGATGTGTGTTTTGGAACTTGGTATATGTATGTATACCTGAATCATTTTGATAACGTTGCTGGCGCCGAAGACTCGGTGGACTACGGCGAACTTGTCGAGCTCGTCAGCCGGGAAGTATGGGGAGAGAAGGCACTTGTTGTCACATCTCCGGCGAAGCATCCTGCAAGCTGCGCATGGTTGGTGGGGTTTCGCTTCCATCTTCTCGGGAATATCGCTGAGACGTGATGGCGTATGGAGATATATATATATATATAGACAAAGAGATCAGCTGCTGAGGTGCGGGCGGCTCAAGTTGTTACGTATTGACAAACAGCTCCTTAATCAGCATATGTCAAGGTTCCTTCTGAAATAATGTTTTCACTTAAAAAGGCATATTATTTAAGTTAGGAATTAGGATATTATTTAAAGAATTAGTTAAACGTTTTAAAGTAATGACTGCTATTTTTAAATTTAAGAACGTGAGAAACATTTTTTTAAAATAAATACTATATTTAATATTTTAGTTTTCATTTTTATTTAGGACTAGACATGAAGAAGCCTCAATCTTTGATCTGGGATGTCTCGTAGAAGGTAGGTGGAAAGGGGAATGGAGGGTTGGAGTTTTCAAAGGTGAAGTGGAAGGAAAATCTTTGAGCAAAAAAAGTGGAAGGAAAATGAAAAGTATCTCTGTTGAAAAGGGTGGAGGAGCTTCTATTGACATGTCACAGTCTCACTCCGGGGACAAGAAGACCTAACAACAGTGACTCTTTTTGGGTTTTTCTTATGAGAAGCTGGACGCTTGGCCTCTTCCTATTTGCTCTCCCACTACTGTCCACCCTATTTCCAGCACCTATATTCAACACATCTCCCACTACTTTGGACTATTACAATCCCTATTTAAATCTTCTAATTACTAACTTATACAAATACAAAAATGATAGTTAAATGCAAGTTTTATATCTTAATGCATTAATTATTTATGATATTTAAAAAGCTCTAGAGATTCAGATCTAAGGCATGCAACGCCTTCTTCTCAGTTCTCATAGTCATAGGTGACCCCACTCTTAACTATCATTTTCAAGGTATCCCACTTCAAAACAGTTGGAAACTTGGGGCTGGCGAATATCTAGAAAGATTGCAGACGAAGAAATTACTCATTCATTATTCTTTTGGTCATACTTCTCTTTTTACTATCCAACAAACCTAAATGTTTCTAAGGAAAAACATGGAAAAGGCATTGTATCATGCCATACAGTATATACAAGACGTATATCAGTTGTTTAAAATTCATATCTACCCCCTTGGAAGAGTAATCTAACCAATTAGTATGAACTAAATTTTAAAGATGTGGTCAAATATGAGCATCTAGCCCCTTCATCGTATGAAATTACTCAGTTTTTAAGAAAGAAGTCCACTTTTTCTTCTTCTTCTTGTATGTGCTTTAAAAAAAAAAACATTAAAGGGACAAGCAGTATCAACGTGAGGTTATAAGTGTTATCGAACCTACAACCTTCTATTTACATGAAAATTTCCATATCACTAGGTTATTGGTGAAAGACATCTGTCGTTTGCTATTATCAAGGGATAATTTCTTGAGATGAAAAGTTGTTCAACCCCATAAATAGCTTTATTATTTATGATAATTAAACTATGAATCTGATCAAGAATAGGTGTAGATCATACAAGTAAGTATGGTTGTGTAGCCGTATAGTATTCCATTTTTTCTCACTGTTCATGTCTTATCATTGAAAATTGAAAAGAAAAAACAAAAAAGTTAGCTAGCTGCGGCTTGACTCAGCAGCTTCATATTACACCACGCCATCTCATTTGCTTCCCCTGACTATGACCCTAACCAATCCTTGACTGCAATATTACGTGGAGAAGAAACATTTTTTCATGGAATTCAAAGCTTCCATCAATAATCTGCCCTCGTTTCTACCTTCAAGTTGAACATGTTACGTAATGAGGACTTCTCTCATATCTCATCTTAAATCTTATTCGCTCTCTGTTAGGAAAATATGTGTTTCCATGTTTAATCAAACTACAGTTTGAGACTGCATAACAGAAAAAGAATGGAAAGAAACAAAATAAGAATCATCATGCATTATAATACCATAAAAGAACTAAATTTGACGCCACCTCTATCAAATAAACAGGAAAAGTAAAATTTTTAATTTTCCAAGTATTTGTTATTGAATTCTATAATGAAATTTACTTGAGGTGATGTGGTGGAGGGCTTTCTTTCCCGAAGGCTTAATCATAACATGCTAAGCCTTGAAAGGAAATCTTTTACAGTGATTTTTTAATTGAAGAATCAGATAGCAAACATCTTTTCTCTCAATATATATGAAATGAAGCAATCTGATTCAAGTGGTTAACATATGCTGAACACATCGTTAGTTTTCGGTTTCTGTTGTATAAATGAAATGAATTAATCCAGAAGATATGTTACCCCAAAGAAAAGTTAGTACTCGTATTTGCTCTTGTCAATGGTACAAGACTATTGCTACTTTTCCCCTCTAAAACAAGATTGAATCTGCACCCTCGCCTTCTTCCCGAGCCACAGTTTTATTTTGGGAGGATGACTTTTATGTTACAACTAAGAAAATAATATCACAAGTGAACATGAGATTAATAAATGAATCAGTTGTCATTAACAATTTATGAGACTTATCAAATATTATGTCTCTTGGTTGAAATCTGGATGTCATTCTCCTTTTATTTTTCACAAGGTCTCGGAGCTGGGGCAGGGGACAAAAAGTCAAAAACAGTTGCATAAACCAACCACGTGCAGAAGCGGAAATTTGTTTACTCATATATAGGTTTATATTCTGGTGTACAATAACTACATCACCGACAAAAAAAAAAAGGAATAACAAGGAATAAGAAAATCAGAAACGAAAAAGAAAATATGAAGCAAAAGGAAAGCCTGTTTCAATCTAAAACCTTTACACATTCTTCTAGAGATCGAATGTGAGAGAGGTTTATTTTTTTCCCCCTTTATTTATTTATATATTTGTCTTCACGAAAGAGCAACACAGGAGAGGAAAATAGAGTTAAGGCAGGACCTCTTCTTCTAAGGATCTATTAAGGGAGAAAAAGGGAGAGGTAAGATTTTAACGTTATTTTGTTTGGTTTATGAAGAGGAAAGAAAGAAAATATTTTTATATGGACACCCCTACCCTTATTTTATTTAAGCTATTTTTCTTCAATATTAGATTTTTGTTGTTGTTGTTGTCCTCCGTAGAATATTTAATCAAATATAATTACAAAATTATGGTTTTATACTTATCAAAATTAATTAAATAATATAATTATAATAGAATACTCATAAGTCATAAGAAGAAAGAAGCCAAACAAGGAAAAAACAAGACTTATGAGAAGGAAGAAACCCAAATTTCAATAATGATGCCAAGAAATTCTATTTATTTTTTTCGACATTTGCGCACATACTCTGCAGCTCTCTTGCACTCAAAATTGAAGGTCCCTTTATTCCAAAAAAAAAAAAAAAAAATAATAATTGAAAGTCGCTCCTGGAAGGCAACATTTGCGCTGAAGGGTTTGATGATGGCCAGATGAGAGGAGGAGGAGGTAGGTGAAGAGGGGTTGCCGGCAGTGAGAGTGTTAGCGGCGGACTGGGTTTCGGTGATGTTGCCGGATGAGGTCAAAGAAGGAAAAAGCAAAACAAATGGAGAGGTGGTTCGATGGTGTTGTTGGATGAGTAAGGATGGTTCAATGGAGTCACCAGAAGGTTGATTAGAAGATAAAGGACGAAGGACAGTTAATGAAAGAAGGCACCGTTTGCTTTTTATTTTTAATATAGAAAGGGGTGGTTAAGAATAGTACAAATATTTAAGGGCAAACTAGTTTACTCCAAGCTAAAATAATGCCCCTCCCCTCCAAATCCCCCCATTATGGAGGGGAGGGTTATAAGGGGAAGGGAAAAATTCCTAAACAGACCCTAAGCTCTCAAACTAAATGCAGTTCTTCTCTTCCTTCCTTTCTTCTTCATCTTTAGAAAATTGGAATCTATAAGATTTTCTAGGGATTTTCCCTTTTTATTCCGAACTCTTCCTGCTTCTTTCAAAAGCTCATATAGTCTTTTCTTTTCATCGTCAACATCTGGATTTGCCGTTCCAAGCTTTTCTTCTCTCATCTTCAGTATCTGCTCCAATATCTCAATTGCATCATCAACCCTGTGTGTTTCACACCAAAAACCAATTAGACAGACAAAACTAATTTCAAGTTTTAACCCATCAAGGAGTAACCAACATCATCACATGTTCAGAAGTTTAATATTCCACTGATCACTGAACAATCTGGTTTCAATTCCTCCATGTGAAATAATGATTATGAATTACCTTCCTATGTTTGGCCAAAAAATAAAAAAATTACCTTCCTATGGCATCATAAGTTGCTGCAAGGTTGCTATACACTCCTAGAGTGTCCAAATGATATGCCCCACACTCCTTCTCTAGTATCTCTCTTGCCTCTTCAAAAAGTTTGGTTGCTTCTTCTATTTTGTACAGTTGCACACAAGCCAGCCCCATTTGGTTCAACAAGACGCCAAAAAAGGCAGAGTTCCTCTCCCCACTAGCCCTCAGCTTAGTGATAGCACTTTGAAAAGAGTCCCGAGCCTCCTTGAACCTCCCTACCGTGTAGAACATCACGGCCATTTGTGCTTCAATTCCTGCTATCGTCCTATACTGTCCGGGGTTATCCTCTAATAACTTCATTGCCTTCTGCAACAGTTTGAGTGCCTCTTCAGGCTCATTGAGACCATCATAGATGGCAGAGATTTCGGTTAACCCAGTAGCAATCTCTTCAGGGGAGGTTCCATGAACAGGTTTGCTGTATATTCTCAAGGCATTTTCACAGTAGGACTTTGACTCTCTTAGTTTTCCTGTCTTGTAGTAAAGGTCAGCAAGGCGAATGTATACTAATGCCACAGAACCATGGTTCTCGCTTCTGGTGGATTTGAACACGGTAAGAGCTTTCTGATAGGCAAAGACAGCCTCGTCAAAACGACAGAGTGACAAGTAAATATCGCCAATGCTAATATCAATAGCTGCAACTTCACTGTCTTGTCCATTGGCAATCATTGATACGCTGGCCAGGACAAGGTGCTCAAGTGCTGATTCATAATCTCCCTTTGCATCACATATGAGAGCCATAAGGCGCCGATCAGCTGCTTCAGGAAGGGACGCTGGGGAGCTATGCTCCCTGTGAATTTCAAGAGCCTTCTTGCAGAAGTTCTCTGCCTCATCAAATTGCATTGCTTGAACATGGGCTTCAGCTAAGTACCTATCAGGAACCAATTATTATGGGCAAAGTTCAACACCATCCCAATAGATTATGTGATTATTATTCATAAAGAATCATCAGGTGCATGAAACTAATGTTGTTAACCAAATGAAGACAAATAAACAAAGAGATAACAAAATAACTAGATTATACCACGAAATGATGGTCGATTGGTAGTGTATGGAATGGCTCTCAAGAATGGAATCATTAATTAAAAGAGTCTGTGAATTGAATTCTAAGTAAAATCCAGTAGTCAGGTACAATTTAGACAAGTCCACTCTCATCTACATCTTTTTTTGACACCAATCTCTTGTATAAAATAATTGAGCTCTCCATCTCAGCCCAAGAAGAAGATTGAAGTTAAACAATATGTTTTCAGACATTCTTCTCAGTTATTCTTTCCCTTTTCCATATCCTCTTAAAGCTATATATTTATTCACTTAGATAACTCGGTACATGTTCAAAGGTGCAGCAAGTTTCTGCCGCAAGTTTTTTACGAGTCAAAATATATTCATTATTTGCTCCATTTACAACTCTAGTTTGTGAGGCAGCAATGGAAATATCAGTCATTCATAGTAGAATCGAACAGAGAAATTCTTGCCCCACAAAAATTAGTATTATTCTTAAGTTATATTATTAGATTACTCAAAAGGTAATTAAATACTCCCTCCCCTCCAAATTATAAGACTGGGTAGATTTTTTTTTAAGAGGTTAAAGAAGCTAAATAAGTTATTTAATCATATTATATATTGTGTATTTTAAATTATATATTAGTTTATTAGTCAAACTAATTAGTTTAGAAAAAAAAATACAAATACAAATACTTTAAAGTAATTTAATGAGCTTCCTTAATCTCTCTACAAAAGTCAAATTGGTCATATAATTAGGACCGGAGGGAGTACTATTTTTAATACTACAGTAACAACAAGCCTTATAGAAAATATCATCCTTAATTTAGAAAAAAATTAATTTAAACCTCAATGCTACCTATGATGAATAAAATTACTATTTTTCCTAATAATACGGGCAAAGTGTGATTAACTCAAATCTTAAAGCTAACTCCTTATAAAGTTTGTTCTTCCAATCACATGGGCCAAAAACCAATAATAAAATAAACTGACAAACATGGGTTCCAGGCCACCAAAGTCAAATTGAGGAAAAAAATGGCGATAAATAGTATTTTACAAATAATTAAAAATTCTAACAACTCTTTATTCTTTAGTATTATATTATCCATTCTGGCAAAAAAAAAAAAAGTACTCCATATTAAATATTATCCATTATGAGTAAAAAAATTTGGATATTTTAACAAGCAACATATATCACATCCACCGATTGAACCAGGGACCACTGTCCAGCATGGTGGATAAGATGAGTCAAGACTTAAGAAGATGAGCACAACGCATAACGCCATGATCAGTACAAATAAAAAAAAATATCTTCTGATATCTTTTGCCCCGAAAAATATCTTATTTGCGTGATATGTTAAAATAAACCGAATACATCACGAGATTTTTTTAATTAATTATGTTTTATGGTTTAAATGAGATGTTGAAGTGAGAGGGACAGCACAGCACCGACTTTTTGTTCGGCCTTAGATTAAAAAAAGTTGACTTTTACCTGCACGTCTCTGCGACTCTCGGGTCGGACTTTCCCAGAGCCTCCATTTGGATCTGCAAACCCGAACTGTAACACTTGATAGACCGTTGCAGCTGCCCAATCATCGAATATGTATCCCCTAATTGCATGTACCCGGAAAACTTCGCCATGGCATGATCCGACCCTTTTCCTGGATCCGGAAGCTCAATGGACCGCTCCAACTCGTGAATCGCCTCCCCGAACCGCCCCAAACTACTGTAGATCGCCGCCACAACGTGCAAACACATGGCGAGCTCCAGGCCCGGCCCCGAACATCGCTCGAACGATTTGGACGCCCGGATCGCAAGGTCCAACGCCTTGTTCGGGTTCTCGCCCGAAGCTATAGTGTCTCGGGCTAGCTTCAGAAGAAATGGACCCAAGTCCGGGTTGTCGACGGAGGAATCGTCGGCGATCAGGTTTTCCTGTGACTTCTTTAAGCTTCGCTTCACGATGGGCGAAGAAGGTCTTTGTTCGGCGCCATTGGAATATCCGGTGGCAGAGACCCCGAACGGCATCGTTTGAGGTGGGGTTTTCACGGCAACTAGACCCGGCATGGCGTCAAATTGAGACGATCCACACAATACACAATTCAATTTCTCGAACTAAGGGTGAGATTGCTAGGCTATGGCATCCTGATGTATATATATTAACGATTTAACATGAAAGAAAGGGTATGAAATCATGAAAAAGTGAGGTAAAGTGAGGTTAGATGATGAAATCGATTAGTGAGGAGGATAGTGTCGGAAGGTTGCTTGGAAGAAACTCCTAATGATCGTTGAGTCTGGAAACTTTAATTTGAGAACAACCTTCACAAAGAAAAAAGGTAAGAAGAGAGACACAAAATCCATGATTGAATGCAGAGTTATGGGGGCATTGGAGTTGCAGAGAAGCCTCGATCCTTTTTCACAGTTTCTTTCTCATGGAACATTTGGTAAAAGGACCAAAAGACAAATATATCTCGGCTAAAAGGATCACTGTTTGAATTATATCAATTTTTTTTTTATTTCTCTTATTTTTATTCAACCACTTAAAATGCAACCATTTTTAGTTTATACTATGCCGTCTTTATCCCATTTATAACAATAATATTCATTAAAAGCTCTCTAAATGAATTCAAACTTTTATCATTATGTCTATTTTATTCTCAGAAATGAAACTATATGAAACAAAAATTGAAATTTTAAATTAATAACATTTTATATAACAACGTGGACTTCATATAATATGGAATTTTAAAATTGAGTCACCAGTCCATAGATTGTAAGGGTTGAGATTTGGTTTAATACTGATATATTGAATAAATAGTACTTTTTCCGATCTTAATTATAGGAACATTTTTATAGTGTAAATTTTATTATAAACGTGTTCTTATGATTAGGATCGGAAGTAGTAATTGATATTGATGGGGAAGTACTCCCTCTCTCTTTCTCTGATCATAAATATAAGACAAATTTTAAATTTTTAAAAAAATATTAAAAAAGCTAATTAAGTTATTTTAAAATACTATATTTATTATCTTTTCTTTAAAATATTATGTCTAACTTATAAATTAATATTTAATTTAATAATAATTAAATAACTTATTTAATTTTCTTAAACACCAAGAAAGTATATAGCTTACGGCGGCCACAAAAATATATGTGTAACTTGAAGTGTAAGTGAGCTTTCATTAGGACTTTGATCAATTACGAAGTCGTAATAATTTAGTACTTTTAGGAATGCATGTTTATGAAAAGAAACCAAATTTTCTTTGTGAGTAAGTCATAATCATTATGATGAAGCAAATCACCAAGGCCCAAGAAGAAAAGCAAGAACTTCAACAGTACCTTTATTATCATTTTAAAATTCTTTTGTAATAAGTTACTGTTAGATACCTCTCGTTTTTGTGTTCAACATATATGTGGGTCGGTCTTCCTCACCTTAATGGAGGGGGTTTGATCCCTGTGTTGGTTAAAGACGTTTGGGGAGGAGACAGCGATCTTCCTGTCTAAGAAAGCGTGGAAACGCTTATTCGGGGTAGAGGTGGAAGTATGTGTACTCTCTCTGTCTAAGTATGCCTTGTGGATTGGGCTCCAAAGTCAGTCTACCCTTAAAGTATGGATGAGCCCAACCCCTTTCCTAAAATCATATTATCAAAAAAAAAAAAAAAAGTTACTGTTAGATCATATGGACTTAACAACCCTTTCATCAGCTGTATTTTAATACAACAACCCTTTTAGTTTGGTTTAATTTCAAAAAAATTAAATACTACTCACGTGCATCCTAAATACATGACCTAATAACCAGAGGCAGTACAGGTGAGCTGAAAAGAAAGATATATGAGAAAACTGTATTTAGATCACAGATAAGAGAAAATACGATAAAATAGTCTATTAAAATATTAATATTACATTTAACTCCTATGAGACTTTTTTACGATAAATTTTAATTGTTAAATGCCCATAAACTTATTAATAGACACCCATTAACTTGTCATAACGTCATTGGACTTATCAATAAAATTGAAATTTATTGTAAAAAAATCCCATGGGATTTAAATACATTTTGAGATTTTAATGGACTATTTTATCATATTTTCTCTTGATCAGGACTGAAATGCAATTTTCCTAAGATATATTACTAGTAATAAATATATAAAAAAAAAAAAAAAAAGAAAGATAAGTTACAAAGAGGATAAATGTGAGAAGAGGTGAATTGTTTTAGAATGGATATGGAGCGTTGGATCGTGGTTAGAGTGACACATGTTGACAGAGATTGCAACCAATGATGGAAGAGAAAGATGCATGAGAACAAGTTTGGGATGACTTTTCCTTCCCCCCAATTGACTTCCTTCACCCACAAACAGTTCAAGTAGGTTCAAAATTATGTTTGCGAGAGATGGTTTTGGGGGTAAATGATGTTTGGCCAGAAGTAGAATTAAAGTTTAAGTAATTTTTTTGGCTTTTCGTTTTTTAATATTTAAATCGTCTTTAACTCGTTTTTCAATAAATCAATCAAGTTTACGTTAAATTTATTTATTTTTGTAATAAAAATTTATCTAAACATCAGTCATATCACACTAATTAATTTTTACTCTGAATTTAGTTGGAAGACTCAATTAAAATAAAAGTCACTTTTACTTAAAAGAAGCCTAGATATTTTAGAGAGTAATGCATAGGCCACTAAGAGATTTTTTTATGAGAAGATTGAAGAATTTGAAGCAGCCATTTAATTTGAGGTGACAGACCCTAAGCAACATTTCGGGGACAAGTGGCGTAGAAGGCGTTAAAAGCTCATTAGACCACAATCCAAGACCTTTATCTGATCTCAACTTTGGAAGGAGGGCCCAAATTAGTGGATCCTAGATGAAATAAATATCTATTTAAATTAGTTGTAAGAGGTATATAAAATAAATTTATAAAAAGAGTTTTATTTAGACTTATGCAAATATATTTTTCCAACATCAAATCAAATAGATCTTAAAAAGTTTGGTGCCTATTGAGAGGGGTTACTCAAAACTGAGCATCAAATTCAAATGGTGTCACTAAGTATGTAAATTTCAGGCTCGGAAAGAAATTGAGTGCATTGTACCTTTTGTCTTTACTTTTAATTTCAGTTAAAAAATGTTACTTTAAACTTTTATTTTATTTTATGTTTTTTTTTATAATCAATTTTTAGGAAAGGGTTTGCTCACCTATGATCCGAGGGAGGACGAAATCTCTCATTCTCCTAGGTGATACCAATGTTGGGCCGGACGAACCATCAATTATCTCGGCGTTTAAGATCTAGGAGTTAGGATGCCTCCCAGCGCGCTTTGACTAACTCTAGGATCAAACCTCTTCCCTTTAGTGAGGATATCCGGCCCCTTTACCGTTTTTCTTTTTGGTTTCCGGTTCACCAAAACTTTGTCTCGACTAATCCGGATCGGCCGATTTACGCACCTAGTTATGGTGGGAGAGTCTCCCGACGGGGTTTTTTTTTTTTTTTTTTTTTTTTGCATTCACAAGGCTCGAATCTGAGACTTTGCTTAAACGACACAAGCCGCTTACCACTTGCGCCAACCCTCATTAGTCGACCCTTTTACCAGTTGAACCCAAGGACGAGGGGTTACTTTATTCTATTTTTTATTTTTTTTATAAATACTTTATTTTATGTTTTTTGATATAAACTTTACTTTATTTTATGTTTTTTTTTTTTTTTTTTTTTTTTTTTATAAGAAAAAGGTTACAAATTCTGATGTTCGAGCACTTACTCGGGGACTTATGAGTTGGCCCAAAAAGCCATTGACCAAGAGGATCGAACTCTTGGATCCAAATACCCAGATCCTCTGTTTCCCTTTCTAAAGAGTCCTTTATTTTATGTTGGGTACAAATTCTGATGTTCGGTGCATGCGTTGGCCCAAAAAGTCATTCACTAAGTTGCTGGGCCTCTTGGATCCAAATACCCAGTCCTCCGTTCCCCCTTCCTAAAGAGTCCCCTATCCACATAAACACACAAGGAATTTCTCTGTTGGATTTGTTAAAAGTATAGATTGGTCGTTAAACTCAAATATTTTTGTACGATACTAATGAAACCAAAATCAATAATCTAAAATTATGAAGATTAAAAGTAAAATTCAATCAAATTATTAAGACCAAAATAAGATTAACCAATGAACAATAAATCAATTCTTTTAATGAGAATGATCATTTCATTTTTTTTTTAAATGCTTATATTACTAACATTATCATCAAACAACAATTATTTTATTATTATTTATTTATATATTACTCCCATTTAGAGAAAATCTTTTATAAAAACGGTTGAATTATTCAAATTCTAATTTAGGTTATTAAATTTAATAAATTATTAATAGGTTATGTGAGATAATTAGGGATTTAGAATTTGGACCAAATTATCTTTATATCCCTTAATTATTAGGAAAAAAAAAGTAAAATTTGAGATAGAATAATATTGTTTACTCACTACATAAAAACTCTAACGAAAATAAATTTATGGGAGGATTAACTTTTCTAATATTAAATCCTACCTTTTGCTGTGATAACATTAGAACCAACTACGTAAGAACACTATTCAATAATGTTCTTGTGATTAACTTTTGGCTACGATGAAATAGTCATTTTCCGCTCTCTCTCTCTTTTTTTTTTTTTTTTTTTTTTGAAATGCCAGAAAATTTACAAAAAGAAGGGTTTGGGTCTAGGAATATTTTGTGTGATACTTTGACATATTCCCCGAACTCTTACAGCAATTCTGTCTTTTTATGCTGCATAACAAGAGATTGGGAATGATCCATGTTTGTGAATTTTTAAGACTATACTCTCTTCTTCAACCACCCTCTCGTCGTCTGCTTCTCCATCTCCACCATAGCCAAAAAGTTCACTAGGGCTAATCTCTTCGAGGCGTTATCTTTTATTTGTACTGTGAGTTAGAGGTATTATTGGAAAGTAATCAATACTTAAATATTATAGATTGGGTCATTGAACCCATTTTAGTTTTTTATTGATTTTCATATTTATCATCCCTAATATCTATATAAAGAAATTTTAAAACTAGGGTTTATTTCAACGAACTATTATCTTTATTATGTGATTCAAAATTCAATAAACAATTAAAAAGTGAAAAAATATCTACTTTAACAAAGAAATTGAATAAACCTTGTTGGAAAATTGTGGGAGAATCGGAGGGATATAAACTTTGATGAGTTCAAGGGCGGTTGACATTGTGACAATCAATGGAAGACGGAGACACCAAGACAATAATGACAGTAATGATGATAGGAAAATTCTATTTAAAATTGGTAAACTTAACAAATCTTATATTAAGTGAATGACAAATCTTAATTTAAGTGAATGACTCAATTTTAAATATTTAAGTGTTGATTATTTTCCATAATATTGGGAAGCACCGTGGTGGTGCTGCAGATTTAGCTCCGATGATAAGCCCCACCATAACCACCGTCATAGCTAGCACTACCGTAGCTTTCATGGCTCCCCAATTATTCATCTTCACTATTCCCTGCGTCAGATCTGGTCCGCTTGGTAATGTCTTTCGCCCCGATAACTTCATCTTTGGCCAGTCTGATGGCTGCCTGAAATTGCCCTCGAAACTTTGACTGCTTTTATATAATTCACAATTTTTATAAAACTTACTGAAAAGCTTTCCCTTGATAGGCGGGTTTATGAGACTTGTATTGGTTTTAGTTTGTAGATTGTTAACTGAGTTTTTTTGTGCAGCTTCACATGGTTATGATTATGATTGCCTTTGATGGTTTGTAGATTGTGTGGTATTGACACTTTCTCCGTCTTAAATTCTTGGACCACCGTTTCCAGTTCGATAGAGAAAGGAGAGGTTTTCCGGGTTCTTCATTGTCCATGGGTGTTTGAAAATGGTTTCTTCTTCTTTTAATGTGATTTTTGGTTATTTCATTATTGCTGTGAATCAGATTTCTGGGTTTGGAATGAAGTCTTTTCGTTTTTGTGGGATTTGACATCTAATGGGTTAAAGATATAGGAATGAGCTAAAATGATGAAGTGCCGATTAGGTGGCGTATTGAACGGCACGTAAGAGTGCCAGTGTTTCAAAGAAATGGAGGTTTAACATTAGAATCAATTTATTGTAGTCTTCTTTGTTGATTTTCTGAAAGTGTTAAAGCCTCCAATAAATTTTTTGTCGTTAGGGTTCTTAGTGTAAACAATGTTATTTTATCTCTAATTTTGTTTTTATATTTTTTAAATAACTATGGGAATAGAGGTAATTTGACCCAAATTCTAAATCTCTAATTGTGTCACATAACCTAATTAATAATTTGTTAATCTTAGTAAGCCAAATTAGATTTGGGTAATTTAACCATCTTTATATTGGATTTGCTCTAAAAAACTATATCTTATATTAAAAATAGGAGAATGCATTTCCCTTTTTATCTTGTTATCTTCTTATATCCATGACAAGCTCCTCACATACCTTGGCATTAATTTTTTTCATTGAGATATGATAATAGGAAGTTTTAAATAATAAATTTTTATTTCAATTAAAAATTCCTATAATAATTTATACAACTCTAATTGTAGTAATTATCATATTAAGTTTTAAGTGTAATAATGGGTGGAAATATGTTAGGCTAAGTTTTAACTAAATTGGCATGAGCTAGACTTTTTTATCGCTAAGGCCTCCAAGCCTTTAAAAAGCATGATGATGCTTGAAATCTCTTTAGATACTGGCTCAAAATGTAGCCTTAAATAGGTTCATAAACTATATGTAAATACACGAGTCCCATTCTCTAGAGTTGATTATGGATCAGACAAGAATCGAAGTTTTGTCTCAACCCGAGGTCTCATCATGATAAGACCTCGAGTGCGGTTATGATCAATCTTATATATCTTGATCATTTCTCTCTTCTATTGAGATTCTGATCTAATGGTGAAGTGAAAAAAATGGTAGTGACAATATCTGATCCCTTATATTATATATATTTAAGTCAAAAAAGGTTTAGTAAAAAACTAAGGGAAAATACCCTTAAGGCCCAAGTAACAAAAAATTGTCAAAAATGCCTAAAAAAAGTCACATGTCAAAAAAGGTCTTAGAACTTTTTCTAGTATTATTTTATAAATATTAACAATTATATCAGTACAACATTAACAATTAAATCAGTAGACATTAATAACAATATCCTAACAACTTAATCAGTATACATTAACAACTATATAAGTATAACGTTTTCTGAAATAATACCCTTTTCTTACTTTTAACTTTTCTTTAGCGCTTTTTTAATAATTTTTAAGTTATTTAGGCCTGACGTGTTTTTTCCATGGTTTGTGAAACCAGACCGGACCGGCCGGTTCAGACCGGAAACCGGCCACGAAACCGGTCTGGTTTAGGGTAAAACCGGACTGACCCGTTGAACCTGGATGGGTCACTGGGTCAGATCATTTTTTAAAAAATTATGTCTCCCTCAATTTTTTTTTTTTTTTAAGAATTCAATTTGATTCATATCAGATTTGAAACAACGTATGTGTGATTTCGACTCTTCCCACTGTCAAACTCAACTTCCTCAAACTTCTCGGTTGGCTCTGCTTAGTGGATGTCAAATGTAGGCTCTAAAGAAAATTGTTAAGAATATCTGAATATGTCACAAGTATTAGAATATATGATTATTTTGTCACTGATCCAAAGTATTGAAATGATATATAGTATGTCAAATTTAGGTTGGTATGATGAGAAATTAATTATTTTTCAATTTTTTTACCTCACCGATCTAGACCCGGGTTGACTCCGGTCTGATCCACTAACCCTTAACTCAGTATCAAAGAACCTTGGTCTTTTCCCAAAAACTAAATAAGGGAGGCAGGTAGTCTTGTACTCGAGGTATCAGTTGAATCTAACCCTTACTATTGATCAAAAAAGAATCTAACCCTTACCAAATAGGTAACGTATTCCCAGCCAAACCGTAACGGAAATTTCCCCACAGTTTCATCTCCTCTCTCTTCACCAACCACTCAAACCAAATCTCTTCGATTTTTCCCCGCCTGAGCACATACTGAATCCCGAAACCTTGCCAATCTTGAAAATGGCCGACAATTGTGGCTTCATATCTTGTGAGAAGCTGGATCGCGCCGCCAATTGGCTCGGTACCAACATGGCCTCCGCGTTCTTCTCTTCCCTGGAACGATGCTCTTGTATCAACCTCAGCACCATCGACGACGACTACGGCGACAACGAAGACGCTACTTCCGAACGCCCTTTCATGCTCACCAAGCCCATTTCTCATGTCGCCTCTGAGACCGACTCTAAGCCCACTGATTTCGCTCAGCTTCGTGTGTGACGGCGATTCTCATAAGCAGCTCTGTCTGTTTTACTTTTTATCGCAATTCAGTCTAATAATTTTCTCATATGTATAGAATGTCTGATTTCGCTTCTGTTTACGGTGGTGTAAGGTTAATATTGTTTATGACGCCCCTCGAATGTGAATAATTATGTTTCACCAAAGTAGCGGAAAGAGTTTATCCCCAATTTTAGCAATTCTCTCTCTCTCTCTCCCCAACCGATTTATGGCTCGTATGATCGGTGTTTCTTGAACAATAATCTCATACCAAATATCTTTTTGTTCCTTACGGAGGAAGGTATTTTGGAGTCTTCTAAATATATTTAGTGGGGCAAGTAATCTGGGTAAGTAATCATGGATGGAGGTTTTAGATCTTACTTATCATGCTTGCTTGTTGTTTCCGCATCCTAAAATCTGTGATGATTGATAGCTTTTTCCTACTTTATGAGTACGTGTTGTCAGTTTCGTTTGTTCATTCTTGAAATTTCAAGGGAATTTTGGAGGCAATGGTGCTTCTGTATGGAGAGTGAATGAGAGCTTGTATTCTAATAACTAAAGAGCATCCATATAATCTTTCTCAATATAAATTACCTTGTTGAAAGTTCCACTGCGCTTGAATCCTTTCTAAGCTGCCTATTGTGAGGCATCTTAAGTGAATTATGCAACTTCCTTGCTCATTGCTCCATGCATGTATATCAATTGCATATGCTTATTCTTAATCTTCAGCCCTGAGCTTATAGTATTACTCCTGAGAGCTGACTGGGCAATCAATTAATTTGACTGTCTTAGGATTTGATTAAGGATGATGAGGTGCTTTACTTGTGAAATTGGCATAATACATCATGGTTGGAAGTTGAAATCAAATTTAAGCGTGGACTTTGAAACCCTTTTTGTGGGTATGTCAAGGGGCCCCTCATTTCTACTCAATTTCTTGTGAAATTATGAAACAGAAGACATGAATAGCAGTAGGTGTGAAACGACTATGCTGCAAAAAGGTTGACTGGAGGTTTTATGGAATTTTTCTTCCCTGACATTTTCTTTTCTTTTGTGATAAATTCTTACAATTGGTGAGAACTGTTTCTATTACAGGGATAGCTTCAAAATTTAAGCCTGCAAATTAAAGAGTGATGTTAAATTGCATGTTGACTTGACTGTCCTATTCATGGCTGATCAATTATTGTTGAATCAACAAGGGGTTAAAGATCAATTTTGTCCTTGAAGTACATGTTTAGGAGCAATGTTGCTCTGAAAGTTTTTTTAGAGCAATGTTGCCTTGGGGAAGTCTAAAATCGTAACAATGTTGCCCCTCCGTTAACAGCCTTAACGGTCAAACGTTAGTTGACCGCATTATGCTGACGTGGATTGTCTACGTGACATCTTTGTCACTTTTTTAAATAGCAATTTTGTCCTGGAAGTACACGCTCAAGAGCAATTTTGTCCCAACATTTTTTTTTTCTTTCTCAATGTTGCCCCGAAAGTCTAAAAACATATGATATGATTAAATAACTTATTTAACTTCTTTAATCTCTACAAAAAAGTCAATTCGGTCTTATAATTAAGATCAAGGGTTGTATGATTAAATAACTTATTTAGTTTTATTAATTTCTTCAAAATAAAAAAGCCAACCTGTTTTTATAATTATAATCATGATACGAGAGAGTAGGGGTGGCAATTTTTATTTTTTTTTATTTTTAAAGTAAACGTAACCTACTCCTTCCTCATAACATCCTCCCTCATAACATCCTCCATCGTAGGCATTTTCAATCAAACAATAATCACTCGCCTGCGGAATTTGTTCAGAAAAAATGTTTTGAACAAATCAAACAAAAAAATAAGAACGAATTTGTCCGAACAGAAGATCAAATGAGTAAGTCACAAGCAATTCAAATGAATTTTTCCAAACAATAATCACTTGCTTGTGGAATTATCTATGTGAATGATTAACGAACCTTTGATACATTGTAAGCAGAGATAATTGAGAGAATAAAGCTTACAAAAAGTGTCAAATACAATTAATTAGAGTTGTTAACAGAGGGACAACATTACTACATTTTTAGACTTCCAAGGCAACATTGAGACCCAAAAAGAAACTTTTACGGTAAAATTGCTCCTGGGTGTGCACTTTTGGGGCAAAATTCTTACTTAACCCCCAAAAAAGTGACAAAAATGCCACATAGACAATCCACGTCAGCATTATGCGGTCAACTAACGTTTGACCGTTAGGGTTGTTAACGGAGAGGCAATATTACTACGATTTTATACTACCGGAGCAACATTGTTTCTAGACATGTACTTCAGGAACAAAATTAATACTTAACCCAATCAACAATTTAACATTCGTTCTTGGCTTTTTCTTCCCATTTTTTTTTCTTTTTCTTTTTTGAAATTAATATTTATCTGGTCTTATTGCAGCAAGTTGCTGCTAAAGATGTTATTCTTTGATTGTTGATGTGAGACTTCCTTGATTGCGTAACAAGTTACTGCTAAAGAAGGTATTCTTTGGTAGTTCAAGCAAGACTAGTTAAAAAAAAAAAAAAAAAAAAAAAACAGATAGCTTCTAGCAAGAGTTCCTTGAAAGCCAATAGAAAGAAAATTCTTTGACATCAACATTACCGCTCTGACAAAATGTTATATGGCTATAATTCTAACTTCCATATTTAAGAGTCCCACATCGTTAGAAAAGGTAAAATATTTTTTGGCCACACCTACCCATTAATAATTCATTAATAAATGTATCAACACACACACACACACATCGATAAAAAAGAAAAGAAAAAAGAATCAACATATATACACAGCCAAGTAAACCCAAAAAAAGGCTTCTTGAAATCTCAGTAGTTGCAAAATCCATTTTGACGTTATTCCACTTTTTTCCCCCCTCAGTGTTTGAGATCACTCATCAGAAGCATTTTGCCGGTTCTACCAAAACAATTTCATCTTGTACCAAAAAATAAAAATAAAAAATAAAATCATCTCGTACAATGTCAAAGTAAATTTAAAAAATTGATTTAATGAAAATTTAAATTTATTTAGCTTTAGCTTTAATCTCAAAACGATTGTGTATGAGTTGGCTTTTGAAAATAAGAAACCCAATGCATGACAAGACTAAAACATGATTTTTTTCAGAAGAAAAAGTAACTCGTATATCCCCATTAATGTCTGTAGGGGAAAAATGAATTAGGCTTAACAGTGAAGGGATTTCCCAAAAAGAAATACAATGATTATGTCCACTGAGTTATTTGGGTATTGGAGCATTATTATGTCTGCAGGTTTATGAAAAACTAACTTGTTATTTCAGCTATGCAGGAGGAAACCACAGCGTTGAAGAGTAGCCATGAAGCAAAGCAATATCACTGCTTCTAACTCTGAAAACATTTGCTGGATATACATACACACACACCTATATAAAACCCACTTTATAAAGTGGATATTATATTTATGACTTACAAAGTGAATCTCACATTTAAGACCAGATGGAGTATATAAGTAAATAAAACCTAGAAACTTATTTTTCTAAGGAAAAAAGATAAATGTGACGAGTGCTTTGATATTATAAACAGCCTTCTTCTTATCCAATATCCCAATTTGTGTTTGTTTTTTTTTTTTTTTTTAAAAAAAAAAACATTTGAACATGTCAGAAGTTTTACATTGGGGGAGTTATTTTGAAAGAGGAGTCTTATGAGGCTATGAAATGTTCAATTCTAACAACTAAATTTTAGGGCGTGATTCTCTTACAAACTTGTGTTTGCTACATTGGTGTTTTCAATAAGACTCGGCTAACTGTAAGGCTGATAAGAACGAGTGAAGTGGTCGACGGTTTGATTAAGAATGTTTCAAGTGTCGCTGTAATCTTTTGATTAAGGAAGGTATTTGCATTTGTCACCTAAAAAACGGGTAATTAAGGTATTGGCAATGGGAAGCCATTTCTTCCGTTCTTTTGTGCACAAAGAGAAGACTACTAATAAGCACTGACAACATCACACACTCACCAGCAGTGTGTTTTCGAAGCCTCTCTCTCTCTCTATACATATGTGTGTGTCTATCCCCACACACACACACACTTGCATGGCAATTGGCACGCATGAGACACAATCATCTTCTTGCTTCCACCTTTGTACCCACCAAATAGCTGTATAAATTCTCCATTACACTTCGGGGTAAGACCCATCCATTATTATTTTCAAGTACACTTGTAGATCAATGCCACATGTTTACCCTACTTTATTTATTTAAACTATCAATTATGCTCACTTTGATATTATAATATAAGACCCAATTGATCTTCTTTTTTGGGGAGGTTAACAAAGCTAACTAAGTTAATTAATCGTGAAATATGTTGTATATCATTTGATTATATATATATATATATATATATATATAAAAGTCAGACAAATTAGCATGGTACAAAAAAAATAAATATAAATACGCTAAAGTGATTTATTTCGTTCCCAAGCCAACTAGTTTTATATTAAGGACATATAGTATATACTAATACATCTATCTCCATTCCAAAATACTTGTGATATAGTATTAAGTACTCACTAAGAGCTACTCCCTTTGCTCCTTATTATAAGACACCAACTAACAATTCTCATAAACCAATAAAAACAGTTAAAGTCAATAAAGTTGTCCTATAATTTAAGTAACTTTCAATATTATCCCTACTAATTGCACTAAACTTTAATATTATATAATTATTACTCTCACCGCTACCCTTATTAATTAGGGGCACATGTGGAAACAAATAATTAATACTTATTGGGAACAAACAAGTGCATTATAAAAAGGACCAAATAAACTTTCTAGTTGGTACCTTATAATAAGAACGAGAGATAATATATATGTAGATGAAGTCAATAAGAATCGCCACATATACAAAAATCATTTTAAAACTTATTTAGAGGTTAATTACAGATATTTACTCATGATTAATTGGCCCCACTTATATGTTTTGTTGGGAATAATAAAACAACTGCCAATCATTCACTTTTCAGAAATGTGATTAAGCAAATTATTGCAGCATATAGGTCAGGTTAGGTTAAGTTCGGTCCTTAATCAAATCACTTCTTAAAAAGTTTCAAGTTTCAACATTAACAATTACTACCCTACCATTTATCAAAGGCTCTAACTGAAATTATTTCGAAAGTTTCTAATATCATATTGAGCTGTTCATATAAAAGGAAATGCAAAACAGAGGATGATCAATTTAACATGTAAAAACACACACAACCCAAACGTAAATGAGTTTGACATAAGTAATTTCAGATTCACAAGCTCTCTCTAAGGATGGTTTCTGTTCCATCACACAATGTTTCTGATAAAAAATAATATACCTCAGGATCAGAAAACGATGAGAATTTCTTAATTACTGTGGGGATAGATAAATTAAAGAAGAAAATAAGTTATTTGAAAAACAAACAAATCAATCTCAACACTTGTTGAGGGAGTGAGTGCTGTAAAATTCACCAACAATAGTGGCCTTGGGATTTCAAGGCGTGCAACAACTTTGCTTATGATTGAGGAGAAGAAAGTGCCCAACAAAAGCACAACAAAGGAGACCTACCTTGTTTCCACCTTTTTCCTCACATGCAAAGGCACAAATCAAACCCTCTGAGCTGTCAAAATCTTTGTCTTTTCACTGCTTAATTTAATCTCCTCTCTTCTTCAGAGATCAACCCCCAATCATAATAATAAAAAAGAAGAAGCAGTACGGCCACAAAAAGGCACAATCAGGGTATGGTTGCTCTGCAAGGAGAACCCCAAGCACTACTTTACAGCAACACTACAAGGAAAATCTGAAAGGAAAATGCAGCTTTGCAATTTGAGTTCTACAAAGTGCTTTGTACGAGTCAACTTAGAGCAGTTCCATCATGAAGAAAAAAACAAATAGAGAAATCATAATGACACAAAATAATTAGAGCAGAAAGAGAGCAGCAGATTGCGGTGGGTTTCAGATATAAAACATGTTTATGAGCGCGTGTGCCCTCTAGATTATGAGTCAAATGACATAATTTGCAACAGAAGATGTTGACAGGAGAGGTTGAGAAAAAAGATAATAGAACAGAAAAAGTTCGCTGAAATCTTCACCCCACCAATGGGGTCGTGTTCAATAATCACTTTCCCAACACCTTATAATCACCAACCACGCTAAAGGAATCATGAAAGCTGATAAATACGAGAGAAACTTACATAATCCATTTTTTTTAATATTTTCCTTCTATAAAAATAAATCAACCCACAGAGAGACCACCAGCTCTTTTTAAGGCCATCCCTTCTACCTCAAGCCTTCAACTCCAACACTACAACCTAAGATGGCCAACCTGGTCACCTTTTTTCTTTTGGGGCTAAGTGTAATTTCTACTCTCTGCAATGAGAAACTTATGGCAGATGGAAGGGCTGTGGGAGGACCAACCAGGTTCTATGATTTTAAGGTCTAGTTTCTTACTCTTTAAGCATGCATTATACTGATACAACCATATCCAAAATGCATTGGATTTCATTGTAATTCATCTCTGTTTTGCTAATGAAGATGGTATTTGTCTACAGGTACAAACCAAGAGAGTTACTAAACTCTGCAGCTCCAAGGACATTGTGACAATCAATGGCATGTTTCCAGGACCCGTGATTTATGCTCAGGAAGATGATAGGATCGTCGTGAAAGTCACCAATCAGACACCCTTCAATGTCACAATACACTGGTAAGCCCATGTCAAACCTCATGCATAAAATTAAAACATTAGAAAGAGTGATGAACAACAGATTGGAATTTTGAAATCTTAGGCATGGTGTTCGGCAGAGGCTTTCATGCTGGTACGATGGACCTTCATATATTACACAATGTCCAATTCAAGCAGGTCAGGCTTTTACGTACAATTTTACGGTGGTGAAGCAGAAGGGTACCTTCTTCTGGCATGCTCATGTTTCTTGGCTCCGAGGAACTGTTTATGGTGCCATGATTGTTTATCCCAAGGCTGGATTATCTTACCCATTCAAGATTCCCTATCAAGAGCAAATAATCATACTAGGTAACATAAAAATATGTTCTTCCAACTTTTTAGTGCTCCCAGAAAGAAATGAACCCAAGTTTTCACTATAATGTTGTTGAATTTGGAGCAGAAGGGTACCTTCCTATGCTTTTGAATTTAGAGTATTTATTTACGCGTGTTTTATGACACTATAATGTTGTTCTTTTGACTTGGATGGAATAATGGCAGGGGAATATTGGCTAAAGGATCTTGTACAGATTGAACAAGCCACCTTAGCAAGTGGAGGACCTCCTCCAAGACCAGATGCATATACCATTAACGGTCATCCAGGCCCCAACTACAATTGCTCCACTAATGGTATATGAGATAGCAAACAATACTACAATCTGAACTGTTATCTATGCTGCTTTAAATTATCTCACTGTTGGTTTCAAAAATAGTCTCTAGAAAACATGATTCATAACTTCACCTAATATAAATATACCTGACCATAAATTACTGCTCTTCTAATATTATCCATCATTAACTTATATCTGCTTCTACTTGAAAGTTTCCGTCTCCCCATCTATTTCAGATGTCCATAAGATCGATGTGATTACTGGGAGGACCTATTTGTTAAGAATTATTCATGCGGGTTTAAACACGGAGAACTTCTTTGCCATTGCCAACCACAAATTAACAATTGTGGAAGCTGATGCTGAATACACCAAGCCATTCACAACAGATATAGTAATGGTGGGACCAGGGCAGACAATGGCTGCCCTAGTCACAGCTGATCAACCAGTAGGAAAATACTCCATTACTGTGGCACCTTACAAGTCTGGAAGGATTGTTAATTATCAAAATATTTCAGCCATTGCTTACTTCCATTATATTGGAGCAGCACCTGATAGCTTATATTTACCAGCTAAACTACCTAAACTTAACGATAGTCTGGTTGTCAAGACATTCATGGATGGCCTAAGGAGCCTAAATCCAGTCAATGTTTTCAAAGAGATTGATGAAGACATATTCATTACCATTGGACTGAACGTCCAAATGTGTCATTCAAAGACACCAAAACAAAGCTGCCAAGCCATTAATAATGGGGTTATGGCTGCTTCAATGAACAATATAAGTTTCAATCAGCCCAAGCTGTCAATTCTGGAAGCTTATTATAGGAAGATAAATGGATCATATACTGAAGATTTTCCTGATGCACCCTCAAAGCTCTATGACTTTGTATACGGGGCACCTAATAACATTCCATATGACACACAGTCATTGAATGGGACCAGAATAAAGGTCCTTGAATATGGCAGTAAGGTGCAACTCATTCTGCAGGACACTGGTACAGTAAACACTGAAAACCACCCAATGCATTTTCATGGTCACAGCTTTTATGTCATAGGTTATGGCACAGGGAACTATAACCCAAAAACTGCACAATTCAACTTAGTAGATCCCCCTTACATGAGCACAGTTGGAGTTCCAGTGGGTGGATGGGCAGCAATTTGGTTCATTGCTGATAATCCAGGTACAGAAATGTAAAACAACTATTCTATTTGTATTTTTAGCTGTTTGGTTTAACGCTCCTTCCTTTTTCTGCAGGGGTATGGTATATGCACTGTCACATTGAGATACACCAGTCATGGGGACTAGGAATGGTGTTTATTGTGAAGAATGGGAAAGGAGAACAGGAATCCTTACCACAACCTCCCACAGACATGCCACAATGTTAAGACTACCAGAGGATCCTAACAATAGCACTGACTAATGTTGTGGCCCTTCTTCATCTTGAGGATTCTTTAGCTCTAGCCTCCAAGTGTGCAATATGTGGGCTAGTCCATTTCTTTTAGAAACATGAGAGAACAGATGTAAAGAAGCAAAATGACCTGATTAAAGGGTGCTCTTTTCCTTCAGTTTGATAAGTTATATATGAGCTCGCACATCAGAATTTGGAGATAAACTAAGGATAATAAGCAAAATTGGTATCCAAAATTGAATACCAAAGAGATACATAGTTATTCTAGTTCTCACAAAAAGCACATTGAACTTAGTCAAGAGCTATGCTAATTGTTGTTAGCCTTTCGATTCGATATTTGTAGCTACATCAATGACCTAATACTTTCTGTGCAATAAGATCATGAGTTGAAAGAATATCCATGGTTAAACATTATATTGTAGCCTTTAAAAGAAAATCAGCATTTGAGGTTTTCTAAACGTGGATGGTGGGAAGAGAAAGAAATCATGGAAAAATCATCAAATAAGCAAGTAGATATTAATGAAGTTAATGTATACCTTCAAATTAACTCTAATTGTTTTGCATGCACCCATTAACAATTAGAGTTAATTTGAAGCATGAAATGTTGGGCAACAGATATTATTGTTTTGCATGCACCCATTAACACCCATTAATATTAATATTAATGAAGCATGAAATGTCTTAGGCAACTAGATCTATCATATACTAGTGCAAGAAAAGTTAGTGTGTTCTTTGGAACCAGGTCTTTTAGGCAATATCAAGTTAACTATTATGTAACAGAATTTCTACAGAATCAGCTTAATTTTCGTCAAAATGAGATATTCACTTCAAGTGTACAATGATACTGTTTCAAAACATTCTCTATGTTCTGAAGCCATTGTAGAAAGGGGGAAATTGTACAACCAACCAAATCCATTAATAATTATTTTTCAATACAATCATAAATAAATAATAAAACATATTTCATACAAAAGAAGCCAGAAAACCTCATATTGCAAGCCAGAACTTAAATATTAAATAATTCAAAATCTCGTAGATAATATAAACAAATGTCTTGCAAGCTTATTTCCCCGAAAATCTAGATGGACAAATTGACTTTCAGCTTAGAGCTTCTTCCTCAAATTGATTGTTCCATAGTTTAAGTGGGAAAATGAAAAAAGTTCCCTTACTAGGATTTTCCAGTAAATCCTTTCTTAGTTTTCATCACATTCTAATTCTCAATATGATACACATTTGCAACAAAAAAAAAAAAAAAAAGAAGTTATTCTTGGACTAATTTGCAACTAATATTAATTGCTTTTGTATTCAACAGATAAATACAAATTTCAGTGATTCAGACTTCAGAAACCTAAAGAGAGAGAACTAATGATCCTGATATAGCACACATGGTACAATAATACCAAGACAATCGGATGGAAGTTTCCTATTGACTTCTCTCCCATACTTTTAGATCTTGCAGCTTCTCATTAGAACTTGTATCAAAGAGAAGATGCTATGGATTGACATTCTCCACATTCCAGCTTTTGTCTGCAGTGGCACTGACACTTGATATATACGTTAGCCTCAAATTACTCTTCAAATTCAAGTAATCAACCTGTAAATTATGGAAGCAAAGTGACTAATATGTGCGGGGAAAAGCTATGAATGATGCCAGACTCTAAGAGATATCACAACCTGATCCGGGTCTAGAATCAGCAAACAAAAAGCATCAACTGGACCAGCAGAAGGATCTAAAGATATTGCTGGCTGTGTTTCATCACTAAGACAGGGAAGTCCTGGGTTAGGCCCCAAATACTGCAACCTTGATCTTAGTGAACTTGCAAACCAGGACTTCTCTCTTTGCTGCATTTGGCATCAAAAAACTGAGGGGAAGATGATGTGCGTATAGGACTCAAACTTGGGGAAAAAGAGAAAAAAGATCTGAGATGTGATTGACTGTGGCACAACATATTCATATGAATCAGATGACAACTTCACAGTGAATCTTTGCAACAGTTATATAGAAATTGATAATTGAACATTCCAAAATGAAGAGATTCTCCATGAATCTCCTCTTCATTCTAATGAGGTGCGTATGAATAAAGAAAAACGCCCATATTTGTATCTTGAAATAGAGTAAAAAATAACTTGATAGACAAATTAACAAAATATGACTAAGGCATCACCAAAAAGTCCCCATTAAACCTGAAGTTTTAAAGGGCTAGGATTCGATCCATCAATGATATCTATTTGTCCATTTATCCGGAATTGCTCCCAGGAATCCGTGAAATACCAACATATCTAGAACAAGAAAAACAACATTTAGACTAACAGTGTACTTAGTAGGAGCAAAAATAGGAGAATTGACAATTGAATGAAAATTGACATGGCATGTTTATGACTAATACTTTTGGGATCTCTCATTTTCACTCCATTTTCGTTCCTCTGACCTTCAATCCTTAGCATGCTACAATATGAACTGATAAAGTAGTTAAGTAGTTTTAGATGTAACTAATATTCTGTTAAGCTTATCATTAGTGTAACTAAGTCAGTGGACACGTGTCTAGATCCCTAGCCTATAGATGCTGTACAGATACAACATCTAAGATACCATTCAATCATTCTCTCATTTTCAATCTCTTCTCTTCCTCTACACTCATTCTTCTCTGAAATCCTTTATGGTATCAGAAAGCTCAAGATTGTGAGGAATGTCGTCATCTTCAACAACTCAATCTTCATCCGCTCAGTCAAAAGATGAAGTTGTCACGTTTTCACATCTAGTTTCTGTCAAGCTAGATGCAACCAACTTCTTGATATGGAAACACCAAGTTGTCTCAACCATACCATTTGAGTCATTAATCTTTAAAATTTCATCGATAAGACAGTGAGACCTCCAAACAAATTCCTTACAAGTGATGAGGATCTAGAAGGTTATCACGCCAAGCCTCTAAATCAAGATTGGGAGCGTCAGGATCAGTTTCTTGCGTCTTTACTTTCGTGTTCGATGATCGATCAAATGCTTACTCGAATCGTCGGTGTCAAACTTTGCTACAGATTTGGGAGAAACTCCAAGGCTACTTTGCTTCTCAAACACGCGCAAAGGTTGGCTAGCTAAGGTCTCAGCTCAAAAGCATCAGGAAAGGTAGCCTTCTTGCAAATGAATATCTTCTAAAGATCAAATCGGTCACAGATGCACTTGCTGGCATCGGTTATCCAGTTAGTGGTGCCAATCACATTGAAGTCATCTTTGATGGTCTTATTGAAGAATATGATCCGTGGATAACTGCGATCACTACAAGATCTAATGCATATACAGTGGATGAAATTGAGTTGCTATTAGTGGCTCAAGAAACACGAATTGAGAAGAATGAAATGTCATCATCAGTTCCAACTGCTTATCTCGTTCACACGAGAGCTCTGAACAGAGGAGGTGGTTGTTTTCGTGGTGGTCAATATCATTGAGGCCGTGGTCGATCGCATTTTTCTGGTGCATCCTTCTCTGGGTCCTCTAATTCCTCTTCATCTAATAAATCCGTTGAGTGTCAATTGTCTGACAAGAAGGATCATCAAGTGAAAGATTTTTGGTATTAGTTCAACGAGTCCTTTCAAAGTTTCTCATTGAATCCTAATCATTTTAAGAAGTATTCGAGTGCCTATCTTGCTACTTCTAAGTGTGTGGCTGATCCAAAGTGGTATTTGAACTCTGGAGAAACAAGTCATGTCACATGTGATGACCAGAATATTGTGGACAAATCAGGTACTAAGAGTGTTGATAAGCTCTTCATTGGTAATGGTAAAGGTTTATTAGTCATTGCACTGGCTCTTCCTTATCTGTTTTACCTCATTCTCAATATACTCTTAAGCTTAAGGACATCCTTCATGTTCTTGAGATCTCTAAGAATTTGATTGGCATTTCTAAACTTTGTCTTGATAATGACACACTCATTGCCTTTTATTCTATTGTTTGTGTGATCAAGGATCTACAAACTAATCAAGTGCTTTACAAGGGTTGTCTCAAAAGGAACCAGTCAGGTCTTCATGGCGTCTCACTCTCCATCCAACCTTTTGACTCTAAATTCTCAGTCATGCCTCGTCAGTGTTCAAAGAGTTTTGCCTACGTATCAACTACTACAAATACTTGTACTCAACCAGAGTTTGCGTCCAGTACAAAATGTCCTTTTATTGAGTCTGTGTCTCATACTTGTAACCAGTCTACATTTGGTCTAAATAAAACTCGGTCCGTGTTTAGCCTTTGGTATGATAGGCTAGGTCACCCTACTTCTTCTGTTGTTACTAAAGTCTTGAAGCTTTGTAATCTGCCCTTTAATAATAAAAATTCTCTCTTTGATGTTTGCAAATCTTGTTGTCTTGGTAAAGCACATCGCCTTCCTTACTTTTTGTCAAATAGTCAGTATCCTAAGCCTCTTGAACTAATTGACTCTGATATACGGGGTCACTTTTTGTCAAATACTTAGTATTCTAAACCTCTTGAACTAATTGACTCTGATATATGGGGTCCTACCCCCTATACTTCTCTTGATGGCTACAAATATTATGTTCATTTTACTTATCCTTATTCTCGCTACACATGGTTTTATCCATTGCATGCCAAATCAGAGGTGTTTGATGTTTTTATTGCCTTTAAAAAGATGGTTGAATTACAATTAAATTGCAAAATTAAGGCTCTTCAGTCAGATTCTGGTGCTGAATACTTGAAGTTTGGTCGGTTCTTAAAAGAACATGGTATTGCTCATTGATTATGTTGTCCCTATACACATGAGCAGAATGGATTGGCTGAAAGGAAGCATAGATCTATCACTGAAACTGGTTTAACTCTGCTTGCTGATGTTTCATTTCCCTATAAGCTATGGGTGCATGCTTTGCTACTCGTGTGTATTTGTTCAACAGGGAACAGGCTACCAAACAAATTACTAAATGGTCTGTCCCCTTTGGAACAATTGTTTGCTAAAACACCTAGTTACAAGCGTTTTAGGATTTTTGGGTGCTCTTGTTTCCCTCTCACTCGCTCATATAACAAAAATAAGTTGGAATTCAGGTCTGCACACTGTTTTTTCTTGGGCTACAGCTCCACTCATAAAGGCTATCATTGTTGGGATCCTACTGGTTGAATGTATATATCTAGGGATGTGGTGTTCAATGAGGTTGAGTTTCCCTATTCTTGTCTTGTGTCTTCTTCTAGGACACAATCTATTCTCGTCCTCTCTCTTCCCTTGTTCCTGTTTCTGTTTTATGTCCTCCCCCAGTTCTTCAAGCCCAAACCTGTAGGTTCTGATGTATGCAGGTCTTCACCTGTTGCTACTTACTCTTCTCCTTCAGCTGCCTCCTCTTCCTCCTCTTCAGTCTCTTCCTCTCTTGAAGTTCCAGTGCCACAAGTCACTTCAGTTCCTCCTCCTGGCAGGCGCATGGTTACTAGATCTATGAATGGCATTTATAAGCCAAAGATTTTTAATGCCGAGACTGAGCGTACTACTGTGACAGAAGCACTTGCTTCACTGTTATGGAAGAAGGCTATGGATAAGGAGTATGCTGCATTGATGAGGAATAACACATGGCACCTAGTTCCTCTTCCTCCTAACAGACATGCCATCAGTTGTAAATGGGTTTGGAAAAGGAAGACAAATCCTGATGGCAGTACAGCTAAACTAAAAGCAAGATTGGTGGCTAAGGGCTTCGATCAAAAGGAGGGGTTTGATTTCACAGAGACTTTTAGCCAAGTTGTGAAGCCGGTGTCCACTCGGGTTGTTTTGTCTATTGCAGTAACTCAGAAATGGAGCATTAGACAGATAGATGTCAATAATGCTTTCCTCAATGGTTCTTTGCATGAGGAAGTTTACATGCAACAACCTCTTGGCTATGAACATGGTAATTCTTTGGTGTGTAAGCTTGATAAGGCCTTGTATGGCTTGAAACAAGCTCCTAGAGCATGGTTTGAAAAACTCTGCAGTACATTTCATAAGCTAGGCTTTGTAAGCAGTAAATGTGATCAATGATGATATAATCATTACAGGATCTTCTCCTTCAAGCATTTGAGCAGTTATAGCTGCACTAAATAAAGAATTCTTTCTAAAAGATCTAGGTGGTCTTAGCTACTTCTTGGATATTCAGGTGAAGCGCTTGTCAGATGGGATTCTTGTTATGTCTCAAGCCAAATATGTTAAAGTCATCTTACTGAAAAATGGTATGTTCGCTGCAAAAGGGGTGGTAACTCCTGTGGTTACTAATAAAAAATTGTTTAAAGAAGGACATCATTAGTTTGACAGACCAGAACTTTATTGGTCCATTGAAGGTGCTCTACAATATGCAATAATCACTCGACCTGAAATAAGTTTCTCTGTCAACAAAGTTTGTCAGTTTATGCAAGCTCCTCTAAAAGAGCATTGGGTTGCAGTAAAATGGATCCTAAGGTGTTTAGCTAGTACTATAGGCTTTGGTATTCATTTTAGGCCAGATGTTTCCAGTTCCTTGGTTGCCTTCTGTGACGCTGATTGGGCATCTGACTGTAATGATTGACGAAGCACCAGTGGATATTGCATTTACTTTGGTAGCAACCTTGTGTCATCGTCCTCTAAGAAGCAACCAACAGTCTCTCGGTCTAGTACTGAGTCCGGGTATCATAGTATGGTCTCTGTTACTTCAGAAATCTTGTGGCTTAAATCTCTCTTCTCCGAGCTGCATATTCCACTTCCAGATGTGCCTTAGATTTTGTGTGACAATCAGGGTGCAGTGTTGATTACTGCAAACCCAGTCTTGCATGCTGGTACTAAACATCTTGAACTTGATCTTCATTTTGTTCGTGAGAGAGCTATTCACAAGGAAATCCAAGTGTGTCATATTCCAGCGGTTGGACAAGTTGCTGATGGGTTAACCAAACCACTCTCTGGCACTAAGTTCTCAGAGTTCATCAGATATCTTCGGATTGGAGGGTATGTCAAATTGAGGGGGAATGATAGAGTAGTTATGTAGTTTCAGATGTAACTAATATTATGTTAAGCTTATCGTTAGTGTAACTAACTTGTAACTAAGTCACTGGACACGTGTCTAGATCCCTGGCCTATATATGTTGTACAGATGCTAAATCTAAGATACCATTCGATCATTCTCTCATTTTCAGTCTCTTCCATTCTCTTCCTCTACACTCATTCTTCTCTGAAATATGAACCCCCCTTCATTAATGTAAATGAAATAAGTAAAACGGTGACTCAGAGATAGCTCACCTCGCCAGAGGAACAACGCTTCAGCTCTTCAATCTGCATAGTAAACCAGTAGATAAATCCAAGTGAATTTTTAATAAATACAAATCATAGAACAAAATACTCATGCCAGGATCAACTACGATACAGAAACCAATAAAGAGTGAGTTACGTTCACTGAATTCTAATTGAAAGGTGCTAAAACAAAATGCGCCTGCAAAATTATGACTCTAGTCTTGAGCATAAAAGAGGCATAATAACCTTGCGACTGCGACCATCAGTATTTATTTGGATCTTATCAGTGTTGTCTTGGAATCCTCTGAAAGCCCCAAAACAGCCCACATATCAAAATAACATCAAACGAGCAAAATAAAGAGTGAGTGACTAAACAGAACCTGAAAACAACTGTGCGATTTGAAGGTCTTCCATTAGTTCCAATCGTTGCCTGAAACAAAAAAAAAAAAAAAAAAAAAAAAACGAAGTGTTTATGCAGCAAAATGCAGATAATGCGAACAGAAAAGAACCAAAGGGCACGTACGAGCTGGAAGAAGGAAGAATGCTTGAGGTGAGCGTTGGATTCCAAAGCGTTGATAAGAAGCTGCTTCCACGGTGCTATCGCCATTCCTGTAGCTTGGGAATTTGTTGACATGGAGTTGCGTGTCCTAAAATGGATTCATATTTATTTCTATCTATCTATTATATAGTGCTCCACAACGTTTGTTTGTTTGGAGTGTGGAAACTGCTTTACAATTGTGATTTTTAGAAAATTCCTATGATTTTATTTGTAAGTCTTTTTTGACTAAATGACATATATTAAAGAGAGGTAGGTAACTCAATAATTATTGAAAAATTTTTAACTTTACCCTCCGTTTATGAATGGATACTTTTCAACTTTTTATTTTTTCTATATTTTCATTGGTAAAATAATATTAATTAAAATTGTCACAATCTCATTTATTTAGTTAAAAATGACTTATAAATACGACCAAATTTTTTGATCGAAATGAACTTATAAATAGGATCAGAATGATACGTGTGAGGAATGTTATCTACATTTATGTACATAAGCATTTATAAATCTCACAATTACTAAGTAAAACATGATGATCTATATTATCAAATTATAGACATTGATTGGTCTGCAAATGAAATGAGCATAAAAAAAATCTATGCAGGGTATTGCTAATTCGCTAACCATAGCACTTTGCTCTTATTTATAAATTCAAATTAACTCAATCGTAGGTATTAAGGAGAGTTAGTTAATCCATTGATTATGTGCTAAATTTTTATTTTGTCCTTATCTATGATTGGTTCCAAAAATCAACATGAATAAAAATTTTTTGTTTATTCAACTAATAGGGGAAAAAAGTTTTTTTTTTTTTTTAAAAACGCATTTATTATTTTTAGACTTATAATAAGAACATTTTTTTTTCAAAATATCTTATAAATAAGATTGGTAACTTTATTTATTTGCATTTCATAATCCCTATAGTGCTTTAGGGGAAAAAAATCACCACACCATTTATGGGTTGATTGGGCAACATATGCCTTAACCTATAGCACACCCATTTAATTTTATACGGGTATAAGTTAGTCTATATCTATGGCTCAACCTATTTAGCCCATGTTAAATTGGCTAAGGCATAAATGCGTAGGTTAAAACGGGTTATGAAAACCCATTTAGATCTTAATCTATTTTTTTTTTTAAAAAAAAAAAAAGAAACATCAGGATCATATACAACATAAGCATCAATCGATCACCCTAAATTTATAATCTTCAAAATTCAAAGTACAATCATTATAGTTCTTAAAAAAGAGCTTAAATTCATACTAATACCATTATATACTAAAGCTCAATAATTAATGAAATGACATGCTTCATTATCATCTTCAAATTCACTTGAGGGGCTGTAGCTCCAGCTTCTAAATCTTTCTGTACAAAATAAATTAAGAGAAATAGTATTTATTAATATGTAATAAAAAGATAAAACAATACAAATTGAATTTTTTTATTGAAAATACCGGTAACAAATAGTCTTATCAAAACTATTAATATCTATATCTTTAGCACTTACATGTATTAGGGAATAGGGAGGGAGTGAGTGAGTGAGTGAGAGTGAGAGAGAATAATTAATGATAATAATTAAAAAAATATACCTAAATGGGCATGCATGTATGGGGCAACCAATCACCAAGAATCGGGGCCTCGGTGTAGGGCGGCCGACCCCAACTACCTACCTAACACCCTAGTTACAACAAAATATCACTTTTTAATTATGTTCATCAACTCAACTTCTAATCTCTTTGAATTTCGCCTACACCAGAATTTTGGTTGCCCGTTTAACTTCGTCGAAGTTTTAATAAATTCTAAAAAACTCGTATTATCATGAAATGACCATGGAACGTTTGGGATGTCTAGTTTATGGGAAAAATAATTATAAAATCTTCTGAGTTCATATCTTTTTTCTTATTCACAAGAACCGAGTCTAACTCAAGGGGTTTTAACGACCTGTTGCATCTGTCTTGAGAAATTTTTATCTCTCAAAATTATATTATGAGCTCTAAACTTAAGCTACAACCATACCCTACACAAAATCGCGTTTTAAACTCTTTGGAACCATCAAACTGTCCAAAATCAGACCCTATTTTTCAAGACGAGCTAGATATGGGCTAATTTTATGTGGGTGCGGACGGGCTCACTAAGTTACGGGCTCTTTGCTAAGCCCTACTTTCATTTGCCTAGGTCTACAAATTTGTCAATCTCACACTATCACATGGTCCTAATTTCTCTATTTTTCTTTTTCCATCTATTGTTGTTATTTTTCTTCTTTATGACCATAGGATCAAAAACTAATGGTCAACATTTATATTTTATAAATATATTATTACAATAGATAAAAGGATAGGAAGAAAAAGAAAATGATGGGAAAAATATTAAATACGGACAATTAGATTTTTGATCCAATAATTATGAAGGAAAAAAATGACAGCAAACGGAAAAAGAAAACAAGAGAAGCAAGATCTTGTCTCACATACAAAGATCCGATTCTCCGATGCATGTCCAAAGATTATGCCATTATGGGAAGGCTATCCTTTTTTTTTTTGTTGCTTGATGAGTATTTTTTGTAAATAAATTTTTTATTTCTAGTATTGGTTTGTAGATAAAATAAGGCACATTCTCACATTTTGCAGTCATAAAATAGAGTAATTATTTTATTTTAAAAAATCGAATCTACAAATATAAATCAAATCTATATTTGAAAATAATCATTACTATCAAATTTTAATGCAATAGTCCTATCATGATAGATCACTCTATCGAAATGGATAAAAAATCCAATTCCCAAATACAACATATTTTTCTGATCGAAGGGTCACACACAACATATAACACAGAAAATAATGCAAATTATTCTTTAAGTTCCGCATTGATTCTTTATAATAAAAAATTATATAAATATTATTTTTCTTGTCAGATGTAGTTTGCCATTTTTTTGTAATGCCTGGACATCCTCGTGCATTTAATGTAGGGATAGAATATTTTGATCTGGCCAAGAAAATGTAGAGACGGAATATAATTCCGCCATCACTTATTGTTTTATTTGTCTGTTAATTTAAAAGTTTGAGGCTATATTATTTTTTAAAAAATTTAAATTATACTTTTTATAATATTTTTTGATAAGATTTTTTTTTTTTTTTTTTTATAAGAACTTTTTATAATATTTATGTTGCAGGAAAAAACTCAAAAGCATCATCCTTCTTCTTCGGCCCATAAACATTACGTGTTTGTTTTGAGTTCACAGCATTGGGCCCAAAACCCAATCTAGAATGTGATTGTACCCCCAAGCTACTAGAATTGAGATATCTGATGGACTTAAAAAATTATTCATTTTGAATTGTGAAATATGTATATGTCTAATTTATTATAGGGAAAATTCTAATTAAATACCATTTAAATTTGTAAAATCCCCAGAAGTCTCCCGAATTTGTAAAAAGACTGAGAGGTACCAAGGACCTATGAGGGATATGTAAATTCGGGTGAAATTACCCTTTTACCTTTAGTTTGAAATAAATAAATAAAAAGGATAAAATAGCCCCACCGCCAGCGGCTGTCGGTGGCGTGGCCGGATGGTGGCCACCGGGGGGTGGTGCCGCCGCCCTTCGGCGAGGTGGACGGCCGTTGGTGGCAGTGGGGCTATTTATCCTTTTTTTAAAATTTAAAATTAATGGTAAAAGTGTAATTTCACTTGAATTTGTATATCTCTCATAGGTCCTTGGTACCTCTCAGTCTTTTTACAAATTCGGAGACTTTTAGGGGATTTTACAAATTCAAATGGTATTTTAATGGCATTTTCCCTTTATTATATGAATGAATAAATGTCATATGATTTTCATATTAAAATAAGTCACAGTTTCGTTTCATCTAAGTTATTAGGTTCTTGTTGGGAGTATCAATTAGAATTAATGAAAAAGGAAATAAGATTGAAGTTTATTACCAATGGAAGTATACTTTTATATAGGTCTTGTTTGTATTTTTTAATATGCACTGAGTATTATGAGTAGGAATAAGTTATAACCTCTGTGTGGCCTGCGACATGACTTGGCCAGGGGCTAATTTGGTCTGACCTGTTTAACAAATAAGTAGGTTAAGGCCTATATGCGTATATATGCTAGGCCTATTTTGTTAAGACATGAGCTATACAGCCGCTTTACGCATTTAAGAAAATAATTATATTTATATTATATATAATATTTATGTTATAAATCCTATTTAATATTTCTTAATAGTAATATGTAATTCAAGTTTTATTTTAATTTAGCATAGGCTTTAAATAGGTCAAAGTCTATTTAAAGCTTACAATTTATAAATATGTAGGTTTTGAAGCCTAAAAAACATACATAAATATGTAAGTTTTATTATGTTTAAAGTCTACTTATAACCTTTAAGATCTGAAATATGAGGCCTTTTTAAAGGCCTACATTTGAAGTAGGTCTTTAAAAAATCTTCAAGCCTTGTCAAACCTTATGGGCCTGAAACTAAAAAACAGTCTACATATAGGCTCAAGCTCTCGCTCATGCTTTATGTTGTAATTAGAGGCTCATACTTATTTAATCAAAGCTTGACCAATTTTCACCCCTAACAAATATTATAAACAATTTTTACAGCAAAACTCAGTATTCTAATATAATTTATTGTGCAATCGTGCCCTCAAAGTATTTTTTCCAGGAGTAATTTTACCCTCATACTTTTAAAAATAGTGAAATTTCAACATTCTCATTAACTCCCAAAAAATCTGTTAATTGGGCAAAACTGCATTATAAATTATTTGACTTTCAATATTTAAGCCAAATAGTCAAAGACTAGTAAGTCAAAATAATACTATTAAATGAAATACAAATGAGTTCAGCAATGGAAAAAGCAGGTAATACCGTAATACCGTAAAAGACTAAAAAGCAAAATCGAATTGGGGGTTTTACCTACTTACCTATCTTAATCCTTGTTTGCATGTTTTAAAAGATTCTGAAAGCTGAGTCATTCACTACCTCAATGTATATTTAGTATGACATGAATATGTATATGTGCGTATCTATATGAAATACTTTTTTTAAAAAATATTCTGAAACATTTCGAAGCCTTCTCTGTCTTTTTTTTTTTTGGAATAAAAAGCCAAGTGAAAATTCTATATGAGACTAGCTAGTGAAAGGAAGAGTAAAGATGAAATTTTCCAAGAGAATAGATTATCTATATACTTTGCCGGAGAAATAATATCAAAACCAAATTTCAGGATTAAATGAAATACAAATTATTATTTTAATTTCAGTATTCAAACCAAATTCAACATATATAAGTCAAAGACCAGTAATTCAAAATATTACTATTAAATAAAATAACATGAGTTCAGCAATGGAAAACGCAGGTAACACCGTAAAAGACTAAAAAGCAAAATTGAATTGGGGGTGCTACCTCTCTTAATCTTATTTGGATGTTTTGAAAGATTCTGAAAGCTGAGTCATTCACTACCTCAATTTATTACATATGTTTATTATGACATGAATATGTATATGTGTGTGAAATACCTTGTTTTTTTTTAATACTCTTAAACATTTCGAAGCCTTGTCTGTTTCTAGAATAAAAAGCCACGTGAAAATGTACATGAGACTAGCTAGTGAAAGGAAGATTAAAGTTGAAATTTTCCAAGAGAATAAATCATCTATATAATTTGTAGGAGAAATATTTATGATGAAAGTTTCAACATCCATTTGATTACCTTAATGGGTCAGAAATCTGCACAACGGTTAACTTATCTTAAACGAGATCAAATGTAATATAGTTCATGCATATATAGGAAGGTTGTGAATTCCTATAATACAGCCATTGAGAAGATGATCCCGAGTTTGATCACTATTGATGAATTGTAATGCTTCTGTAACTAAATATTAAAATTTTACGGTAATCTTGGTTCCAATTACATAGACAAAATCCTTATTGAACCTCATAATCTCTGCAGATTTAGGAGGAATGTGTATCCATATCCTTTTAGAATCGTTAATAGGCCTTCAATAATGAGAAACTGCACAAGAGAGAAACTCACTACAGACTTGGGCCTTTTATCGGATGATGCCCAATTCACTTTTCCCCCAAATAGTTTGTGTTTGTGAGAATAATTAATATAAATTACTCTATCAATATATATATATATATAAATTACGAGTGAAAATTATTTTGGAGGAAACTACGTATTTTTTATTTATTTATCAATTTTCAATTTGGTACTTGTGTATTATTTTCTTTTAATTAAATAATTTAATCTAACTATCTGTACATCTTTTGTCCCTGTAACTTTGTTCCATTATTAGCACCTTTGGCTCTATACATGGGCTAGGCTAATAGATCTAATACAGTGAAGTTTTTTTTTTTTGATATATAAAATTTTAGGAAAGGGGTTGGGCTCACCCACAGTTCAAGAGTAGGGCGCTTGGAGCTCAATTCACAGGGATACTAGGTTGGAGAGTACACATGTCTCCACCTCCACCCAGTGTTTCTACTACTTCATAGACCCCTAGGATGCCTCCCCCAGCGTCTTGACCAACTCATAGATCGAATCCCTCCTTTTGGGTGAGAAAATCCAACCTCTTTACCAGTTAAACCCAAAGACGGGGGTTGAAGTTAGAAGTTTTAATTATGAGAAAAAAGTACACGTGCCAAATTACAAATTAAGGAAAGGAATAAGTACTTGCAAAATGGTTTTTTTCAACGACAAGCCCATACGAACATGAATTTCAATGGGATGACGATAGGCAATATGGACTTGATTGCCAACAAATTGGATGAGACATGCACTTGTTCAATGTTTGATCACTCTTATTCACTCATTTGTCCTCAAATCAAACCAACAAGTTTGTCTGAAAATCACGTAATGATCGATTTTTGGACGTTGACGAATTTAGCATGTATGATGTATCACAATTTCACGATTCTCCTCCCACCAATTGCAGCTAATTAATTGCATTCACATCCATAATCTTTGTTTTCCCCTTTCTGACTGAGACTATCAATTAAAAAGGTTTTGATTTGAAGTGCCCTAATTAATTTCCATTATATATATACCCCTCTAGGGTCTTATAGAAAGTGTTCTTAATAATTTTTATAAGGCATTTACTAGTTTCAATGAATATTAATTTTTTTTCATATATGCATGTCATAAAGGTAGAGAGGGAGAGAGTTAAAATTAGTTTAATATAATTAATAAGCATAATATTAAAAGTCATACGATAAATTTAATGATTTTAACTGTTTTTAATTGATACGTGTGAGTTAGTTATAAATGACTTGATTTAAGACTAGATGTAGTATATTATTTTCAATTTAATCAAGGGCATCTTATTTATTGTAATTGCAAATATCAATATTATTAATTATAAAATTTATAGGAATTATAACTTGTAAATATGGCTAACCTTGCATACTTCAAATTTTTTTTTTTTTTTTTTTTTTTTTTTGGTTAATATCATCTTTGATTTTTTAATTTTATCCTTATTTTGATTTTAGTCCTTCAAGTTTCAAACTACGATTTTAGTCATTGTAAGGGCAAAATAATCTAAGTTTTTATTGAGTTATACGGACCGATGTTTTAAATAAAATGAAATTTGAGGGATTAAAACCTATAGTTTGAAACTTGAAAGACCAAAATCAGAACGAGGGTAAACCTAAGAAACCAAATATTATATTAACCCTGTTTTTTTTATTTTTCCATTATTTTTTACACATTATTTCAACTGAGTTTCATCAATGTTAAAATAACAATAGCAATTACACTTCTTAAAAAGTTTATAAAGTATTATTTATCCAAAAAGAAGTTTACTATTATTTATCACATCACACATATATAAAAACAAATATTGTTGGCAGAAATTTTCAGAAAATATATCTATATATAAATGAATAATGTCCAGTTTTAGTGAAGATATATTATCATCGTACATTGCTGCTCAGTGGCTTTGAAGTTTGAACTCAATAGTTGTCGTACATAGATGGGAAGAATAATCAAAAGATCCATATCCATTATCTTCTTGTATTCAACGATTTTGAATAAAATAACTGAAATCTGTTTGACTCATAGCCATAGTGTGCTTTAATTGTATTTGAAGAGTACTCAATTAATAAACATATATACACATCTTGCAGTAAGTATTAATACAGAATCAAACAAAAGAAATATATATTCAAATTATTTGGTCAAATTTTCCCGATGGAGTTCTTTCAAGAAACAAATCTACACATTGAAGGTTCTATACTTATAGGGAAGGTACTAACAGAATTCTTTTATGATCGCTTTAAAAAAATCCACTCAAATAGATACTTATATAGGATGTATAATATAAGTTCGAAGTATAAACTATACATATAGTCTGAATCTAGTATAAACTATAAATTAAAGTTCTCTTCCAGTTTTTTTGTATAGTCTTGGTCTAACGTTCTTGCCTCTTCGGACTTTGGACCTGAACTTGTTTTTTACGTGGTCTTATAAACTTATAATATCATAAGGATTAATTAATTAACTGTCCTAAATTCAAAGCTCATTCTTCAGTTTAACACGATAAACAATTATTATTTCTGCTCTATAACAAAATATTAAGGCAGGTTGATCCATATCTTGATTCTAAATTGTTATAGTAGTATTTATAATTGATAGTGTAGTTGGCAATTCAAGTGATGACACAATGATGAGATAAACCCTTTAAGCGAAATGCGGTAAAAGGAAAGAAAATCCATGGACTGACCTCATCGTCTCCACCCCGTAGGAACTACGAGATCACCCCAAGGATGCCTTCGGCATCCAGGGGTCGCTGACCGACCATAGAACCCTGTTCAATAAGCGGAAATTTGTAGTGACCATATATTTAAACCTTTTTTTAATGATAAAATAATATCAGCATGGTAAATGTTTTAGCATGTCGACAAAGTTAATAACATTTATTGAAGTTTAATAATATTGACTCAATTGCATATTTTTTTTTTAACTACAGAAACTTATCAAAAAAAAAAAAAAAAAAAAAATTAGTAGCACAGGATGTGAGCTAAATTTCAAGTATTGGGAGAATAAAAACCCCACGCGCCGCAAGCACTGACCCGTCTATAAATTCAAACTTATGACACTAACTTCTATTTCTATCACAAAATATTCTTTGTATTATATAATATTTTAATCCTTGTTAACCCTTTAAGATATTGATATGAGTTATCTTTTACGAAAATTGTATTTATACAATGGAAAGATTATATGAACTTTGTTGGAATTTTGATTCTGTAGGATTCTTTATTATAAGATTTTTGTAAAATCTTGAAAAGAAAAAACTGAGGGAGCTATGAGAAATAAATTTAAGTGAATCTATCCCTTAAGAATTTTTGTCATTTTATGTTACTTTGTCTATTCAAAATTAGGAAAAAATTAAAAAAACTCTTACTCATTATACTAACAACTCTATTATAGAACAAATAATTTTATATAAAATTAAGATTAGTGATTTTGCAGGAACGTGAACTTTAGAAAACTCAAAAGAATGTTTGAATGTCATGATGATCAATCAATATAAAATATTCTCCTACACACTTTGACTATAAAATATTTTATGAGAGACGTGTTTTACAATATAAAATAAGTAAGCCAGTTGAAGAGTATGTGTTTAATTTTCAATATGAAATCAAATACGTTCAAAGTTGTGAATAAAACGATTTATTTTCAACTTACGTAAATTCATAAAACCCCTATTTTGGTTACTTATAAATTTAAGCGCAAGTCTAATTTTGTTCTTGTGTATTCATAGAGAATGAAATTTATTCTACCATGCATGGAGAAGGTAAGAAAAAGGGGAAGAAAAGAAGCATATTTTAGCTGCACACAAATAACAAATACCACTACAATAAATTATTAACTAAACACACTTGTTTGAAATTCAACCACTATTCAGATATTCATAGTCTACGCTTCGAAGAAATTATCTCAATTAATATAACATCAAAGTCCACACTTCAAAGGAACCAGTTCATTTTTTTTCATTGTTAAAAATTAACCAACGTTTAGTCTAAGAAGTGACTTATGAAGGAAAATGAAAGGGCAAGTTGTATATTTTCCGGAAGTCTGTTGATCACTGCGTTTATATATAATATAAATGAAAGTTAAAAAAGCTTTAAAAAAATTGCCTCCCATGGTTATTTTCTTATCTTCATTTGGCAATCAGTATGAAATCCTTAATAACTTTTTCAAGGTGTACGTATGAACATCAGAACATGTGCAGAATGTTGTATAAAAAAACTACACAGGTGAGAATCACTTTGATTGTTACCTAATAATAATATCGAATAAATTGTGGGTTAATTATTTTTTCATATGAATGCTACTTTTGATTTAATAAATTTGTGTGGCTTTGTTCAACCGCATGTACTATATTATTGTCAGTACTGAATTTTGCCAACGATCCAGATGACTTTATAAGAATTATACATTATAAATAAGTTTTACAATATTAACTATAACTTTTATTCCAATTATGTAGTACTTTATAAATTATATATGTGTGTGTATGCATATCACCCACCAACAAGTTATTGTAAACACCCTCTCTTGTACAGGGCATTTATCTAACTATTATCAGAGTATAAGCGCACAAGCATCGAACAGTTTGGACGACTTAGTTGCAGAATAAAAACTTTCATAAAATGACTTAATTTGAAAACATTGAAAACGTGAGGATGAATTTTTCGCGAGCGATGTCTATCCCATAGGGAGAAATCTTAATACATTAGTCCAAAATGTTAAGATAAAAGATAAACGTTTAGACTAATAGTCCTGAATGATAGAAGATAAGCTTCTACAGTAATCCTTACCGATGCGCCTTTCCCTTCGTGCCCGATCCACTTCCTGTTTCCTTAATACAGTTTGGAGTTCAAATGGATGAACCCCAGGGGTAACAGTTAATCTCATGAACAGATATGAAGCACAAATGACAATATAGCACATGTTAAACATAGAAGCATTTACAAGTAAACAAGTCACATCGTAACCGCAGTTAACGGCTAAGGACCGTAGCCCTTATTAGGACACGCAACCCTATGAGACACGCAGCCTCAATCCATAGCTAGGAAAAACAAAACATGTAAAGCATCTATCAAACATGATCAACTAATACATGAACACATACATATATGCTAACAAGATTACAGTTACCCACATCAAGCTTAAATCCTGAAATTCCTGTCCGGTAGGTGTTGGGATCGGTCGAGGCGTCTATGAAATCCTATAAACGTTTTCATTGCCATTAGTCACTTAATCTCGTCGCAACGTAATTAGCTACGAGAGCTAATTTTTTTAAGGGATTAAAAATGATTATTAACCCCTAATAATAATACCACTTTTAATTACAATTAATTAATAATAACACTCTTTTATTTATTATTAATTAATAACTCTCTTTATTATTTATCCCCTTTTTACTAATAAATAATAATAATATTTATTATTATTTATCTATTTTATTACTTATTCCTTTCTCCTAATAATAATAATAATAACCTTCATTTACTTTATTATTACTAGTATTATATTATTATTATTTTTATAGTTAATTTAAACTCTCATAGGCTATCCTAATAATTTAAATTAGGAGATTTAATAAATACTCACACCAAACAAAATACGCTTCACTATATACATTATTTGTAAATAATATTATACGTGAAATAATATAGGAATTAGTTAGGCTAGATCCTATTATATAGGAGTTTACAAATACTAACTACATAAAAATATATTTTATTATGGTATCCACATAGATAAAGTACAGTTTTGGGCTCTTCAATTCCTTGTATATACAAAATGAAAGTATATGAATATATACAAAATTCACAAAACCTAGTATCAAAAAAATTTCACAAAACCCACGTGGCCATATGCTTCCTCATAGTAACTTAATATATATTATATACCCATACACAAACATCAGCCACCTACACACACATCACTTACACACACATCACTTATATCGCAGAAACTCTTTTTCTTTCTTCTCTATGCAACAGCGTGATACACACACACAAAATGACAAGGTCTTTCCCTCCTCTCTTTTTATTCATAGCGTGATGTAATACCCTAATTTTCATAATTCTTATAAACATTGTATTTTGGAAAATAATTAGCAAAATACAAAGGTGAATATGTGTCTCAAATAAATATAATCTATTAATTATATTTTTGTGCAAATTTCAATTTGGAATTTATTAACCAATGGGTAATGATGAGAGATTATTTAGAGGCTATTTAATATGAGATAAGTAGCACAAAAAATAGTAACTAATTTATAATCAAAGGAGACAAAAGAAAGGGTTATGAAGACCCTTAGCCAATGAAAAATCAAGAAAATAAGGCTAAATTCTTGTGTAATTAAATTGACCAATGGGAGAATTAAAAAAAATAAGATTATGAAATATGAAAAAAAAAAAAAATTTCAAATGGCCAAAAGTAATCTGCATGTGAGGAGAGAGAATTTGTCATATAAATTTGGAGTTGAAAAGTCAAAAAGTGGCGCATGCACATATGGAGATTGGATAGAATGCATTATTAAATGATCTAAAACATTTGACAATTAATCAAAAAACACATTTAATGATTAAAGAAAAAGGAGCATGTCGGCCAAGCCATGAGAGGTGAGGATCAATATTCAAAAAGTGGATTTTAATCCAAGGGTTAAAGTGAGTGTTAGCCAAACTTAATTGTCATTTGTGTCCTCCATTTTTCCCTATAAATAGAGAGGCTTGGCTCCTCATTTCTTCACACCAAAACTCACAAACACCTCTGATCCTTTGATTAAGAGAGTGAGAGTGAGAGTTTTCTTGAAGAAGAGAGAAGGAGTTCAAGATCCAAAGGTAAGTTCTTGAGCTCTAGTTTTTAGTTCTTGAGTTTAAGCTTTTGGATTTTCGTAAAATTGTAGTTTAATCTAGGGAATAATTAGGAAAATTCTATTTCATGTTTGGAAGTCTCCATTGCTTTTAAAATGCAAAATGGAGTGGAAAACATGTTAGGGAATAATTGTTAGAATTAGTATATTATTGTGATGAAAGTTTGGAAAAACTGAAGATGCAAATCTTTTGCTGGCAGCGAAAATTAAGGCTAATATTTTATGTATAAGATGGAGTCTTTAAATCATGAAATTTTACATGAATAAATTATACATGTAGGGATTTCTAAATATATAAAATATGTAGCATTTTGAGTTCTACACAAGGAGAAAAATATTTTTAAAGTTAAGCTATTTTTCTGAACGAAAATCTGGGCAGCATTGAGGAAACATTAAACTGGGAATGATTCTTGGTGTTCTAGGTTCTGGGAATATTTTTAATTGAAAATAGATATGTCAAGGGTCATGAGAAATTTTGTGGAACCTCAAAATGATTTTTGTAGAATTAATTATGATTTTTCAAAGTTACCGAAAAATCTGCCCAGAAAATACTGCACTACGTTTTTAAATAAATGTAAGGGCAAAATTGTAAATAACAAATCCACCAAGGGTAGAGAGGTGAATAGAGGTGGAAATATCTTTTAGGATATTATTCTAAGTGATGTGGTGCTATGTTAGGATATCTGGGAAGTCCGGAGTCGGGTTCAAAGGTCGAGCGTTTGACAATTACCCGGTGAAAGGTACGTTCGCGTACTGTAACTTTAACTCTGATGTGTCTTGTATGCATGTATGTGATTGAATAATTCATGAAGTGATGGACAAGACTAGGTCTTGGGTCAAGCACTGTGACTAAGTTTATGGGGTTTAGATCACCTGTTTATACATTCAGCTTTATACATGGGTTATGGTTTTGATAATACCGTTACAGTTTTCCTAGCGCTGAGGACACGATAGGCCATCGTGGCACGGTGACGTGCAAACAACTATACATGTGAACTGTATAGATAACTTCACATGTGATGTGTACTGTTGATATATTAATCTTACATCTGCTGTGTGCTTATGTGTTGATTAATGCTGTAATGTCATGAACATCTGTCATACATATACTGTCATACTTTTCATATAAGGTTAACTGTTACCTGAGGTCCGATGGGTATTGGACCTCAGATTTGACTAAGTTCAGGAAAGGAACCTGGAACAGAGAAGGCACCGATAGATAGAGCTGTGAAGAGGCACTGATGGACAAAGCCGTGAAGAGGCACCGGTCAAAGTAAATGCCGGAAGAAGTTTAATAGAGCATACCTTCTGGCATGAATCTAATAAGGTTACTTCAAACTATTTGGTGTCTAGAAAGGGTTCGTCTATGTGGTTCAGTCAGTGAGTCACCGTGAATTCGGGGAGACTTCCACTAGACACCGGCCTGGCCAAATTGTTTGATTAACTGAGTTAGGTTCATTGCCCCAAGTCTAGCTACGGCTTGGTTGAAGATTGTATAGTTACCATAAAGACTTGTAATTATATAAAGCTCTGTACTAATGTATCACATGAATATTCATTTGGGAAATTTTTAATATATCAGCATATGTCAGGGCATCAGCATATGCCTGGGCATTTTGTATCAGTCACTCATCGTCCAAACGTTAGCACATGCTCTCCGTTTCTGCATTACTCTGAGTGTTAGCACCTCAAACTCTGTCAATTTTTCTAAAACTAAGTGTCAACCAACACATTTTAAAGTATGAAATTTGGGGTGTTACACGTGATCTCTATATATGAAGGTCAGCAAGTTTTTCTTTTATTGTTATATGTGCAAAGTTATATATATATATATATATATATAGTTAAAAATAGCTTCCCCTGTTTAACTAATAGAAAACAGGGATATATATATATATATGTACAACATGCTTTTTCTCTTATACATTTGCATTTCATTAAAGCTTCACTAAGCACTTTTTATGATTAAACCTGACTACAGCTCTTCTAAGTAAGGGCTTTAGGTTCAGTTTATGCTTCAAACAGAACCACATAAAATTATCCACCTACGCATGGACTAGACTTTATTACAATATAAATAGAACCAGTTTTTATTTTATACCTATACAAGAAAAGCTTCTGAGTTTTTACTGCTATATCTAACAAGCAAATCTCACATACCTTCAGTTGGATGGTTTCCTCAAGCTTGCATGAACGAGTCTGGATGTTACTCTTGCTTCTGTTTTGCAAGGTGCTGAGCAGAGGAAGGAAAACTATAGTAAACTCTCTCTCTCTCTGTTGCTCTTTGTATTACTAAACAAAGAGGAGCAATGGGTATATATATAAACTAGAGGAAGCTACGGTTTTAGGTGCAGGAGTAACAAAAATGAACTTGGGTGATAACGTGGGTGATACGTGCTCAACCCAATGAGGCACTTGGTTTAGTGTTGTGCTAACGTGGGTGATACATGCGTCTGTTGCTTGTGTTTTGGCAAATCTGAACTAACAGGATAATGGCTTTTAAAACAATCTATATATATATATATATATATATATATATTGTGTAAACACTAAAATTAACCCACTTGATTTTCTTCAAGATTCTTTTATAATTATTGGATAATTATTAAAATTAAATCCTTAATTCCATTTAAGGATTTTCTTCCTCAATTAAATTTCTTTTGGCCTTAAAATATTCTTTATTTTAATCATTCTTTTCCCAGAATAAATTTAGGGGGAAAAATAAGTATAAATTTCAAATAATTATTCTCATAGTTAGTTAAAGCCAAATTTCATAATTTAATTCTCGTAAAATATTCCAATCCCAAATCCCGAAATTTGGGATGTTACAGTTATGACTTATGAGAATACCTTAATTATATAGAGCTCCATAAGAGATACTACTATAATAAGCTAATTTCATAAAACACTTCTTAATCGCTGTTGTATGATAAGGATTAGGGACTTATAAAAGAGAATAAGAATATTTCAAATGTTAGAAACAATGGGAATTTTGAAAATTCACACCAAATTAATTTCCTTAATTACTCATTTTCAGGCAAAATGACAAAAAATAAAAAGGAACACAGGAGAAAATCCGGGTAATTTACATGTAGGGTGTGTGCAGTGGCGGATCTTGGGATAAATGTTTGGGGGGGCCAAATGTATAATTTTTTGGGACAAATGTATTAATTTTTGGGCTAAATGTATAAATTTTGTATTAAAAAAATCCATTTTATATTAAACATTTGACGACAATTTTTTGGGGGGGCATGGCCCTCCTCAGCCCCTTGAGAAGCTCCGTCACCGGTCGAGAGACGGACCTTTGAAGATACAAGGGGGGCAAAAAAAAATCAGATTTTTTTTTAAACCTAATGGCCGCTGCGTGTCGTCTGTCACTGCCTTTCACAATCTTCTGTCCAAAATATAATATCTCATTTTCACACACTCACTCTCCCTAATCTGCCAGACGTCCAGCGCCAGGTCTTTGATCGCTCAGAGGGTGGGTCTCATCGTCTCATTGTGCCGTGGCTGAGATTTCATCGTCCATGACTCTAGGTTTTGTTTTGTTTTGTTTGGGTGTCTCTGATCTTTCTTTAAACTGTTGAGAGTAGATAATTTATGTTCAATCGGTAGAGATTTCTTCGGCCTTTGTAATTTCTATTCAGACTGTTGTTGGGAGTAGATAATTTTAGTTTTTTTAGGGGTGCAAAAGGCGTCTCTGATTATTGTTGTGTGTACAGGGGAGGGGCCGCCGATGGGGGGTCTACCTTTTATGTTGTACAGTTCAACAATAACCAGCATATACACCTCTAGCTGTAATGATATTTCTTGTGGCCCAGTATTGGAGGAGACGAGGAGTATAGAATTGTGAGAATGTGAGATAGAGGAAGCTTCTACTATAGAAACATTCGTCAATGAACTTTGTATATTTGTTGTAGCCCAGTATTTTTTGTAGTGATAATTTTGTCGCTTTTGTGCAAACTTTGGATAATTGTATCCATCTGTGATGACATCCTCTCCTATCAATTGTCATTGAATATATTGGACTTCTGCATTTTTTTATACAATGAATTTCTGTATTTTAATATGAAAGAGGTTAAAAAATGATTTTTTTTTTCTATATTTATATTTAGTATGATAATAGTTAATTATATTGTTTAAATTGTTTATAGCTAGATTATTTGGAAAGTGATAAAATCTAAGAATAGCTCAATCATGAAGAGTAAAAGAATTGATTCATTTAGTATAGTGTTTTATTAATTTTGTATTATAAATTACATTGTTAACTTTTAATATTTTGATATATTATATTTATATAACAAGCAATCTTCTGGAACATCATGATATATTCTCATTTTGTAATTGATATGATATCAATACTAGAGACATATATGTTATCTTATACATTAGAATTGTTAAAATACTTTTATTATAAATCTGAATATTTTAAAAATGTTATATAATCATAAAATTTTTAATTTGTTAATAAGTATACATTTGGCCCCCCAAGTATTTCTATCAAGATCCGTCCCTGCTCTTACTAGCATGTGTTGAAAATTGCGGGAACAAAGAATATAAGAAAATGATTAAACAATTAGAAATCACATAGAAGCAAAATTAAATAAGATAAAATAGTAAAAGATGACACACAAAAATTTAACGCGAAAAACCCCAATGTGAAGGATGAAAACCCACAAGTATAAACCGAGAAATTTTAATATGAAAAGTAGAATGTGGATACCTATTCTTTTTTTTTTTTTTAAATACATTTGGGACACCTCATCAAACACCTATGGGAATATTGCACCCATTACAATCCTGAACAAGAATCAACTGTAAGTCCTCAGGAGGCAGATACAAGTCATGAAACCCCCATTCAAGACCAAGTCCTCTCTTCGCTAAATAATCCGCAGTGGAGTTGCAAGTCCTTGACACATACGTAACCTTCGTCTTCCAATCCATATGAATCAGCTTCTTAGCTTCATTAAGGATACCTATTCTAACTCTAACGGGAATTCAAACTCAGATTCATCATATATTGTGAGAGACAACTCACTTCTATCAGACCCTCCTTGGTTATATATTATAGTGTGGTTTTTCCGCTTATTGAACAAATATATATTATGATATTGGCTAGGATGACGTGGTAGTTATATTACAATATATACACAAGACTTTTGATTATTATTTGTCTTTAATCTGCGCTGGTATGTTCTATATATCTCGTGACTTTTGATTATTATTTGTCTTTATTTGGTCAGAGAACACAATAGTTATGATCTATTAATATAAATTAAATTGCAACAACATGCCAAATTCTAATTTTCCAAAAGTGTGGGGAACAACGTACGCGTTGAAATATTATAACTGTCCTTTTGCATGACAAGATTCTTACGCCGAAAACACAAACAAATATATGGACGGGGTATGCCAAAATCAACTAGGAAAAGTTTATATATAGAGACAAACTCATGATTCCCTTTTAATTAATTAAATTTAAATTGATGTTATTATGTTAATGTCATGATTTATGACATTAAGGCGTATCATTATTTTGATTTGACATGGCAGCGTATGGGGTGAAAATCATGAAAATCATAATTCTAGATCGATTGAACATCAAAATATATATATTCTTTGATTCAAATTTATAAGCTGATTCCCCTCCAAACCATGCCCTTAAGGTGTGTGTGTGAGAGAAATCGATCTAGCTACTCATCCCATTTAAAATAATATATTTAATAACAGATTTAGTGTAATTGTGTATGGCTATATATCATCGATCGGTAATGAACTTAGATTATTAAAGTGCAAATTTGCTGTGGAAGTTCTTGCTAAGAAACAATGTTACCCTAAAAGCTTTTTCAAGTTCAATCTCACATTGAAAGTTTTAAAACGTAGTAATGTTGTCCTATTCCGTTAAAAAATTGACGTTAACCGTTATAAAATTAACATTAATAGTTAACTTTTTAATGAAAATAAGCTTTAATATTGCTCTATTTTACACTTCTAGGGTAACATTGAACCTAAAAAATTTTCGGGGCAACATTACTCCTCAGCAAAACTTCTCAAACAAATCTGCTCATTAACCCAAAACTTTAAAAAAAGAGTTGTTGATGCTAGCATTTTTTAATTATAACAATACAAAGTGTGAATATCGATTCAATCAACAAGAGTGAAGGGGGTAATAATTCAGTCATTATCGAGAAGGCTAAATCATAGCATTGATTCTCTTACTTTGTGCTTTTTGATTCTTATGAAATGGTCAAAAGTAATTTATAAATAGGATTTACATTCATTTGTTGATTTCATACAGAAGCATTGAGATTTCTTGTGTGAACTTGGTTTGCCACATTATTTGTAGTCTAATCAATTAAAATACAACTCATGAGCTGATTTGGCATACTTCCTAAATATTAGCTGATATTTTAATAAATTAAAAGATTTCACAAGATTTATTTATTTTATTTCTTTTGAAATATTAATTAAGGGATTAATTTTTTTAAAGAAAAATAAACATGTGAACCACATGAGCAGCCAACTAGGATTAATGTTAGTTGGGTTGTTATATGTTAATTGGTTAGATCACAAATGACGTGACAAACCATATTCACACAAGAATTTCTCTAGAAACATGATGATTATTCCTTAATTTTTTTTGGAAAAGATTACTTTTTATCCTTGAAATTTCACCTGGTTTGTGATTTAGTTTTTTTTTAAAAGGTATTTATTCCATCTCGAGAAACATGATTATTATTCCTAATTTTTTTTGGAAAAAGATTACTTTTTATCCTTGAAATTTCACCTGGTTTGTGATTTAGTTTTTTTTAAAGGTATTTATTCCATCTCTAAGGTTTCAAAATTTCAAATGATGGCATTTGCACTTTGAATGCCGGATATAGACATAAAATAAAACTATATTAGATTTATTTGATGTTTTAAAAACATGTAATTGATATTTTGAAACCATAGAAACTAAATATCAATTAAAACAAAAGGACTAGATTACAAATCTAGTGAAACTATGTGGACTTAAGTTTTAAGGTTATGTTGTTTGGTTTCCAAAATTCGAATATCATATCAAATTACAAGCCATATCTACTTAAATACTCTCTAGTCTCTAGGACACTTTTTGTAAGAGATTCTTGATCTATAATATAAGTCACTAGGTGAGTTATTATTAATGAACTTTTCCTAAACAATACCCTTGTTACAATTTATTAGGAGAAGACTTGAAATAATACTCCATCTGATTCTAATTATAGGAGAAAGTTTGCATTATAAACTTTGTCTTATACTTAGGACTGAAGGTAATATAATGTTTTTCTATACTCTTAAATGTTAGTATACCTTTAGACAGGGCTAATGAGTCAATCAATCTCTTTAATTAGGTTTTTGATGAGATAGCTAGAGGTAACTTATAGTAATAAAGACTGAAAGGTACTATATTGACGGTCTTGTCAACCTATGGATTACTAGCGTAACTGGATTCATTGAATTAAAACTTTAATCAGTAATTATGTTAGCTTCCGTGCTTATGAGTATGATAAACACAAGGTAGTTGCAGTGGTTGTCCGGCATGCTATAGTATAATTGAAATGAAATTTGGTGGAACGTGTTTAACAAACCGTTAAGATTTGTGCAAAGGTCAAACTCGATTATTGGAAGAAATAGTTGACTATAAGGTCGATGGAACCAAATATCAAAATGAGATTAAACTATGAATGGTTGATATACGAGCGAAAGATATGGTGGAATATAATTTAATTAATTCATGAAGAAATTAAGATGATTGAATCTAATTATCAGATTTGATCACTGTTAATTTGGTTCTTCATATGTATTGACTAGTAGTTAAACCTTGATGCCAACTCGAAAATTGTGATTTGTGAATCATGTGCCAAACAGTACCTAACGGTGAAACAAACTAATGCGTAGTGGTAGAGTAAGTAGAAATTAAAATTCGAAGTCCATTATTTTATTGAATAGGGCCATATATATATATATATATATATATATATTGCGGAATTCCTTGACATAGGTATGCCCTTTTGTTGTTTACTTGTTTATATTGCCTAGGATCTCACGCTCTGTGGATCGTGAAACATCATTAATCGAGATTGTTTGAAGAAAATATATCTAGCCAATCAAGAAGAAAAATATATAATCCCCCTCATTTCTTAATTATATAAATAGAAAAAATTGGTTGAAAATCTCTGCCTTAAAATTTTATTGGTCAAAATGATCTAGATTCCAATATCGATATTTTCTGTGTATAAAAACATATTAGGTCCTTTGAGTTTGATAAAATTCTCAAACATGAGCTGTTCACCAATTTTTTCTAAGAAATATCAGTTTTTTCTAAGCACACATTAAGAAACACTAAAAATATAATCTCCCCCCCCCCCCCCCCCCCAAAACAACCACCCCACACCCCAATTTGGCCCATTAATGATTAAGATGTGCATTTTTATTCAATAACACTTATAATTTTCTTCCTTTATTTCTTTATAAAAAGTATTTTAAGAAAAATGCTTTGATTACACTTCAATTTTGATACGTAGACTAATAATTAGAGATGTAACATAGCAATGTGTGTGTATATATATATATAAAGAGATGTAACATAGCTTAAAAATTGGAAAGCTGGACTTATAGGGATCGGGGGAGAATATCTAAAAGGCACACAATCATTAATTATTTCCTTTAATTTTTGGACAGCCAAATTATTAAATATTAGTCAATAAGTAAAAAAATTATCATCAATTGTAATTATTATGATCTTGTATTGCATAGCAACGGCACAAAATTTCTTGGGTAATTCATTTTTAAAAGATACTCCATATGATTCTTATTATAAGACACCAACTAACAATTCTCATAAACTAATAAAAACAGTTAAAGTCTTTAAATTTGTCTTAAAATTTAAATAATTTTCAACATTACCTCTACTAATTGCACCAAACCCTATTACTATCATGTAATTACTACTTTCACCCATTACCCTTATTAATTATGGGCATACATGTAAATATTTAATGCTCTTTGGAAATAAGTAAATACCTTATAAAAAAAATCAAATACACTTATTAGTTGGTACCTTATAATAAAAATCGGAGGGAGTATCAGTGTAAATTCTCGCTAACAAGATCTGGTGACGATACTCCCTTGTTCATTGATCACCTCCGACATGTTTTAAATTCATTCACAGGTCAACTTTTTTCAAAGCGGCTTTTGAAAAATATTGTCCAGACAATCCATGTGATGTTTCTCATGAAAGACATATAAAACAAGAATTATTTCCTATTCTAAGAATTAATTAAATAAAAGTGATAACGCAAAAATAATTAGTTCTCAATGATCTTGAATTAAAATGTTCAAACACTCATCAATTTAAGTTTAAAATTTACATACAAACATAAATGCAACATTATACATCAATGCTCATGCAGTCATATGCATGCCTATAGTGACAAATTATTAATTATATATGAATTGAGGATTTGTCATGAAACTTTTGGTATTTTGAGTTTATCTCTGTTATCGATTTAGTCATCAAAGTTGAATCATTATCGATAAAATCCTTAAATTTTAATAACCAGACATAATTATATAGAATATAGCAATATATGTGTCTACGATATGATTATGTCTTCAACATAAATGTTAAAGATTCAGTTACCTAATTACTCACAAGCATTTTTCATTCATACGGTCATACCCCTTCTTGTAACTTAATTATTCAACATCCTTTTGAAACCATAAGGATCGGTTGTGTATACTTGAAAAATTGCAAGGGATTGGTTGATCAAGATATTAAGCTTTTGAGACCAAATAAATAACTGAGAAAATTGAGGATAAAAAATTTATTATCCCAGGATTAGGGAGTTTGAAGCTATGCTAAATTTCATTTTAATGGAATACACCTAAACCAGCCCACTTTACAACACATATTACACACATGTTTTATTTGTGTGTGTACGTACTCTTATATTGTAATCAAATTTGCGAGTTGAGTCTCTGATTAGAATATTTTTGTATTTTTAGCTTAAAAAATCATATGAATTACTTACTCTTAAACTCACACTAGTTGCAAACTCAACTAAACTTGCAAGTTCACATACCAAGTTTGTTGTTGTTTTAACTTGTGCTAGCCTTTTGTCGTTAATCATGTTTAATAACTTTATGACAAGGGATTAATAGAAATCTCTTTATTAAATGTGATAAGTTATGAATGTTAATGAATTTAATTTCAATTATTTTTATTTAAAATATATTTAAACTAAATTGTTGTCATTATTTGTATCTTAATTATTTAATTGTATGTGTTTAATATATATTTACTAATAAAAATAAGCTCTTACAAGCTCACAATTCAAGTTTATATCCCTATCATGAGTTTTCTTATATTGCATATGCATTAAAATTATGGACCCCATAAGTAATAGGAGTACTTCACTAATTAGCATATTCGCATCGAGGAGAATATTTCAGCTACCAGATTTGGAACATAAGTTAGTCATGAGGCTATCTAACTCTTTCGAGAGAGAAATGTACAAATGATTAATTATTCATTGGGGTTTAAGCTTCTCATGTTGCATGAGAAGAAAAAAAATTCCTACACACACATGAAATAGTGGGACCCACATATATATATAATACTAATTATATATATATATGTGGGTCCCACCATTTTATGTGTGTGTGACATGAGAAAACACTTCTCCTACAACATAAGAAGTGTTTTCCCCTTATTTATTAGCATACAATGTTTTGTTGGGTTTGTGATCTAAAGAGCTCCATATCAACTATCAAGTTTAAAACCGGATTATTTAGAGTTTAATGTGACTTCGTACTTGATAATTTGTCTTAAAAAAGCAAAAAGGGGGGTTTTTTTTTTGGGGGGGGGGGGGGGGGGTTACTTTTGTTGGGATTATAATAAACAAATAATTAGAAATTTAACAGAATTAGAATAAGGGAAAAACGAGAAAAAGGTTCCCAATTGAGAATTTTATTGCTGAGAATGACCTTAAATTTTTTTTTTTTTCATAGGGTTAAATATCATTTTCCCTCGGAAGTTTTGGTCGAGGAGTATCGGATACCCGAAGTTTTTGTTGGAGCAAAATTGTCCTAGAAGTTAACAAAAGTAGCAATTTTTCTCCCATGTTAATTTTAACCGTTAAGTTTATGCACACGTGACACCAATGCTTGCCACTTTATCAATCAAAATAGGGCAAAATATCATTTTTGCCTCTAAAGTTTTCTTTGAGGACCGGTGGGTATCTAGATTAAGTTTGTTTAGGAGCAATTTTGCCCCACAAGTTTACAAAATGTAACAACTCCAGTGATTTGAGGAGGGTGATTTACATCAATCTATACAAAGGTAAATACTATCACTATTACTTTGTCTTACTGAACCAATTTTCTAGACAATTCATATATCGTTTTACGTTTCATTTGCTTAGATCATAAGTGATGCTTCCTTTGGGTTTTGCGACAGAATTTTCAATCCCTTTGACTAGTTTGACTTCACAAATTTCAGCTAGCTTGAATTCAACGTCTGAAGGATCTCCCTTTTTGACTCCAAGTTTGACCTTTCCAAGGTTGGCTTCTTCCTCTGCACCTTTGATTCCTAGCTCTGCGTCCCTCAACAATTCAAAGAATACAAGATTTCCTGCGTTCTTCAGTCTGATCCTGTTGAGTCGGTTTATCCCTTTAATTCCCTCAATACGATGATTCCTTCAACAAGACGAGATTGATCTCTTTCCGTATTCATTTCTTTATGCTCGCCGTATTGGGCTAAGTGATGCCCTCAATACTGATGATTCCTTCGACAAGAAAGAGATGATGAGGTGTGATGCCACATCATATTGAGCTAAGTGATGTGGATAATGAGGTAGCCTAATATGTGTGTTGTTTAACTGATTTAACAGTCAAATTTAATAGTGGGAGATGGTAGGGCAAAATTGCTACTTTTGGTAAACTTCAGGGGCAAAAGTGCTCCTAAAAAAACTTCTGGATACCCACTGCTTCTCAATGAAAACTTCTGGGGCAAAAATGATACTTAACCTTATTTTAATTAATGAGGTGGCATGCCACGTGCACATATTAGTTAAACTTAAGGATTAAAATTAATGGAGGGAAAAAATTGCTACGTTTTGTAAAGTTTCGGGGCGAAATTGCTTTTAAAAAAAAACTTCGAGATACCCATTTTTTTTAGCAAAAAATTTCAAGGGAAAAATGATACATAATCCTTTTTTATAAGCAACTTTGCTCTATGAAATTTGTACACATAGAGCAACATTGCTCTAACTTAGATCCTTTTCATCAATAAAATTTTTAATGGGATACTTTTACCCAATTCTCCCATTAAGAAAAGAGAAAATTGAAATTGACACACAAAACATATATAATTAACATTAGAACTCCGGTATGAAGGGCAAAAAATCATTGGCGCTAATGAGAGAAAACAAGGAAAAGGGTTAGCTAAATTCTCAAACATTACCTTAATTATTGTAAATTTGTGTTTTCCAACCATTAAGTTCTTGAACTTGGATGTGTACATTTGTGTTTTCGAGTGCTACATCCTCTTAATTGAACATACGAATTTACATTATTTCAGTATCAAATTATTGAATATTGACTTGTAAATCAGTAAATGTATTTATTGGGTGCTAAATGTTTTTAGTTTTGTTCGTTTCTAGGAACACAAATGTCTAACCACAGAGGGTTAGTGTTGGATTGGTGTAGGATCTATGAGTTTCTCCAGGTTAATAGTAGGGATCCCGGAGACCAAATAATTCTGCGGTGTCTATGGGGAAGACACCACAGAATATCAAACGATCACGGTGCTATACGAGAATGGTGTTCAGCCAAGAGGAGTGGGGTGTGCGCGCAGTGTGACCATGAAATAAAGGGATCTGAGTCTTGCGTACCTGGGGGTAACCTCCTATTTATAGAGATCACCTAGGGTTTCATTCTAGGGATTGGGGTAACCTTCAAGGCCGTTACTCCCTGCTCCACTATCTGACGGGTTCCTGCCCCATTGCATGTGTCTGCTCCACGATATGTACAACCTGGGTTAGCACCGGTATTATAGGAAGATTAGTATTCCACCTGTTTATGGGAGGCTTTCTCTCTTTATGTCCTCATTGGGCCACATCATGCCGAGCCCAATATTTTGGATCCGTAACAGTTGCCCCCAAACTCGGGAATTCAGGACTTTGAACTGCCAAGTTTACATGACTCGTAATAACCCGCTCTTTTGTCCGCCCCCCTTTTTAGCAGTGCTCTCTTCTACTTGGGATTCCCGAGACCGGCATAATCTTCTGTGAATTGCCCCTAGTTATGCATATCGAGTTATTTCTAAACAAGGGCCGGAATTCCTTTTGTCCTCGTCATTCCGTTGCCGGGCTCGTGCTCTCCCGCCACATGTAATGCCCCCAATCCAGGCGAGTACGAATCGATTTCTCTTTGCCTCTAACGTCATTTCGCCGTCTTTGAAATTCTTGCGAATTAAACACACACGCCGTTTCATAATTGTCATTATTGCGCCTTTTAGATTTTCAGACCCGATTTTCGACACAAACTGCCTTTAGTACCCCCGACGTTTTGAATTCACCACGTCTATAAATTCAAATCTTCCGCCTCCTTTCGATACTTTCTTCACGAAGTGTTCACTCTATTTTGAGGAAACCTTTTCCTTTGAAGTTCTTTTCTTCCTTCAAATCTTCGATTTCTAGCCTCCTATCAATCTTCATAGTATCAGGTATTTCTTCTCCTTCTCATCTTTATCTCAATTTGCGTCAACTATCCGTATCCTTCTTTTTCTTTTGGGGTCTTCGCCCAAAATCTCAGTACTTGGTCTTCTGAGTACCTGATTAGGGTTTCTGGGTCTTTTTTCTCAAAGCTTTCCATGGATCCCGATAGTCCTCCACTCGTGGATATGTATGGTAAACCCATCCCTGAAGATGATAGAGAAATTCTTAGGAAGGCCTCTAGCGGGACCAAATATTGGTTATGGGTGGTGGATCGTTCTGAAACAGAAAAACAAGCTGCACTTCTTGGTAGATCCGGCGGAAGCAGCAGCAAAAAGAAACCCCAGAAACCGTCGTCAGGTAACCTCAACATTTTTCCTCCGGAAGCCCCTTTTAATGCCCCCCGACTTTCAAATACAATCCCGGTCACGATGGGCCGGGATATCCCCCGAACGCGACTAGAACCCAAACTCTCCATAACAAACACCCCGGTCCATGCAATGATTGCCTTTTTTTGAGCATCGAGCTTTTGAACAGCGGCCGTAACTCGGAGGTTACTCGAATGCTATCCTCTTGCCGCCATAAGCTTGACTTACCGATTACCCCATCCTCAGGGAACCCGAACTATTCTGACTTGGGATCATCTGAGAGCAGTTTTACTATCCGACGTATACCTTTCAATTCTGACTTATGTTCTTTTACTTATTATAGGTATAAATGGCTTCGCCCTTACGCCATACCGAGCTTTCTGCTATCGGAGAGTCAAATTTTACTGGGACCTCAAATTCATCTAAGTCATCTTCCGTCTGGGCAGGCAAAGTGTTAAGTTCCAAAAGCACTATTATGGGTGAGGAGATCTCGTCACTGGCCTCCGTAATAACAATGGTTGCGAGTTTCTCATTCCCCGTCTTTTCGAATCTATTTCGAGCTGCCGAGAAAGTAATGACGATCCTCATTTCTTTTTCTTTTATAAAGACTGCATCTCTCGGCTAGGCATGCGCTTTCCAATTACGGAATTCCAACTGTCAGTTCTCCATCATTTGAAACTTGCTCCCTCCCAACTTCATCCGAACAGCTGGGCTTTTGCTATTGCCTTTGAGAGCTACTGTAAGCAAAACGATCTGACTTGTACCCTTCCCTTCTTATTTTCTTTTTACTCCGTTCAAGAGACTGGTAGCGAGAAGCCGAAGAAGAATACTGACAAAACGGCGGATTCTGGTAATGAGGGTCCAACGAAGAAAGGTTGGACCTCCCTTTGTAGTGTTCGTAAATGCAAACTCTTTACTGCCTTTACCGAGCCATGGAAGAGCTTCAAAACTTCATTCTTTAAAGTAGCGGTGGTGCCCCAGCAAGTCCCTTAGTTCCTTCAACGATACGAGTCAGGGGAAGTAGAGGGAAGATTCCCCCTCTATTGGACCCACCATCGCAAATCTTATTTCGCCAATGATTTTCCTCCTCACTCCCTCTCAGCTGCCGAAAAGAAATCCATATCCTTCTTGAAAGCACGAATTGCCGAGGGTCCCTAGTTAAAGTCATTAGATTACGTTTTGGCACCCGATTTGAAGAAAAAAAAACTTGAAGATTATGTGAATAATTTAACTGCCTTATGCTCCGTATCTTGTCTTTTGCTAATTCGAAATCTAACCATTTGCACATGTTTCACAGGACTGAGGATGGAACCAACCCCGGTTTTTGCTGCCGCCTTGACCATGCCCGGTCTTGAGGAAACGGGTAGTCGGCCAAACGAGCCGCACCGGAGTCCACGTTGACCAGTGCTAAGAAAACCAAACGGGCTAGTTCCTTCCGGAAATCCGAGGTCCGACAAACAGCCCCTCCGCTGGAACCAACATTTACCGCCCTGTCAATTGACGCTACACCGAAGAATCCGACCGACCTTCCTTCTACTGGTCTTCCTCCGCCTCCTCCAAGTCCTAAATTCCCCTATGGTGTTATCTGGGATGAAGGGGTGCCCCCTCAGATCAGTCAGGCGATTGGGCTTCCCCGATACTTTTTTTAGCCCAAAAAGTATGATACTGCTAGACTCGTCGAGCTTCATAACATCGAACTTTGTACTTTGCAAGGTGCCGAGTTAGCGTGAGCCTTAGTGACTTTGAACGAGCAATACTCCATGTAGGCCGATGAGCTTGACAGGGTCAAACTCGAACTCGCAGAACATGTTCGCAAATCCGACGAGCTAACATCGTTTATTTTGGAGGACGCCCAAGCAAAAGTGCGGGAAGCAGAAGCAGCGAGGAACAAGGTAGAACAAGAGCTGGAGAAGTAAAGAGAAATTTCGGGCAAAGCTATTTCGGAGCTAGACCAACTTTGACAGGAAACCCTCTGGGATAAAACTGCTCTGGATAACTATCGGAAAGAGAAACAAGATTATCTTGCCGAGCTTAATGCTCATATCGCCGCCGTGAAATCTACCCAAGATGTGATCAAGGTAAAGGATGATGCCATCAAGAAATCTGTGTCTGAATCTTTTGGTAATGCCATAGCACAAATCAAGATCCTGAACCCTGATATTTCTTTCAACACATCCGGGATGGATCGTATGTCGTGGGTTAGATGTGGCAAGATAGTCCCTCTTTTTCTGCCTTCCGAGGTTGCTCCCGATGTTCCTCCGGAGGAAAACGAAGGTGAGGATGGGGGCGAGGAAACCGAGACTGAAGCAAGGACCCCTTCCCTATGACGGCCGAGATTGTTCCTCCTGTTTTAGGGAGCTAATACCTTTTTGTTTTTTCTGACTTGTCTACCGGCTTTATGCCATCGGCTTTGCTTTTGTAAATACGATGTTATAAATGAAAAACGTACTTTGTTTAGAGGATACACTTCTCGTCCTTTGTTGGTCAAGTTTGAAAACTCCTTGTCTATTCTTTCGCCAGTTTTTCATTTTGCGTTTAGCAACCAATTCACTTAATCATCGATTTTACTGCACAGAATACGGGTCTGGGACCACTCATGGGCACGAATACCCGCCTAAGTGATTTACTAGAATTCATCACAGAGTAAGAGCCATCCGTCACATTGTTTCTGTTTAGGGTCATGTTTAAACACTAAACATTACGACTTGATCAAGGTTGTTGTGACGGCTTGCTTCCTTACACCAAGTTTAATGCATTTTAGCCATAAAGGGCTTCTCTGTTTTTGCCGCACCTCATGGGGAACACGTTTTATTCGTTATCTCAGTCCTACCGTTTCCCGATTTTGACCCTTGCCTGGTGTCACCGTATTCCCAAGAAAGCACGTATGCTTCTTTGGAAACACGTTTTAACCTTTTGCGATTGAAAGTCATTTTATAAATGTAAGTCGAGGAAAACAACTCCTTTATTCATAAGTTTCATGACATAACTGCTTTTACATAGTTCTTGGAGAGGATATTACAAATTTCGGCCCTCAGGCTTTCTTTCGAGGATTTCCGCTTTCAACTGTAATATAGCTTCAACTTATCTGCATTCCACGTTCTTCTGACCACTTTTGCCTTCAAGGTTTCTAATACGTAAGCTACCTTCCCGAGTTTCTCTCTTACTCGATAAGGACCTTCCCAATTTGGCACGAGCTTTCCTTCCTTGGCATTTTTTTACCTATATCGGCCCTTCGGAGAACGAGATCGCCCTTTTCAAACGAGCGAGGCCTTACCCTCTTATTGTATTTGGTCGCCATGAGTTGCTTTACTGCTAAGTCTTGGCAATGAGCTGTGACTCTTACTTCGCCAATCAAATCTAACTCCACTACCAAAGCTTCATTATTCTCCTCCTCGTCATGCTGGGCTTTGATTCTTCTCCAAGAGGATTGGCCAATTTCAACTGGGATCATGGACTCGCACCCGTATGTCAATCTGAACGGTGTTTCTCCCGTGGCAGTCTGAATGGTGGTTCAGTGTCCCCACAAGACGTTATACAGTTGCTCCACTAAATCAGACTTTTCCTCATTCATTTGTTTTCTCAGTCCTTCTACGATGACCTTATTAGCCGCTTCTTCTTGGCTGTTAGACTGAGGATGCTCTATAGACGTGAAATGCTGTTTAATTTGAAAATCGGCAACCATTTCCTGAAAACCCTTGTCAATAAACTGGGTTCCATTATCTGTGATGATTTTCATGGGTATTCTGAACCGGGCTATAATGTTCCTAACAAGGAATTTCTGCACCCACGCCGATGTGATTGTCGCCACCGGCTCAGCTTCTATCCATTTGGTGTAATAATTGACGGCTACTATAAGCCATCGTGATTGTCCGGGCCGGTTTAAATGGTCCGAGCAGATCCAAACCCCATTTAAAAAATGGCCATGGTGCCGAGATTGACTTCAACTCCATAGGCGGGAGCCACATTATGTTACCTTGCTTCTGGCAACTATCACATTTTTGCACATGATCCTTTGAATCCGCTATCATGGTCGGCCAATAATATCCTACCCTCAAAGCCTTTCTGGAAAACGCCTTAGCACCCATATGCTGTCCGTTAATCCCCTCATGTATCTCGGCCAGGACGTATTCGGCTTTCGTTGGACTGAGGCATCTCAACATTGGGCAATGCAAACCTCTGTGATAAAACTGATCTTCAACCATGGTATACATCGTTGCCTGCTTCTCCAATTTCTTTGCCTCGACCGGATCATCCGGTAAAGCGCCTCTTTCCAAGTAATCAATGATTGGTTTCCTCCAATCTTCGAATCTAGAGATAGCCATAACGTAGCTTGGTTCCGAAAGACTCTGCTGAATTATCTTTCGATGATTTCTGGAACCCTTGGTACTTGCAAGCTTGGATAGAATATCCGCTCTAACATTTTGTCCCCTTGGGATATGTGTTATCGTTACCTCTTCAAATTCTATCATTATCTCCTTCACTCTTTCGAGGTATTTAATCATGAAGGGACCCTTTGCCTGGTACGTCCCTTCAATCTGAGATGCCACCAGCTGGGAATCAGTAGATATATGCACTTTCTGAACTCCGCTTTCCCTAGCCTGTAGTAACCCGACGATAAGGGCTTCATATTCTCCCTAGTTATTAGAAGTTTGGAAATTGAATCGGGGGGAGTGTTCTAACGAAACTCCCTCAGGGCTCTCTATGATGATTCCCGCTCCTCTTCCTTTAGTGTTAGACGAGCCGTCAACAAAAACTCTCCAAACTCCGAGGTCACCCGTTTTTCCAACCCCTGATGGGGTTAATTCGGCCACGAAGTCCGCCAAAGCTTGCGACTTAATGGCATGTCTGGCTTCGTAGGTGATATCGAATTCAGATAACTCAATGGCCCAACTTATCATTTGCCCTACTAAGTCTGGTTTTTGGAGCACCTGCCGGATTGGCTGATTGGTCCTGACCACAATGGGGTGACTGTGGAAATAGGGGCGAAGTCGTCCAAGGCAAACGCCACTTTTTTGAGCTTCTGATATTTTAACTCGGATCCTTGCAGGGTCCGACTTACGAAATATACTAGTTTTTGGCCCTCTTTCGTCTCTCGTGTCAGCACGGCACTCATTGCTTCTTCACCCACTGATAAATACAAAATCAACTTCTCCCTTAACTCGGGTCTTGACAACATCGGTGGGGTCACCAAGCATTGCTTTATCTTAACAAACGCTTCCTCACACTCCTCATTCCACCCTCCATGAGCCTCCTTTCTTAACAGCTTAAAAAAGGGCAAAGGCTTTTCTGCCGACTTGGGCAGAAACCTGGCTAAAGCCGCCAGTCTTCCTGTAAGTTGCTGGACTTCCTTCTTGCTTCTTGGAGCTACCATATCTAAAACCGCCTGACACTTGTTCGGGTTGGCCTCAATTCCACGATTTGTTAACAAAAAACCCAAGAATTTACCCGATGGGACGCCAAATGCACACTTAGCCGGGTTTAACCGAATTTGGTGAACCCACAGCTTGTCAAATGTTTTCCGCAGATCTTCGACATGACTTCTTTGGGCAACCAATTTTACAATCATATCGTCAATGTACACTTCAACGTTCTTCCCCAATTGCTCTTGAAAAATGCTATTCATCATCCTCTAGTACGTCGCACCTGCATTTTTCAACCCAAATGGCATCACATTGTAACAGTAATTCGCCCTTTCCGTGATGAAAGCCGTCTTATCTTGATCCTCAGGATGCATGGCGATCTGGTTATATCCTGAATAGGCATCCATGAAGGAGAGGAGCTGGAATCCAGAAGAATTATCCACTAACTTGTCTATGTTGGGCAACGGATAAGCGTCCTTAGGACACACCTTATTCAAATCTTTGTAATCTGTGCAAACCCTCCACTTGCCATTTGGCTTCTTGACCATCACCACGTTCGATAGCCATGTAGTGTACTGCACTTCTCGAATAAAACCGACTTCCAACCACTCGTCCACATGCTTTTCCAAAGCTTCTTCACGTTCCTTCCCATGATTCCTTTTTCTTTTGGGCCACCGGGGTTGATCCCGGCTTTATTGCTAGTTTGTGACAGCAAAACTCAGGATCTATCCCAGGTATCTCGGATGGTTTCCAGGCGAACACATCCTTATTTTCTCTTAAGAAATCTTCTAACTCTGCCCGAACCTCGGCTGTCAGCGATTTCCCCACCTTAGTGATTTGTCCAGGTCCAGGCCCCAAGATGAGATCATCCAACTCCCTGTTTGGCTCCGCTCTCCTCATTTTCTCTTCTTCCGGCAAATCCATCTCAACTATGCTCACAAGCTTTCCCTGAAGTCCTTCTATGACTCTATCCGAAATTACTCCCTTATGGTTTTGCCTCGAGGATGAAGTGTCCTTCCCACGCTCCTTGACCATATTGAAGTAACACTGTCGGGATACCTTCTGGTCTCCCCTGATGGTAATAACTTGATTTCTGCCATCGACCATTTTCAGCTTCTGATGTTTCGTAGATACCAACATGTCCCAATCGTGTATAGTCGGTCGTCCCAAAATGATGTTGTAAGAGAATGGGAAGTCGGCCACCACAAACTTTACTCGTTCAGATCTCGAACGCCTCCCTTGTTCCCAAGGTTAACGTGAGATCTATATACCCCTTCGGGCGGGTATCTTGTCCGTTAAAAGCCGTCAAAGTCATCCTGCATGGCTTTAACTCCTCTGAGTTGAGCTTCATTCGCTTGAATGCATCCCATAATAGGATATCAACCGAGCTTCCGTTGTCCACGAATATCTTTCTAACCCGGCATTTCATCACCATTCCGGTGATTACCAAACCATCATGATGGCCCGAGGGTATGTCTTCCATGTCCGCCTTGGTGAAACTGAGCACTGGGGGATCTGGTTTGGCAGAAGAAGAGGTTTTCTTGAACCCAAGACGGTCTCTGATGGACAGAACCTCTCTCATGTATCTCTTCCTTGAATTCATCGAACCTCCTCCCCCTCCAAACCCCTCACTAATCACGTTGCATCCGTCTGTTGCCATTTTGGTCGTTTGGGAATCGAAGTTTATCTCTCCCCACGGTCGGCGCCAATGTTCGTTTCTAGGAACACAAATGTCTAACCACAGAGGGTTAGTGTTGGATTGGTGTAGGATCTATGAGTTTCTCCAGGTTAATAGGTAGGGACCCCGGAGACCAGATAATTCTGCGGTGTCTATGGGGAAGACACCACAGAATATCAATGATCACGGTGCTATACGAGAATGGCGTTCAGCCAAGAGGAGTGGGGTGTGCGTGCAGTGTGACCATGAAATAAAGGGATCGGAGTCTTGCGTACCTGGGGGTAACCTCCTATTTATAGAGATTACCTAGGGTTTCATTCTAGGGATTGGGGTACCTTCAAGGCCGTTACTCCCTGCTCCACTATCTGGCGGGTTCCTGCCCCATTGCATGTGTCTGCTCCACTATCTGTACAACTTGGATTAGCGCCGATATTATAGGCAGATTAGTATTCTACCTGTTTATGGGAGACTTTCTCTCTTTATGTCCTCATTGGGCCACATCATGCCGAGCCCAATATTTTGGATCCGTAACAAGTTTCATCGTAAAATGTTTTTATCTCTTGGCCGCCAGAAATGTCATCTCCCAAAAAACAAGCACCGTCGGGAACATGGTTACATGGGCATCATGTTGGAAAAGTTGCCGGGAGCGATGGTGCCACAGAAACAGGGAGGATGGAATTTTGTTTTCTAAATGATTGAGGGTCATTTTAGTCCAATCATTTCTTTTTTTTTATTTGGAAAATGACCGATGTCCCCTGGAATAGTTTTAATCTTTCTAAACTATTAATTTCTGAATTTGGCTTAGAACATAAAGTTTCCTAATTAACTTCTAGTTATAACTAAAATTCCTGGGCCAAAAAAAAAAAAAAAGGTTAGAATCAAAATTCCAAATATGTAAATCACGAATGTTAATATTAAATGTAACCATCAATTTAATTTTGGTAGCATATCAAAAGGTCATGCGGTCAATTGTTAAAACTTGTATCTTTCTACAATATATAATAAACATAACTTTTAATATGAATAAACGATTGTTCACAAGACATAACTAAATATGTAGTAATAATAGTAAGGCTGTTAAACTTGCTAATTTTAGTAAACTCATAACAGTGACGTAAACTTGTATAATAAATTTGGATCATAAACTTGTAAGAGTTTACTTTTATCATTAAATAGGTATTTCTAGTGTTTAATTAAAAAAAAATAAAAAAGACAACAATTTGATTTAAATATATTTTAAATTTAAATAATTGAAATTAAATAAGTCAACATTAATTCATAATTTATCATATTTAACAAAGAAATTTATATAAAATTCATATAGAAAGCCATTGAACATGATTAAATCAAAAAAATTAACACAAGTTTAAGAGTGAATTGACATGGTTTTGTAAGTTAGAAACCTAAAAATGGTAAATTTGGCATGTAAACTTGTGAGTTTATTTGAGTTTACAATTAAGACAAGTTTTACTATGACTCAACTCGATTTTATAAGATAGAAATATAAAAACTATAAACTTTGAGAGTCAATTTGTGAGTTTGACAACAATAAATATTAATACTTAGGGGTTTAAACTTCTCATGTTGAATGAGAAGAAGAAGAGTCCTACACACATATGAAATGGTGAGACCCACATATATATATAATGTAAGTTATATATATATGTGGGTCCCACCATTTCATGTGTGTGTGTGACATGAGAATACACTTCTCCTACAATATGAGAAGTGTTTTTTCCTAATACTTATATAGCTGGGACCTAAAAATTTTGGCCACTCAGATTTTGATGATGCCAGCTAGCTATATTGATTTCGTGTACAAGTTAACGAATCAAAAGTTCGTAATTAAATACGATCACTTCGTTTGAAATTAAAATATGCGATCCCGGTGTAAAAAAAAAAAATAAAAAAAATGCGATCCCGGACAAAATAAGTGCAATTTTTAAATCAACAAAAGGAAACCATAATTTTCTTAACATAGAAAATTTGACAAAAATATGTAAATAGAGTGTAATAAAAAAGCGATCACATATCATGATTCATGAGTAAAAGGCTATATCAATTTTCTTTTTGTATGTATAGGTTTCCAAAAAAAAAAAAAAAGCATAGGTATACACCAATTTTTAAATTACATGTTTTTGGTGAACTTTGTTGTATTTGATTGTATTAATTACCTATTGTCAATGCTGAGAGAAAAGTGGAATTTTATACTTCATAATTTAACGCTTGTTGCATTGATGGATACGTCAGTTTGATTTTAAGGGGAAAAAGAATCTGAGAGCATATGGCTCTGTTTTACCAAAGAAAAATTCGTTTATTGACAAACTTAATAAATTAATAGTTTGGAACATAATTTCGTGTCTCTATATATATATATATATATGTTTGGCGAACGTATTGCAATTACCGTCGAATTCTGTATGTCAGTTGAATTTTTTTATTTTTTTTTGATTGAGTATGTCAGTTGAATTAGAGAGTGATCAAAAGACAAAACTTAGGCTGGATTTTTATATTTCTTGGTCAAATTACTCAATAAAATAATAATATAATGGCTTACTAGCTACGTATGAAGTTGTAATTTAATTTCGAAGTAATATATATATTTTATAGAGGCCAGGAATTCAAACCCTCCAAATGTAATTTAAAAAGTAATATATGTTTTTTTTTTTAAAAAAAAATAAATACTTGATCCAAAAATCCTGGATTGAATAACATTTTTTTAAATGAGGTGTTTGCGCTGGCATTTTTTAAAATGAGCTTTTAGACTAAAGCTAGTTTTAAAAAGAAGTCACTGAGACTTGTTTTTTACAATGCAAATGGGCCTCTACCACCGCTAATCCAAACATAAATCATATTTGTAATATGATTTTTATCTTATCTTAAGTTTGTAAAAGTCAGATTGAAAAAAAAAAATCACTTATGTCACCGACTCACGATTAATTATATTCTAACATTATTCTTGCATCATTAATCTATTGCATTTTTATGTACAACTTAATTTAACTATTTCAGAAATTGCAGAGAAGTCAAACATGATTTGAATTTCTTGAAGTATACTTTACCTCACAGGCGCAACAAGGGATTGATAAATGACTAAATGAGTGAGCTTCATCTCTATGTGGCGTATATATATATACGTGCAACATCCAAAGTGATTCCCACATCTCTGTCAATTATTTCATATGTCAAATACTTCATTTATTTCAAAATAAATCTTTTCATAATGTTTTGGTTTTGTTTTAAAATACAATTGTGTTAGTTCAGGAATTTCAACAATTTGCTATTATTTTCTTAAAATTTTATATATCTTTCACAAAAATAATGATAGGTGGAGTAGATCAAAATACTTGCACAACATTTTTAGTTAAGGAAAAACCATAACTCTTGGTTCTCGAACTTTTCTTCAATTATTAATCATTTAACCATATATAAGATTTTGACTCAATAACTAGGTTTATATACTTTTTTTTTTTTTAACTCGATATAACTCAATCCTTATAATTCCTTAAATTGACTGAGTTATATATTGAATCAAATTTTTTGCACTAGATTGATAATTGATAGAAAATTTGGAGACAAAGAGTTATATTATCTCTTTAGCTAATTAAGTATAACAGATATCTTGAAATGGAAGAAGTATAAATAGCAAGTCTCGTATACAAAATTTAACCGCACACATATGCATGTGATTTGGGAGTGCAACACTTGCCCAAAAATCGTTTTTGAGCACCAATTTCTAAAGTTTGGTACCTTATTTTTGACCAAAAAACGAATTTACCTAAATACATTATATTTTGAAAACCGAAAAATAAAATAAAATTACTTATGAGAGCTCAACTTTTAAGACAACATTACCCATCATCGTTAGATTAATACTGAAAAAAAAAATATCGGATTACCCACAGAATTACTGACGGAAAAAATTACATCAGAAATTACCCACGGAATTCCGTTGGTAAAAAAAAATTTCTTTCGAAAAATTCCGGCGCAAAAAGCATCGTCAATAAATTTTGTATTTTTTTTGCGACATAAATTTACCGACGGAAAATTTTTTTGCCTATGGAATTACCCGTGGAATTCCATGGGTAATTTTTGACGGAACTTTTTCCGTCGGTAATTCCGTGGATAATATGATTTTTTTTGGTAGTGAATTTAAAACAAAAACAATTACTCAACTGTGTTTTTCACCAAATCATAAATCTACCAGGCTGTAACGCCCAGAGAATATATATATATATGTGTGTGTGTGGGGACTAGAAGGTTAGCACGCGAGAAAATTAGTGTAAAGCCTTTCCTTTTCATCATTTTCAATATCACATGACTTTATTATTCTTATTTACTTCCAAAATGTCCCCAACAAAAAAATAAACAAAGAAAAGAGAGGGTGAGAGAAAGAGAGAGGACGAAATTATAAAATAACTGTATATGAACACGAAGGCTTAGCTAGCTTGATCAAATTTTATTCTGAAATATTTAACTTTTAATTGATCAAACAAGCAAGGATTCAGCAAAAGACTCCAACTCGTCTTGGTTTTGTTGGTTATTCAAGAGCTGGAAGTATTCCTCGTACAGCTTCTCCAGCGTCCCATGTTGCTCGGCCGACGTCGGAAACTCCGATTGCCCCTCCATGTCGGACCCGTTGACCAACTCATTGTCCTCCTCAAGTAACCCCACAAACTCATGATCATTTTCGTCAACATAAGTAAAGTTATTATTATTGTTGTTGCTATAATTATAATTCTCTCCCCAGGGAACCTTCTCTTCCTCCTTCTCTTGGCTTGTAGATCCACTCGCTGAGTTGGAATCGAACGAGTTTAAGTTCTTGTTACTATCACTTCTGGGAATTGGAGAAGAAATACAAGCCGTGACTCTGACTGGCTTTGGAAGATACACTATTGTCTTCCTCTCTTCATCTTTCTCTGCTGCTACTCCATTATTATTGTCACGCGCCTTGCCTTTCTTCTTCTTCTTGTTCGCCTTCTTCGTCTGAGAATTCGGTAGGGATGACGACAAAGAAGAGAGCTTCTTGTGAGTGGATGGGTCGGTTCCTTGGTTCCTTAGTCTCTTGCTGAGATGTGTGTTCCAATGGTTCTTGATCTCATTATCTGTTCTTCCAGGTAATCTTCCTGCAATAAGAGACCATCGATTGCCGAGAAGGGAGTGCATTCGGATTATGAGATCGTCCTCTTCGGGTGTTATGTTTCCTCTCTTTATGTCAGGTCTCAGATAGTTCATCCACCTCAACCTGCAACTTTTTCCACACCTCAAAAGCCCTGCACATACATACTAATAATTAGTACAACTTGAAAATTAGCACAGAGAGAAGGGCGTCTCAGTACACAAGACTCCCACTAAATGGAGTCTGAGAAAGATCAGATATACACAGCCTTATCTAGCAAGCGGAATAGGATTTGAACCCGTAATCTTTTAGTCATATGACAAAAACTTCTATCGTTGCTCTCAGGCTCATCCTCTTAGGGAGAGAGATTGTTCAAATAATGAAGAGTGTGTGAGACTGACATGAAGTGTGTGAGATGGATCGGAGATTGGTAGGTGAGAGGAAGATGAGGTTAATGAAAGAAGACGAAGACGAAGAAGAAGAAGAGAGAAGTTGGGATATATACCAGCTCGTTTAGGTAAGGATCTCCATTGGCCTTCGCCATGAGTTTGGATATACTTGGTGAGCAATGCGTCTTCTTTAAGAGTCCATGGACCTCTGTGAAGCCCAACTTTTGCACAGCAAGGAGCTCTTCCCATCTTCAAGCTTTAAGAGAGAGAAAGTGGAAGAGAGAGAGAGAGCTCTGTGCCTGAGATGGAACAAGAGCACCTAAAGATCCCAACGCCCATGTTCTCCTTTTAAATGAGGAAAGCATCCACCTTCGTTCGCTATTTTTTTTCCTTTTCAATTTTTTTGTTATTCGAAACTTTTCTCGTTAAAACCCACTCCTTTTTTATTTTTTTAATTAGATGGACACGAAGCGGTGAGGTTACCGATTCGACCCGTAATTTTCCATTTACATGAAAGTGCGATCAGGTTACAAAACCATTTCTGAAACTCAATTTGGCCGCCCTTGTTTATTATGTGTATACAAATATCCAAGAATTAATCATCATCACCCTAGCTAATAATCACTTGCAACTTTTTTAAGATTTCATTCATTCATTTTTTTATTACAATTTTTTAAAATATTATGTACTCGTTCTCTTAAATTTTTCTTGAATATCCTAAAACTTGGCTTTTTGATTAATTAACTATACTTAAGTTAACATTAATTTCTAACATAAAATCATTAATTTTAATTTTAACATGAGAGTGATGAATATCATTAAGTTATTTTATGTCTTAAAATATTTTTTTAAATACTAAGTTTAGTAATAAACATAAAAATCATCAATACCAATAAAAATAAAATCTATATTAATATATACTATTTACAATTTTATTAACGTGCTTGTTTTTTAGATTTCATACCATAGACCCACTTTACAGGCTAATATATAATACTATATATATAATCTAGTCTAGTCTTGTGATATCTAAAATCCACAAGAAACTATATAATTTACAATTCATAAATAATAACATATACAACTTCTTATAAAATTAATTTTTCAGTTTCTTGTCCTTTTTATTTTATATTTTTTAATTTAATTTTTATTATTATTATTATTTTCTCAAAATTTATCATCTCTTCTGGCACCAATATATATATATATAGATAGTTTCATATGTGAATAGTTTATGATAGTGATTATAATAATAAAGCACGAGACTCGTGCACGAAACTCAACAAACGTTCTTCCATCTGTCTTTCTTCTGCATTCGTACTTGTTCCCTCCCTCTCCAAGCCCTTCGCTATGTATGTATGCATCTTAGTATTACATTGTTGACTCTCTCTCTGTCTCTATATATATATATAATCTTTTTTTTCCTTAAGAAAGTCTTTAATACTCCATCTTTTAGTCCTTAATATAAGACGTATTTATCTAATTTAATTAGATTAAAGAAATTAATTAATATAATATGTATTTTTAAAACACTCTTAATTATCTTCTCTCATAATTCACTCTCCTTTTTTATTGTTGCTGAAGGAGCATAAATAGGGTTAATTTATAAATTTTTTTAATAAATATAAAAATTATATCTTATATTTAAGACTAATATCAACTCTCCAAATATATTTTATATAAGGACATATGGGAGTATAATTTGTGCCCTATATAGCTAGTACCTACGTCAGTTTGAATCTGAAACTAATTCTTAATTAGTTACGGCGACTCCCGGTTAAAAAAAATTCAACAATTTTGAAAGTTATATTAGTCAAACTAATACCAAAATTATTTAACAAATACGTAAACTCATTAGAGTAGGCTACGGACGCTGATATTATTCATTTTGTAACAACTCACTCCAATCCTATTTATAAGAATTATTAAGAAATTAGTTAGTTAAAATTGATTTAATCTCATTAAAATATTTTAAATATATTTTTAAGAAATTACCTCATTCAAATGAAGTTTATTATACTAACTAATATATTTATATCCTTATTTTAGATAAACGACTGTTTCAATAATAAAAAATTAAAGATTTAAACAATTTCTAGATGAAGAATAAGATTCTAGGGAAAATTCTAAAAAAAATACTACTCAAACTTCAAAATCTCAAATAGATAATTTTCAACTAAAATGAATTGTCAATTGCATTATTGTTGTTGTTAGTTCCATTACTCTTGTGAGTAACAAGATTTTGAAGTTCAAGTGGTATTTTTCTATCATTTTTCCAAGATTTTAATTAGAACACATGAAACTTGTAGGACACACCAACAAAAATTGGTTTTAGTGGAAGGGATTTTGACAGTTTAAGTAGAATTTTTCTACCTTGAGTATAAGTAAATGCAGATAACTTATATATCAAAAATATGTAGATAACATTTTTTAGAAAAACTATCCAAATTAGGTCCGACAATACTTAAATATGACAAAGTCAAATAACTATATAAAAAGAAAGAGAAAATTTTTAGACCCTAATTATAGAAAGGACGGGAAGAATGAGCAGTGGGAACATACATCATAACAGCAAAATAGATTAATTGCACTAGTTGAAACTTTAAAAAAGAAATGATTAAAAAAAACTAAGATTTTTTTTTTAAAAAAATTATTTGAATAATTATTTATCATAATCCAATGGATCTTCTGACTTTTATGGAGTTTTATTGCACGAATGCTTTATATTTATAATGGCTCCATAGATAACTATCAATAATAATAAATACATTTTGAATAAATTGACACAAAATGGAAGCTTTTAATTCCTGTATAGTATGACTTAGAATAACCTATATCTACACACTATTTTTCTAAAAAACAAATTGAATAAACAAAAATATATTTTCATTGGACAATCCATAATTCCATATAATATGTATTAAACGTATTTAACCCGATAGATTTTGCACAGTCTTAATTTGTATCAATTAAAAAATAATAATCGGTGGAACAAAAGAGGTAGCTAAAAGACATAAAGTCTCTATCATGCGGTGGGGACTTGGGTGCGGGTGGGCGATCACATTTTTAATATGGTAATGAATTTCTGAGAACCCTACGTACCACGACATGTTCCAAATTAAATATAAACATTATGGCTATTGATTAATTTAGATAGTGAAATCAAATACAAATAAAAATACTGGAGCTTGAGAGTGTCATCAAATATTAAAAAACAATTATTTGGTATGCATTTTCCATTAGACTTTGAGAGGAAATATATATAATTATGTTGCGACCTGGAAGCTTTAGGTCCTAAGACTGGAAAGAGCATAAATAAGCGATAAGGAGTGGAAGATATATCTTAACTCAAAACCTTAAGTTTTAAAATTTATGGATCCTTCCACTTTATTACTTATTAGTTATTACTGCCTCCATTCTTTAATATAAAAACTAGTTGGAGATTAGATTTTGTGGTAAATATAAAATCCTATGTATTTTGCCTCCCAAATTTATATATATATTTTTTAAAAGTATCCTTATTGATTGTATAGATTAAATAGTTTTTATCAAAGGGTATGCATGATGAAATATAGTATTTTAGGAAAACAACTTATGTTTTTTATAATTTACAAATAACTAACATAACAAATAACATCCTTAATCTATTTAACTTAGTCAATTAGCTCTTATATTAAGAATAGATGTACAACCTACTCCCTTTGATCTTTAATATAAGACAGATTTGAGGAATTGATATGGTTTTAAATATAAGATATTGTTTATACATATATTTGTCAATCTGATTTATAATTTACCCATATTAATACTCCATCAACTATAATAAAGGAGGAAATTAAGAAATATGACTAAGGTGTTTTAAAAATATATGTCATATTATTCAGATTAACTAACTTCATTAATCTAATCAAAGTTTGTAAATATATTTTATATTAGCAGGGACTGGAGGGAGTATTATAAGTTCAAAACTTGTAATGACTAATGAGCTTGATATATTAGTGAAGCTTTATATCTACCATCAAACAACAAGTACACTTTTGTTTTATGTTGATGATTGCCTGAAATGCAGAAATAATGCCTAGCTAGTTACCTTCTATAAATATTTACACCTAAAGGTTTCACAGATATGTCGTTGGGGCAACAAAATTAAACAAGAAATTAATGTTTCTTCTTAAATTGATTTGATTCGGTCAAAGTCAATTGTGGTTCGTATAAATATATCCTTAACTTGGCTCATTCAGGGTCGTACATTTGTTATTCTATAAACGTTTCAAAGTTATAGTAATAGAAAATTGGAAAATATTTTGAAGTCAAGAAATTCAATTTAATACTATTTAATTTATTTATCCATATTACGTTAAGATGCTAGCTTCTACATAATATATGAATTATTTTCATGCATGCTGGGATATATATACACACTCCGAAAAAGTTTATAATATTTTTAAGCTAGATCAAGATATTTTCATATTAAATTGGTACGAGGATATCCCATGTGTAGTTAAAAGCATATACTAGTTTAACGTAACTAGAGAAAGATAAAATGTGACGAGAATAATGAAAAAGGTAACTCTTAGTACAGTTTTAATTTTTTGTGCCACTCTTTCTCTAAATAAATAATTATATAATCTAATTGGGGCGTCAATTTATTAATATAAATTATATTTAAAAAGTAAATTATTATCTCTTAAACGCCATAACATGTTCTTATATTTTCATCTTTTTTATCCGAGTTTGAAGTTGAAAAGCTGGAAAAAGTACTAGGAATTCTATACTTTCGTTTATATATATATATATATATATATATATATATAGTATACCAGAGTTTTAGGTCATCGCGATCGACCTAACACATTACTTCTTGACTTTATAATCAGTAAATAATGTGTACGTAGTCGATATATAGTCATTTATGAATAATTTGGAATATATCTTTTTCATTAACTTCTGTATCATTACATACATACAAATATTTAAAATTAGACTAAAGCAGACTTTTAGTCTTTTAAATTTATATTAGATTTTATTTTAGTTTTTTCAGTTTATAAAGTGTATTTTTAGTTTTTAAAATTTAACACGGTTTATATTAATAATGGAAAAAGCTGACTAAACAAATTTAAGTGGTGAAAGTGCAGCATTGACGAATCAAGCTGGCCTTTCCTTAATTTTTATTATTTTAATTTTTAAATACAAATATAATTTAAATAAATTATTTTAATCAATTCCTTAATCCTTTATCTCTTCTTGAGTTCTTTTTTTTCTTCTTTTGATCAGTTTCTCTCTTCTTTCGTCATCATCAAACCCTAGCCTTTGCCACAACACCCTTCTTCATCTTCTTCCCCAAACTTCCTCTGGACTAGATGAATCCTTTGTCATGGTCGATTCCCTCCAAGCATGCAATCATAAACTATCCTCATTCTCTTGATTTAACAATTAGTTATTATTAATCCAAATACATGCCTGACAGGCATTGATGAACGGCAGATTCAAAACCGTGAGGCATAGAGCGGTGACAAATAGCAGCAAGCCAAGAATGTCAAAATTGATGAAGATTATAGTTTGAACATCTTTGGGTTGAGCATATATATTGCACAACTCAATTTGATAAAGATTCTCTACAAAATAGATTCACAAAATACATTAGATTAGAGGACACCAAGGTGTTTCCAACTAGTGCAAAGTTGTAACCCAGCCAATGGAACAAGAGAATTTCATTGGATGAAATGAAGAAGGGCGATGCGTCAGAAGGCTAGGGTTGGATGATGAAGAAAGAAGAGGGAAATGGATTAAGAAATGGATTTAAATAATTTATTCAGATTAGATTTTTATTTAAAAATAAAATAATGTAAATTCCATGTAGGATAAAAAATAAATGAGGTGTTGTGTTGCAAGTCTAGCTTACTTTGTCAGCATTACACTGTCACCATTTAACCTTGCTTAATCAGAATTTTCTATTAAATAACATTAACGCTGTTAAGTTTTAAAGGCTAAAAATGCATTTTATAAACTTAAAAGGCTAAAATGAAACCTCATGCAAACTTGAATGACCAAATCATACTTTAACCTTTAAAATTATGCGTCAATAAAATATCCATGTGAGTTACATATTGGATATATTGCATAAAAACTCCTACTAATTTTGATCCATATACAAATTATCTCTGTGTTATTACGTAAATAACTCGTAACTTTAATTCAGTGACGTGTGCATATATAAAACCCCTGTTCAACAATTTCCATTGTTGAAATTACAGACAAATTAACAATATGAGAGAGTGTTGAATTTGCATAAATTTATTTTACAAGAATTAATAATTAAATCTTAAGAGTTATGGAGGTAAACTATTTCCCTGCAAATATTTTTTACTCTAACGAATATTATGTAATAATTTAGTCTATAAATTTTAATTGTGAAGTGAATGAAGGGTGCCGTGGCCTGTGAGGACATTTGAGAAAGAATTAAATAAGTAATTAATTATTATTTTATTTACCATAATTAAAGTGATGATATTGTATGATCTAATTCGGAATATTTAATTTATATAGTTATAAAATCATGAACTCAAAATCTGTGGCACAAAATATTATGAACTCAAAAAGAAAAAGGGGATATCATAAAGTATGTTTATTCTTTATATTCTTATCATTTTTATTCTACCTCTTTTAAAAAAATTATATATAAGTATATTGTTGAGGTAATTATACAATATCAAATGATCATATATATTGTAATATTTTGGGAGAGAGTGACCCACCAAATCGAAACCTAATAAATAACAGTGAGACCAAATCCTTCAGATATTATAGAAGCCGCCAAAAAGTTGGTGGCGATGCCTTTAGAATCAAAGTAAGTGGCTCTTTACGATGACACGTTTTTCTTCTATAGAATGACACATCAATTTGATTTTAATCAAATAAAACAATTATACTTCCATTTTTTCTCTTCCGTTTCTCCCAAGTTATATTTAAGTCGCAGTAAATTTATTTAATTATTAGACCATGGATAGAGGAATATAGGTCGTGACAGTAATTAAGGTTGAAATTTAATTGAACGAACCATGGCGGTTGCAGAGACATTGAAGTATACAATTCGACAATATCATTGTGGAAACTGGAAAAACACTATATATTTATAAATTATTTAATAGAGAGAATATATACTGTATTTTATATTCTATTGTCCATCGATGTTGATATCAATAATACGAGAATAATCTTCCATCACTGTTACAATTGCAATTCATTTTATATTAATATATTATTATAGAGATTTTACGTCTAACCAAGTTGATATTTTTTCCCCAAAAAAGAGGGATATTCAATTATTCATGCACATTAATCTTTGCCTCAGACTGTAACTTTGAACTGATCTATTATTTTGATGAAAAACAATTAACCACGCCAATAGCTCAAACATACATATTCAATATTAGCGAAATTAAAAAATTCGTAGGGAAGTTACAATTAAGACCAGAGATTAAGGTGGCTAAATACAATGTCCAGAACTTGATAATACGGTTGGTATTGATTGCTGGAGGATACGGCCAATTTAATGGAGAAATTTTTTGCATTGAGAAATATTCGGAATCATGATGTCAGATTGTATATTAATTGATCTATGAAAATATAAATTAGAATTAGGAATAAATCGTAGAAAGTACAACTTTTTCTTTGAAAAATATAATGAACTTAAGAAGTGCAGCACATATTTTCTATAAGTAGCTTACGTGTGACTACGAAAGTATAATGAAATATTACATAAAAATCGAAGAATGATGCCATAATATTGATCTCATCACACCATCTCACAAAAGGAATAATAAAGTCGTCTCAATTTTTATTTAGTTTAAATCTTCTAAAGGAATAAATTTTCTTCGATATTTTTAATTTAAACAATTACTTTTACTTAAATTAAAAGTTAGACATCTGTTATTACTTTGGGAAATTAATAAGAGATCCGAATATCCTGACACCAACGTATGTACGGATTGAAAGGTTTAAGTATGAATTCAAGTATCGTTTCTATTTAATTTATAAAAAGGAAATGTATATTACCCTGCGAGGAAGTGTAAATCTGAATGAACAATATATATAGTCAAAAGTTGAAGTCGTCTGACATTAAATTATGATTAAAGAGTTGAAATCAAGAAACTATAACCAAGTGTCTTTCCTTCAACATGCAATAGTATCATTTTCAACTCTTCCACACTAACTATAATTAAGCCAAACTTTTGTATCTGACGGTTTATTGCATCATCCTCAGGATTTATAAGCGTAAAGGCCAAGATTGTCTTGTGGAGAAAGTGAGTTAAACCTACATTTTTCTGTGGCTTATTTAAATGACACGAGCAAACGCCAATTAATCTAGACTTTAACGTAAGCTTTTGATCAATCTTGTCATTAAATGTCAACCCCTCTTACTTGCTTGAGGTGACAAATTAAAGGATAAAAGAAAAAGAAAAGCTTAAAATATATGGGGAAAATAATGTGTCAATTGATTCCTCTTTTCATTTCCTCTCCATTAAATGTCTTCACCATTAAATCAAGTTTCAATAGTTACGATTTAATGTTATATTAATATTTTTATATAGCATTAAATCTTAACTACTGAAACTTGATCCAATGGTGGAGATATTCAATTGAGAGGAAATGAAGATATTCAATTGAGAGGAAATGAAGAGAGGAATCAATGGAGATATTCCTCTCCAATATGTGTGATTATCTTTTAATTAGAAGAGACGTGGCCTTTAATGATCACAAGTTCACAACTTTGATTTGGAAGAGAACTTAGGCATGTGCGTTATTGTTTTTCGGTGCCGATTGATCAATATTTCATACTTGAATTACTGACCCTCCCATCTTAAGATTCACCAAAAAGGGAAAGCCCCCTCCAAGAGTAAAGAGGGCCATTAATAATTACTACCTCCGGTTCTAATTATAAGACCTAGTTGACTTTTTTTGGAGAAATTAAAGAAGCTAAATAAGTTACTTAATCATTTTATATGTTATGTATCTTTAAATTATATATTAGTTTATTAGTCAAATAATTAGTTTGAAGAAAAAAAGTGATTTAATTAGCTTTCATAATTTCTCCAAAAAAGTCAACTAGGTCTTATAATTAGGACCGGAGGGAGTAATTAATATTGGTGAGTGTCCAAGTCTTCATAGGGAAATGAATGTCTCCATTGATATACCTCTCTCTCCATTTCATGTCCATTGAATGTTTCCACCACTAGATCAAGTTTTAATAGTTGGGATTTAATACTATTCATTGTTATGATAATATTTTTATATGGTATTAAATCACAACCATTGAAATTTGATCTAATAGTGGAGATATTCAAGGGAGATAGAGGAAATGGAAAGAGAGAAATATCAATTGAGACATTCTTCTCCTGTCTTCCATACGTGTTAGCTCTAGTTCTAGAGTTCAATTTCTACAAAATACGTGCATATACTCCATCCGGTTGATAATATACCTTATTTTATAGAAGAATTTTGTGGTTCTTAATATAAATCACCTTACAAAATTTGTATAGCATTAATTGTTTTATTTTAAATATGTCCTCCTTCTCAATTTTCAATGATGAGATTTAGCGTGTATTTTTCTAAAATTTATGGTATTTATTAGGGTAAAGATGAAAATTGGGACAAATTTTGAACAACTTTAATGATGCACTGATGTTTCTTAGTTTCGGTAAATTAGTTGAAGTGATTTATCTTCTGGACAAGTATGTAGGTTTATTGACTCAACTTTGATTATGTTCTGTTATTTGTCTCTCTTTTAATACCTAGCTTATTGCATATATGCACGTATTTATATATGAATATATAGTAATAAAGGTATTACACATTTCTTTATGATGATATGCACGGTTGGTCGCTGCGAAAAAAACTACAAAGAAAAAACTTCTTAGGTTATTGCTCGGAAAACATTGAAGCTTGCGGTACAAGTAATTTTCATTGCGATACTCAGGGTAAAGAGGTTAAGTATCTTTTTGGACGGTAATTATTGAATATTTTACACGGAAGAAAAGATAAATACGCAGATATATTTCTTCACTTTGCCCAAAGCAAAGAAGGAAAGTATATATGTGAATACGAATGCCTGCAATGGATTTGAGTGTGATCATATATTATCCTACTATTATTTTTATTATCAGCATGTTGGGTTGTTTCATATTCCGCGTGGCTATCTCTCGAGCACTTTGTTTAGTCCACCTAGTGACGAAGAGAAATTCAAAAGATAAAAGGGGTAATGGAACTCACCCACCTGACAGAGACCACTAAGATACAAATAAATAAGCTTTTAGGGTTCAACTTTATGAAGCAAATCAAAGTTTACTTCTTCATTTGGGTTATCATGCTTATACCTACCCGGTTTGATACTCATATCATCTCCTTTTTGAGTTCCCACTTAAGTGTTAGAGTGTGTCTTTAAGTTCTTGGCCTAAGTTCAATATCCGAGGACCCACATGATGATATATTTAAATATTTAAATCACATTAATATTATAATATTAGATTGTATTTAGGCTATTATCATATCTAGCTCGTTATCGTTTTAGATTGAAGAGTATTCGATGAATGATTCATTACCTTCAACCTAAATCACTGTTCTTTGCGTTAACTATATCTTTATCCATTTACATTTCCCACAGAATAAGATTGATTTTACTCTGACCTACCTGGATATCTCCCAAATCATTCTTTTGTCTCATGAAGCTATCAGTATTTGAAGTGTCGTACGTGCCATTTTAACAACTAAAACTTGTTTTACTTCATTCAGCAATTAACGTCACACAGTACACTTGTATTCATATTATGACACCTCGTCTAGTGTCTTGATTATTAATATTATATGTACACTTGTTTTGCCTTAATGATATTTTTGTATATCTCATAATAACCTATTAATTAATTAATTACTAGAAAAAGTCATAACATTTATGTCATATTATTCATAATTCCCTATATTTAGATCCGATAGATGTGAACTGTATTTGCTTTGATTTTCATGCATAAAAATTTCAAAATATTCTTAGGCGTGAAAAAGTGCATCCCATCGACATTTTGGTCCAGATTCAAGTTTGTTCTGACTTGGCCACAAGAAGACAAAATGTATAGCAGAAAATATTCAATGTACATACGGAAGGGACCAATAATTACATTTATATAGAGAAAATTGTACTGGGTCCTGACTAAGGAACATATAAAAAAAATTGGTGTATTTAAATCTTAAAATTGCGGTGAAGTCCTGAGAATTATTTACAATATTTTCTATATGAAAAGACACAAATGTCTTGATGGAGTCTCATGAATTTGTCAATAGAGACATATGAACTTATCAAAATAGGCTCATAAACTTTTTAACACATGTATATAGATGAACTTGTCAAAAAATGCTTATAGACTTGTTAAAACAGGATCATCGACCTGTTAACAAAGCATATGAGGGCATTTGTATCTTTTCACATATAAAAAATATTGTAAAAAAGTCTTAAGGACTTCACCGCAATTTTAAGATTTTAAGAGACCATTTTGTCATATTTTCCCTCACTTAGGACCTAGGTGCAATTTTCCCATTCATATATTTAATGGCTCCTATGTTATACTCCCTCTAATCCTTATTATAAGGCATCAACTAACAATTCTTACAAGCCAATAAAAACAGTTAAAGTCAATAAATTTGTCATAAAATTTAAATAATTTTCAATATTACGCCTACAAATTTGCACTAAATTATAATATCGTATTAATGATTACTTTCACCTACTACCCTTATTAATTATGGAAATACATGAAAAAAACATTTAATACTCTTTAGAAACAAGAAAGTGTTTTATAAAAAAAAGACCAAATACACTTATTAGTTGATGTCTTATAAGACGGACCAGAAAGTGTATGCTGTAGTGGGACACGTATGCTTGTTACATGGCAGTCAAATTGCTGTTTCCTCATGAAGGAGTAATTCCCCTCATCGATCAAAGACACGTATCACAAGATTTTTTTTCCCTCTCTATGTAAGCATTGAAACTAGTAACCCAGTAAATTAAATGTGAAGAGAATTTTATTGCTAGCGGCCTGAACATGGATGATCCCAAATCCCAATAAGTAATGTCTCACTAACCCTCGCATTATTTTGAAGTAAGCTAGACATTTATAATGCCCAAAGTATTTTATCTTATTTTTAATATAAGAGCTAATCAATTAAACAGACTTTACTTACATCTAGGACCAAAAGTAGCATTGGTATTAGGTTGAGTATCACCACACAAAAATGATGTTCAGGGGCGACTTTAAATGAAATTAAGGAATAATGCGCTTCAATGTAAATATGGTAAAAGGAAATTTGCTACCGTTCTAACACTACATATATATCTACTACTTATGGTCTTAAATATGAGATAGATTTGATTTTTTTTTTTTTTTTAAGAGATTAAGGAAACTAAATTTTTTTTCACTTTTAATAGTTAGTTACTTAATCATATCATATTTTGTGTATCATTATATTATATATCAGTTTATTAGTCAAATTAATTAGTTTGGGGAAAAATAAAAATATAATTAATTTAAAGTAATTTAATTAGTTTACTTAATTTTTCCAAAAAATTTAACTTTATCTTATATTTAATTTATTACGGGAGGGAGTAATATATTATACATACTTCAAATTATATATGGACCACCCATTGAAAGTTAGATGAAAGGAGGAAGGAAGCACAGTAGAGTTTGCATTAAACTCCACTCACATAGAGAGAAATAATAATAATAATAATAATAATGAAAAATTAGAATAAAGGACCTGGAGAAAAATATATTTATTGAAAAAGATAGGACCATAAAAATTGCAATTATTTAGAAAACCTAAATAGAAAAATTAAAAATAAAAATACTTAATTACCCCTAAGGAAATCTTTTACACGCATTCCCTCCGACATTCTCTTCCACATACTTATTTTTAAAACTAATACAAAATTATTTTTTTCAATTACAAACTAATAAAAAATTCTAAATTTCATAAATTAAATAAAATCTCAAATTTCATTTTTGCACAACTTGCATAGATATCTATGGAAAAATTATTCATTCTTCAATTTTTTTCAAAATTATAATTTGTTAAAATCAACAAAAAAATTCAATTAAAAATATAATCACATAATTTTAATAAACCACAGGCCTTTTATAATTTATTATATATGTTAAACCAAAAAAGATTATATGATTTATTTTTAGTTTATAAGAAATTTATGTGGATTAAAAAATGATTTAATCTTAATAAAATTAAAAAATCAAATTGTCTATTATATAATGACAAAACATGAAATGAGTTTAGTTTTTACTTAATTGATATCAACGTGGATATATGAAAATATAAATCCGTCAACTTAATGATATATTCGTCAATCAAATGATCTATTGATTATATGAATATAGAACTTGTGGGGAAAAAATGAGTTTCAACAATAGTTAATTAAATAATACATGATATTGATTTTACATGAGTATAATACAGTATATTGATTTTACGTGAGTATGAAATTTGGTTGAAAAAAAAAAATATGATCATATTACATGTTAATGATAAGCAGTTATTTTTTTAATTATGAATACAAGACATAATGTAAGAGTTTATAGTTTATATTATGATGTCTAATCCTTTTAAGTAATTATAATTTTATGGTATTTCTCAGTAATAATAACGAAGAGGGAGGACCTTAGAAAAGGAGGGATTTATATATAGCCACGAAGGAAGGTGTGACAATAAAAATGAGCGGCTCACATTTTGTGCAATGGGACCCTTATGTCCTATGTGATTACACCATGACGACATTGTTACAGTTGAAGCGCTGGGGACAAGTACTAATTTTGTAGGTCCAACATAATTGGAGCTCGCTCGTACCTTGGACCCTCCCGACGTGCACCACCCCTTGATTCCCGGATTCTCCTTCTATTACACATTTTGATTGTTGGTATGTTCCTCCGATCTTGAACGGATTAATTTTTGGCTAGAATCTATAAAACCCTGCTGAACTACTTTAGATCAGTTACATATAATTCCTATAATATTTTAAAGTTTGTAATTAACCTCTATAACTAGGAGGTAGGGATGTCCAAAGACCGGGTCAGACCGGGTTGAAGGTCAACTCGAGATCTGGCCCGATAAGACCTTGGGTTGGATAAGTCAGCTCGAGGTCCGGTCTAGTCTGGACTAGCCTGAGGTTGGGTTGGACCGAACCAGACTGGCGGACTACCTAGACCAGTCCAGGTGGTCCTTTTTTTGTTTTTCCTTTCTTGGGGGGAAATATTTTTTAGCTCTGGTTTCACCTAACTTCTGAAAGTAATAAAAAGTAACTAAGTGAAAAGTGATTCCTATAAGTTAAAAGCAGATTATGATGTCCCGATTCCAGTGAGTGGCTGAGTGTAGTGGTGATTTACCAAAAAAAAAAAAAAAAATCGAGTCAAATCGAACCAGTCTAAAGGGTCTAAGCCCCTGGACCGAAGTCCGGTACAACCCGATAATTCTAGTCCGGTTCGATCCGATCAAATTGTCTTGGACAAATTATTTTTTTTTTACTCAGACCGAGTCGGGTTGGATTGGGTCAGACCAGACCAGTTAGATCGTCGGGTTTTTTAGACAACCCTAACTAGGGGTATGCAAATGGTTTTTTAGGTAACCAAACACCGCATACTTGTTTTTTCACCACCGAACCCTATCGGACCATCAATCTCGGCCATCCACTATGAACTGAAGGAAAGGGAACCCATGGTCCGATATGGGTTAGCCCTTGGGACAGTGACACCTTTCTATAGCCGAAGGAAAAGGAACTCATTGTCATGAGTTCTATATCCTTAGACTGGGCTATACCTCATCATTGGAGAGCTTAGTCCAATCTTGTCACAGAGATTAAACCTATTATGTTACAACTCATGAGTTCTGTCAGCGGTTATAAGGGTGGGGGGTGATAAGGATAGTTAGGGTATGAATATGGTGTTTGAATGCTATATATCTGACTTATGGTATTAAATTTTATATAGAAATTGTATTACAAAAATTGTGATTTTGGAGATTTGTAAATTATATATTTAATACATTGTTATATATAATGTTTTACTTGGCACGTCACGAGCACATATTAGCATTTATAATGAACTAGATTGATGGTTACAAATATTTTTCAGGTGATAGTTCTCGTGTGGATCAATTAGGGAAGGCTTTGGAAACTTAAGTTATTTTTGTTAATAGTGCTTCCATCTTTTTGGTATATGTTAAATTATTGTATATTGTCACATTAGGGCTCACTTGGCATACTCTAGTATATTTTGGATATTTTGGCAAATCTTGAAGCAATATTTAGCTAAAAAGTATGGGCCTGGTAAAATCCAAAGCTTAATTGTGTACATAAAATATTTTAATCAACTTACTAATTAATAATTGTCCTATAAAATAGAGGATGTTACAATTTGGTATCAGAGCAAGTTTGGCAAGATAGGGAATTCGGATCCATGATTAGGGGTTCTCACATTCTGATTTGTGGAGAAGGGTTGGCTCTTACCCTGACATGGCCAGACCACCGTTCTTGGTTGCACCGGGGAATTTAGTACCCTAAAGCCTCAAGGCGGTGTGTAGAACTTACGACTGAGGTAACTTTTGTTGCCACGGTGTATGGGCACTATAGAGACAATTTGGGGGCTAGGGTTTTGAAGTGAAAAGTGAGGAGTGAGGCAAGGGAATAAGGCAAGTTGGCTAATGTTACATGGGTTGGGTCCATCGTCCATGGGTAAAAATTGAAAGAAAAAAATGCATATTTGTATTAATACATAAAACGATGTTGTTTTAGTTAAAGTTTGGTTATTTGGTTTTAACCGAATTAATTTTACAAAAATTGCACCACAAATTGACCACCAAAGTATGCCTTTTTTACAAACCGAAAAAAATCGCATAACAAATAAACCAAAATCGGAAAACCAAATTGAGTTCAATTCAGTTTGATTTTCGGTTTTGGTCATGATTTGGTCACCCCTATCCATAACATTTAAAATTTTGACATTAAACCCCCTACCTTTAAGTTTTTGTTAATAAGTTATTGAAAGAAACTGACACATCAGATTAATGAGGATGATGTGGCATCCTATATGAAATCTAACATGTTGTCTCTATAAATTACTCCTCCGATTCTTAATATATGACATATTTGATGAGGAGTTGATCTTAATCTTAAATATAAGAAGAAAAAAAAAATCATTTTTGTCAAATTTTTCTTAATTTACCCCTATTTATGTTTCCTCAATAATAATCAAAGAGGAGAGGGAATGAAGGAATTGAGGAAGATGATTAGGGCATTTAAGAAAATACATGTCACATTAACTAACTCAACTAACTTCCTTCATGTAATCAAATTATATAAATATGTCTTATATTGAGGAACAAAAAGAGTAATAATTTTATGGTAATTATTATATACTTTTTGCATAAGGGTTATAATGTCACTCTATGATTAAGAAAACCCTAACTCTCACCCCTTCGCACCTCCTTGCTGCGAGCTAACACAACTATCGATTCTAAAACCCTCATTCCACGAATCATCGGCCAAGAAAGATTCTCTTCAGCCTTCTCTATTTCTTGCAGCAGCATTGGCCATCAGAATTCTTTTCATCATCAGCAACAGGAAACCACCTTATAATCTTTTGCCCAAAAAGCAATTTTTTCATCATCTAAGAATCGGAGGCTTAAGTGCTCTAACATCATAACGCAGGATATTTTCATATTTTTGAAGGCCTTTTTCAATACTAGTGTGTGTGTACTCATTTCAACCCCATCCCTTATTGTTAACTTCATTAAGCATCAGCTACCCGTATTTTTTTTTCCTTCTGCACTATATAGCATATATAGACAGATGTACTTATTTTAAGAAAATATCATCTTGTTCTTCGTTAAAAAAATAAAGGAACAAGCCCTTGGAGATCTGTATTTTGGAGATATTTGACTACTGGATTTAGTTATTTGTCATTTGGAGAAGTTGAAGAGGTTGGAGTTAAAGTGATGACTACTGCTTGCGGCAAGAAGCAAATAAAGGGATCAGCGTTTGTTTTTGTTTTTCATTCATAAAATACATTTTAAACCTTATAAAATTATTAACTATAGAGATGCCATGTTACATTGGATACCATGTCACCCTCATTAATCTGATGTGATAGATTCCATTAGTAACTTAATGGCAAAATTAATGGTATGTAGGGGGCCTGATGTTAAAAATTAAAACATTAAGGAAGTTAAATTTAAACTTTAAAACGTTAAGGACTTATTTGCAACTGATCTAAATCTTATGGAGTTGTAAATTTTAGTCTAGATTTTTCCACAATTTCATATATGTGTTGGATTTCCTAAATATCAACTTTAATTGTTACTCTCATTTAGGAAAACCCCATTTGATATATATGAAATTAATAGGGTTAGCTTGAGGAAAAAAATAAATAAAGCGGATCAAGGTCTTATATATATTTAAGATCAAAGTAAACCGCTCAACTAACTTCTATATATTTAGAATCGGAAGGAATAGCGCTTTCAATATGTTTTTTTCCTATAAGTAAAGTTTGAAGATTAGTTACTTTCTACAATTACCTTGATGACCGGCCACTTCTAGCAACGAACAACAACAAAAATTTAAATTGATTTGCTTATTACTTAATAATTTAATAACATTAATTATAATATATTAAATCTGATTTGTCTGAATTTAACTCGAACTGTCGGTCCAAATAAGATAATTCCAATATAAAATCCCCCTATTATGCAATTGTGCATTGATTAATGTTAATCAAAGTTAATTTTATACAAGACCACAACTATAAATAAACCTTTTTTATGAGATTCATAACTTTAGTTTTGAAAGATCCAGCGGATGATGCTCCATTGCCTATACTTTAATAATTGGAATCAATTAATAAGAGTACTTCATAATGCAGAGACAGATGCGTAGATGTAATATTGATAGATCCGATGTAACTCATAATGTTAACCAATTAAAAAACAAAACAAAAAAGGTGGCAAGTTAGATAGGAAGGTGGAATGGTAGATTGGCAAGAATTGCAGAGGCGACAAAGCATATATCGCTTTTAATATATAGTAGCATAATGGCAATGCTTGTTCGCTTACAGCCATTATTCGAACGGCTCACGTGACGAAAATTTTCCACCGTGTATTTGTATCCACCACGTACGACGTGCCCTTTATTCTATGGACTGTAATCAATAGTATTTGAGTATGATTTTAATATAAGATGTCATTTTTAGTATAATAATTTTAAATTCTTTATATATACATGAATGCATGACCGAAATGTAAGATTTATTTTGGAAATGAGTTTTGATTCTAGACGAAAGACTTTTTTTTTTTTTTTTTTTTTCATTTTATATCTTATATTTATCTTTTTTCTAAACTAATTTGTTTATAAATTGATATATAATATAATATTACATATAAATATTTTAGAGAGAGAGTATGTCAATCACATATGTTATAATTAAATAGTTTATTTAACTTCCTATATTCACGAAATAAATAAATAGGTCATATACTTTAATAACCCCCACCGTGTATGAGTATGACTGAGTACCAGTGATCGATGGCGCGATGTTGTATATGTGGGAATCCATTTGTTAGGAACGTAATATCTTTTATTTTAATTTTGTGGGATTCTGTTAGCCTTTTAATTTAAGATTCGTAACCACCTTCATGGCTGGCAAACTATCGGATCCATTTGGTGCAATCGAAATAAAGGACATGAAAATGAAATTGAATGATGATGATGGAGGTGGCCCTTGTTCTGGTCTCGGAGAGAGTTTGTTTTTTGAGAAAATGATAGGTAAGTCCCAAAGAATATACGAAATATCAAAAATGTTCTAACTTAAAATCACATATAAAAAAAGTCCCTGAGGATTTTTTTTTTATATTATTTGTTTTGAAACAAAATTTAGGTTTTTAAATTTTGTTGTGAATATAGCATTTCTTGTTGTTAATACAAATATATGTAATTTTAGGTTGAGACTTTTTTTTGATATTTTGTAAGTTCTTTGGGATCTGGTTATCATTTTTTTTAGAGGACATATTAGTCATTTCATGTTATATACACACACTATAGCTAGCCTCTCCTTAGTATACCCTTACCCTCTATTTGGATGAAAAAAAAATTATGGGGCAAAGAAAACTAGAGGGAAAACTCCCAAAAAATATAGTAATTTTTTTTTTATCATTTTTAAAAGTTTTTTTTTCTTTTTAGTATCCCCTCTATTTATTTTTCTCAAACTTTTCTCTTTATCTAAACATAACCTAAAGTATTAGAGGTAGTATATAATGATTAATATATGTGTGTGTGAGATTTCCAAAGTGATACTCAACACGTTTTTATTTAAATCCTATGTGAATCTCCTACTTTTATATACTCATCGTAAATAAAATATTTTGCAATGAAATGGGCCCCAACGGCCCATGATTGGGGATCGGAGATAGTTAAGGACATTGTGTGTCAGTAATTTAAAAAATGTGCTTAGAGAACAAGTGGAGTGTCGGTAACAAACAACATGCACAACTGTAAATTACAGTGGAGTACTCTACTGCTCTCAACATGCACAACTGGCATGTACAGTACATATAATTGTGTGTGTGTGTGTGTGTGTGAGAATCCCATGTGCTTTTAAAAAAGAAATGGGCGAGCATGTTGGAGTGGTCGGACGATTGATAGGGAATAACCTTAACCTGTGTTAAAGTTGGAATTGTACATAGATCCTAAATATGAGTTTGACTCTTTATATAAAGATTAAATAAGTTATTTTAATCATATTATATATGTGTATCCTTATATTATACATCATTTTATAAGGTAGGCAAAATCGTTTAGAGTAAAAATAAAAAATAAAAAAATTTTAAATGCTTTAAAAAAGTCAACTATATCTTATATTTAAAACTTGAAAGAGTATTACTTTCAGTCTTAAATTAAATATAAGATCTAGTTAACTTTTTTTTTTTTTAGAAATTAAGGAAATTGAATAAATTATTTTAAAATATTTATATTTACCACTTTTCTTACCAAACTAATTAGTTTAACTTATAATTGATATATAATCTAATAATATACAACATATAATATGATTACGTGATATATTTATTTTCCTTAACCTCTAAAAAAATATCAACTGATCAGTCTTATATTTAGGTCCGGAGGTTACCATATAAGGTATTGAGTGTTGGAGTAAGAAAATTAGTAAAATTGTGTGTGGAATTGGGAGCACATGAGCAAGTATAAAGGAAGTAATAACAAGATTCGAATATGGAAGCAGGTAGGGTTGATAATGGTGGAAGTTCACCAACTTGAAGTGGGTGTGGTGTTGATGGCGATGGCAAGTGTGACCAAAAAGGGGCAAAGCCAGCATTAAAGGAGTAGCCAGTAGGGTCGTCAATATATTGGCTTCATATATCAACAATTATTGGGGCAATGCCCAGCATTCAAAGCGGAATTATTGGCATTTTAATTGCATATTTTAAATCTTAGTCAGCACTATGGACACAACACAGATTATGGTTTAAGTTCAAGTGACTCTATCCAAACTTCCAACTGTACTTAAATCCCAATTTAATTGACATCCTAAAATGAACTAATCACTATGAAGTTCTCTAGTGAAATCACCCAAGTGTCCTTAACTTGAATGGCAACGACTTTTTAATAATAGGTAACAGTTTAGCTTAGACTACAACAATTAATACGGTGACAACCAATGTCCTTGAGGACAATTAGATCATTTTTTAACCCCCCCCCCCCCCCCCCCCACAAAAAAACACTTAGTTCCATGATAGTCTCTAGTACTTTAGAGAGTTTAAGCCATTTAAGGGCACTATTATGAAATTCTCTTGCTTAAATGATGGTTATATATGTATTGCTACCAAAATAATAATAATAGTAGTGGGACTTGAAAAGTCACTGTGTTAATTTTATTTTCAAGACACATGTATATTTTTGTAGGAGGATATCTTGTTTAAAGTAATGTTGAGCACTAAATCTGGACACATCTTTCAACAAGAATTCGAATATTGATTTGCTATATTGTGAGAGACTAACTTTTTTTTGAATATGTATATAACCATATGTTTAATGGAGAGAAAATTATAGGGGTAGAAAACTAGGAGAGAAAACTCCCAAAAAATAGCAAAAATTTTTTTAATCAATTTTAAAAGTTTTCCTTTCTAGTATCTCCTTCAATTCCTTTGTTTTCCTCTCACTTTTCCCTCTATCTAAATATAACCTTTTAAGTATTAGAGGTAGTATATAATGATTAATATATATGTGTGTGATTTCTAAACTGATACTCAACACGTTTTTAAATCCTATGTGAATCTCCTATACTACTCGTAATTAAAATCTTTTGCAATGAAATAGGCCCCAACGACCGATGAATGGGGTTCGGAGACAAGTGGGTGGCATATACAGTACATGTATTTGTGTGTGTGGGGGTCAATCTCATGTGCATTTAAGAAAGAAATGAGCGAGCATGTTGGAGTGGTCTCATATGATCTTAACCTGTGTTAACGTTGGAACTGTAAATTATATATGCTTTCTTTTCACAGCTGGCAACATATAGTAATTAGCACTTCCTTCGATTCTAAATAGAAGATAAAGTTAACTTTTTTAGAGAGATTAAGAAAGCCGATTAAATTACTTTAAGATATTTTATTTTTTTCTCCAAACCAATTAGTTTGATTAATAAACTGATATATAATCTAGGGATTCATAATATATAATATGATTAAATAACTAATTTAGCTTCATTAATCTTCACAAACAAAGCTAACTCTATCTTATATTTAAGACTGGAGGGATTATTACTTTCAATCTTAAATATAAGATCAAGTTAACCCTTTTGTAGAAATTAAGGAAGTTAGATAAATTATTTTAAAATATTTATATCTATAATTTTTCTTCTTAAATTAATTAGTTTGACCTATAAACTAATATATAATATAATAATACACAATATATATATGATTTTGTGATATATTTAGTTTCCTTAATCTCTTAAAAAATATTAATTGACTCTTATATTTAGGTTCAGAGGGATTATATAATAAGCTTTGGTGCTGATGAGTGTTGGGGTAAGAAAATTAGTAAATGTTCTGCGTGGAATTGGAAGCAAATGAGAAAGTATAAAGGAAGTAATAATAACAAGATTCGAATATGGAAGCAGGTAGGGTTGATATGAAGTGGGTGGTGTTGATGGACATGGCCAAGTGTGACCAAAAAGGGGCAAAGCCAGTAGCCTTAGGGTTTGTCAATATATTCGCTTCATCAACAAACTATTGGGGCAATACATACCCAGCATTCAAAGCTTGATTATATGCATTTTGAAATGCATGTTTTAAATCTCAGTCAGCACTATGGACACAGCACAGATTATGGTTTAAGTTCAAGTGACTCTATTCAAACCTCCAAAAGTATTTAAATCCCAATTTAATTAACATCCCAAAATGAACTAATCACTATGAAGTTCTCTAGTGGAATCACCTAAGTGTCCTTAATTTGAATAGTAACGACTTTTTAATAAGTATCACTTTGGTCCTCTTTATAAGTTTAAATTAACTAACTCTCATATATTAAAGAGAGTTGGTTAACTAATTAATTATGAACTAAATTTTCAATTTTATCCTCATCTATGATTGGTTCTAAAAGTTAATATGAATAACTTATTTTTATTTATTGCAATTAAAAGGGGTAATTTTTTTTTTTTTTTTAAATAAGAAGTATTCGTTACCCTTAAAAAGGATTTATAATAAGGACCAAATTTTTTGATTAAAATACACTTATAAATAAAATTAAAATTGTACCAGTTTAACTTATCAAGGACTACAACAATTAATACGGTGACGACCAATTTCCTTGAGGACAATTAGATCATTTCAACATTAGGGGAAAAAAAAAAAAAAAAGAACTTAGTTCCATGATAGTCTCTAATACTTGATAGAGGTTAAGCCATTTAAGGTCACTATTATGAAATTCTTATACTTAAATGATGGTTATATATGTATTTCTACCAAAAAAATAATATTGGAGCTCGGAAAGTCACGTGTTAATTTTAAATTTTTTTAGACACATGTATATTTCTATAGGAGGCAATCTTATTTAAAATACTATTGGGCACTAAATTTAAGAACATCTTTCAATAAGAATTTAAATATTGATTTGCTTTATTGTGACGGACTAACCAAACAAAAAGTGCACCCCGTTGGTATTTATTAATTACATAGTTTTATGCCTAATGGATTATTTATTGTGGACTTCTTATTCATGATATTGGGCCATTTTCTTGGTCCAAAAACATACCCGGCATTGCTTTCCCCTAGGTCCATTTAATTGAATTCCTATCGGGCTTTTAAACAAAATTTCTAAGCTTTTAATAGAGCATAGCAAACTTTTGAGTTAACCCTTGTCTTTGGGTTCAACTGATGAAGGGGTCAGATTTTCTTACCCAAAGGGAGAGAGTTCGATTATGGAGTTGGTCGAGTCTTTGGGGGAAGTATCACAGGGGTACATGAAGCGGTGGAAACGCTTGGGTGGGGTGGAAGTAGAGGTATGTGTACTCTCCGGCTCAAGATACTTTCGTGAATTTGGGCTCTAAGTCTTTCTTGCCTTGGGTAATGGGTGAGCTCAACCCCTTTCCTAAAATTTTAATATATAAAAAAAAAAAAAAAAAAACTTTTGAGTTTTCATGATCCTTTTTTAGCTTCATTTGAAATAAATCGAGTTGGTAAAAGAGTTAATCTATAAGTATAAGGTTATAAGTTCAACTCTTACATATATAAAGATCTTGTTGATTGACGATTTGTAAATACATCTTTAAGTTTGGAGGCATACTTTAATTCTAATAATCTATCAGGATTCAACTCACCTAAACTTTTTTATAGCAAAAAATAGAATTTTTTTTCATAAGCACAAGTCTCCTTGTGTCCGCCAGAGGCATCGTCGAGAATTCCTTGCGGCGGAGATTCAAAACTTGGTTGGTTTCTTATATTATTAGAGACGAGCCCCTTCCACAAGATTTAAACCCGTTGGTAATTCAAGATGAGAACTTTGTATTCAAAGCAGAAAAGAAAGGTGGGGATGAGAAAGGTGAGTTGTTTTAATTTGTGGGGATGAGAAAATGTGAAGTGGGTTTCATCTTTGTCGCGTGGTGTCGGCTTTTGCTCATTTCTTTAGAAAACTTGTTCCCTTCTTTGGCCTTTCTCTTTTTGTTTATTTTGCCTTTTCACTGTTCATCTTTTCCATTCCATTGGCTTACCAATTCAACACAATCATTCTCCACAAAAGCATCCTCCCTTTATCTCTCCTTTTATAATTACTCCTCCTTAATAATTGTGCTACTCCTTCTTCCACTTATTACCCTCAATTCTCAATCACACTCACCTCTACTACTCCATTTCATATAGTTTAGGGGAAATTAATTTTTGTTATCCTTGTAATTTTAACTTAGTTGTAATTTAATAGTTCAATTTTGACTCAATGCAACGGAATCTTCTATAATTAATTTGATTATTTAAAATAGGGATAGGATATTGTCACTACCAATGTCACTACCAATTTTTTTACCGTTGGATCAGAATTTTAATAGGAGAGAAAAATAATAAAGGTATATGAGATTATAATCTAACGGTGAAAAAAATGGTAGTGACCAAAATTGGTAGTGATAATAGTCTCAATATTTTAGAAAATAAAATTACTTATGTAGTCTCTAATATAAGTAATTTTTGACTAATTTAAACGTACTAATAAGAAAATTATAAATATTAAATTTGTCATAGAATTTAAATACTTTTCAATATTTATTTTATTAACTTTATTAAACTTCAACATAATATTGATTTCTACTTTCTCATTATTTTATTAAATGTAGGCCAATGTGAAAAGAAACATATAATACTCTTTGAAACTAGCAAATTCCTTATATAAAAAAATAAAGAACACTTTCAAGTTTTTAGAAAATGCTCTATAGTAGGCACTAGAGGGAATACATTCATCTCTGCTACTTCATTTTATATATTTCCATCTAGTTCTTAATATAAGATTAATTCACCTAATTTGACTATATTAATGAAATTAGTTAATATGATATATGTTTTATAAAACAATATAGTTATATTCTTTAAAACGTCATTCCCTTTCTTTATAGGTTATTGTTATGTGAGCATCAATAAAGGGCATATTAGAAGATGATTAATAAATATATGAAAAATATGTCTTATATTTAAGATAAGATCAACTCCTCAAATATATCTTATATTAAAGATCTCAAGAAATTTAGTTTAATGACAATCAAGCTCAACCATTTACTTCTTATCCCCACTGCTATTTATAAAACCCTGTACCAATTTTTTTTTTTTTTTTTTTGGCATAAACGAGCCCATCAGCCTATCTGTATTACTGATCAGAATATGCCGTGGGAAATCCCTGTATCAGTCTTTACTCTTTAATATAACTATAAGATGTTTTACAAAATCTAATAAAACATTTATGACTTATTTTCAAAAATGTGCTTTTTTATTAGTATTATTATTTTACTCTCAGGGTAAGTTTGGTTTGAGGGGAGGAGAGGGGGGAGAAAAAAAATGAGGGGAGGAGAAAATTGTACGAAAGTTTAGTGTAATGGAGCCCACAAATTTTTCCTCCCCATCATATTTTTTCCCTCCCTTCCGCTCAAACCAAACTTACCCTTAGTTTAGCGGCTTTTCTCCTGATCCTCCATTTCTCTTCCTCCCATGAATTATGCTCCTGTGGTCCAAAGTATTAGTCATTTTCTCCTAGCTTTTTTTGAACTAAAATATAAGTATTCCTTCCGGTCCTAAATATAGGACAAAGTTTGTAGTATGAATTGTACTATAAATTTTGTCCCATATTTAGGACTAAAGAAAGTATAATTTAGTAATATCTACATGGCTAAAGTACACTTTTAGTCCTTTAAGTTTACATAAGGTGTATTTTTGGTCCCTTAACTTTATAAAATATACTTTTAGTCCTATAATTCTAACATCGTTAATTTTGTTAATGGAAAATGCAAGCTCAAGTGATAATGGTGTAAACATAAGTGATGACTGTGTAATTAAATGCTATAGTAAGCTTAAATTTAAAATATGGGTAAATTGAAGAATATATAAAATTTGTGTAATTAAATGCTATTAGTCATTACTTGAGTTCACTGCATTAGCGTTTTCCATTAGCAATATTAACGGTGTTAGAATTTTAGGATAAAAAGTATACTTTATAAAGTTAAGGGAATAAAAGTATGTCTTACGTAAAACTTAAAGAATTAAAAATATACTTTAGCCTATCTATATTATTGCAATGTAACAATTTCTTCACTTTATAGTCTTAAGACCTAAAAATAACTAAAGACTAAAAATATGAGCATGTGCTATACACTTTTATGACATATATAATTAGATAGGATTCCAATACTTTGATTGGGGTATGAAGAATAAATTCTTAATATCATTATTAATCCTTCCATCAAATATTGATTTTAGCTTCTGTTTTTTAAGTTATGGTTTTTAGTTGCTATAATTTCATAAAAATTTGGTCTAAGTTTAAACTTTAACAACATTAACTTACAGTTAAAAATATGAATTAAAACTAAAACTTATTAAAAATATATGAACCAAAAACGAATTTCATAAGTTGCGTTATAAAAACTAATATTCCTCAAGGTAAAAATTGGAGATGTTTCTTTAATCAAATTTGAACATATAGTGCTAAGCTGGTAAATAATATATAACATCTGAAATTCGCTTTACTTGAACAACTTTTTAGAAAGGGAGGCTTCAAATATCAAGAACGTCTCTCTTTTTCCTTTTTTCACTCAACTTTGACGAAGCATTTGCTTAGCTAACATCATAATTCTGAAGTATCATTCATGAATATGTTCCTCACTCGTTTTAAATATTTACAGGTCGATGATCCATGTCAAAAGAATAGTGATCGAATAGATAATTATTATTAATAATCCTTGTGAATATATCGACATCCTTGATTAGCGAACCCTATGATTAATTTAATTTATATATAAAATCATTGCTGCTGAAAACACGGGGAAAACAGCTAAAAAAATAAATAAAGGGATCTCTTATAATTAAAAGAAGGTACGAAGCAATCCAATCAAATCTATTATGATAAATCTTTAAAAAAAAAAGGTTCAACAAGAGAAAAGAGGGGGAAAAAAATTAGTGCCTGAGAATGAATGGTCCCTGATATGAGAAAAAGGAAGTTTGACACTCGAACACAGCAAGGGTCTATATCTTCACAAAAGAAAGGAACCCACAACAGTGTACATTCTCATTATTCCACCACAAAAAAGATGAAACAAAAGCAAACCAAAAAGAAAAGCAAAAGACACCAATTTAGAATTGCATTTAAAATTTAAAAAGGGAAAGCATTAAAGATAAACCCCACATACATTAAATAAAGTAAACCCTAAAGCCTAAATAACATCACTAACAGAGGAATTTGCTAGTTAGTAGAGTCAAAACAAACACACATCAATCTCTCTCTCTCTCTCTCTCTTCCCCCTCTTCTCTCTCTTCCATCTTCACCATTCATAAAGTAAGCCAAACACATAAAGGCCAACCCACAAACGAGCTAAAACATTCTTTCTTACAAAGGAGCAACTTCAGACAAAACAAGGTAAATCATCGATCTCTTTGTTTCTATCTATATCTGGAAGTACTTAGACATCTTGCTTTTCCCTTTCTTTCTTTTCTTTTTCCTCTGAATTCATATATAGAGATACATATCGATTGGTGGATTAATTTCCCTTATATATGTCTTTACTTTAATTTGATGCACCAATTCTCTGGACTATTTTATTCTGGGGTTTAGGGTTTGTTTAATTCAAAAGCTGACACTATTTTTCACTGGTTCTAAGCTTTATTTGTACCTTCAATTTCATCTTCTCTCTGCCTAAACACACACAGAGACAAGCCCTGAATACTCTTGCTCTTTGAAGTTGTTTCAAGAAGAAAGACTTGATCGACGTGTTAAGTACTCTCCAACTATATATATTTATATATGTGCATCTTTTTCTACCAAAGAAAGTTTCGAGTCTTTTTACCTACCTGTGTAGGTCTTGAAACAAATTAAAAGCACTGCTATGGTACTTTATTTTCTTTTAACTTTTCGGCTCATCAGCTCATTTGATTATTTCTGATACAATGACCAGGAAGAAAAAGGTGTGGTTGGTTATTTCTTTTTGATTCCTTTCAAGTTTTCATCCTTTATAAAATTATAAATTTCTCCCTTTTCCACAAGAAAATTAAGTATACTGATTCCATCTTCGTTACTTTTCTCCAACAGCTGTAAATAAAATAACATGCTGAGATAATGTGAACAATAACTCTCTCTCAACATCTTTTTGGGCTCTGCCAATAATTTATAAAATTTGTATATAATTGTATTAGCAGTATTGGAGTAGTCACCGGTATGAATAGGCACAAATGGCGGAAGGAATGATTTCATATGATCATATTTGAATCACCGTTTTTAAATATACATGAAAAATGTGACCTTTATGCATGTGTATGCATGTATAGTAAAAATAGGGCAGCCCAATGCCACCATGGGGTCTAGGGAGAGATAGATATACGCATCCTTACTCCCAAAAATTGAGAGATTGATTTTAAGATTTGAATCCGTGACTTTTAGGTCACATAGTAGCAACCTTACTGTTGTGCTAAAGCTCACCTTCAATGTGCATATATAGTAACCTGCACATTTTAATTTCTCTTCCTTGGGGGTTTTTAAATTTTTCAGGAGGATATATATTATATTTTATTTGTTGGAGGTGTGAGACTGATCAGAAGCCATGGAAGGAATACCTAATAATCAAAACCCAGTGACAAAGCCACCAGTAATGGAGGAGAAGAAGGCAAGGCCACAAGAACAATTGAACTGTCCAAGGTGCAATTCAACCAACACCAAGTTCTGCTACTACAACAACTATAGCCTCACACAGCCCAGATACTTCTGCAAGACTTGTAGAAGGTACTGGACAGAAGGTGGGTCCCTCAGAAACATCCCAGTTGGAGGAGGTTCTAGAAAAAACAAGAACAAGATCATCACTTCCTTCTCAGCTTCCTCTTCTTCATCATCATCAACCTCATCATCTTCAAAGCTTCCTGATCTAAACCCACCATTATTACCAAGTCTCTCAGGGTTTAAAGATCCAAGTTTGAATCTTTCTAGAAGCTTCCCAATTTCCAACCAGCAAAACCCTAAGATCCATGGAGGCCAAGATCTTAATCTGGCTTTTCCAACTTCTTCTTCTTCTCTTTCAGCTCCTAGGGTTTTGAATAGTAATAATAATATTCCTTATGTTCCTTCATTCATGATGATGCCAAATACCTCGTATGGTGGTAACCTTAATAATTACCCATCTGGGTTGATTCCCATGCAAGAGGAAACTAAACCTAGCCATAATAATATGGGATTTTCTGTGGATGGGCTTGGAAACAGATCGTACGGTGTACAAGAGAATGATCATAACAATGGAGGGAGGCTTTTGCTTCCATTTGGAGGAGTCAAGCAGATTCCAGGTGGTGGTGATGAAGTAGTGGTACAAAATAATAAAGAACAAGGGAATTCAAGTGGGTTTTGGACTGGAATGATTGGTGAAGGATCATGGTAAGAAAATGAAGAAACCTAGCTATACAGTTTTTTTCTTTTTCGTTTTCTTTTTGTCTCTATTTTCCATGGATTGTTGTGAAAAAATTGAAGTCAGAATATGTTAGACGTACGAAGATGTTTGCTTTTCAGATTCTTCAATAAAAATATAGGACGTGTGGATGAATTTTTTGTTTTTGTTTTTATGAAAACCTCAATCACATTTGGTGTTGTCGAGTTGTTATAAGCATACATGTTTTTATTGAAGAAACTGATGACAAACATCTGAAAAAGTTGTAATTAAGTGTTGTTCGATTGTCATTTGTATGAAAATCTGAGCTGACAAAATCGTATTTTATCAGTTGCCATGGTTTGTACACCCTCTTAATTTGCTGGCTTATATATTTGGGCTATAGGGTGAGGATTTAATTATAGCTCGACTTGTTTGTTGTTAAAATAGGAGAAAGACGTGGATACAAAGCCTGCTTTATTTGTGTGAGGCATATTTGTAGTTCACCTTTCTTTCTTTCTTTCTTTTTTGGTACTAGATCACCTTAGTTTTTACATATAATAATGCTCTCGAAGTTTTGATTTAAATGACTTTTGTTAATCTATTAAGAGAATATATTTAATCAAGTTATAAGTAACGATAGTAATAATTACTAGAATTTTTTGGTTCAGTGCTTGTGCACTTTCCAGCTCCATGTCTAGATCTCTGTCTGTACTGGAGACATTTGTTAGTGGTGCTTTTGTCAGCCTTCATTTGATGTTAAAATTCTCTTGTACTATATATATATATATATATAGACACACACATATATTTATAACTTGGTCAAAACCATGGTACTTTAAAGTTCCTTGTTTAAATATCGATCATGCACGCATGCCATTCATTTTAATTATTTTTGCATGATCATTTGAAATGAAATGTATTATCAGCTTTAAAGTGAGTATATTATATAAGCAAAATAGAATTTATGAAAGTTAACCAAAATGTGTATGGAGACTTGAAAACTGGATTACATGCCAGCCCCGACCAAACGCTATAATGCACCGAAAATTTTGAAGTTTAATGGAATGGGAAGACTCGTGGTATATATAGTTAATATTATATTAAGATAGAGTCAATTCAATATGTGATAATTATTCTCTTTGTCATGTCCATTTATCCACCGACCTTTGACTAGAAGGTATATTTTCCACCTCTATTTACTTATTTTTATAACAAAAACACATAAATCAAAGAGAGAGAGAAAGAGAAATTTACATATTATGTAAGAGTTATTATCTTTTTCAATTTTGTCCTCCATTTAAAATTTGAAATAGGATGTATGTTGATAGACAATTCAAAAAAAAAAAATATAGGGATGGATCAAAAAATCCTATAAATTTTAATACTGTACTTTCTATATATAAAATCCTATTTTTTTTTTTTTTTGGGGGGGGGAACAGAGTATCGGTAGTTATTTCTGTATATAAAAATATAGCATGTCATGTTGAGAAATATGGTTTTTAAACCTACGCATTTTATTGATTTTATATACAATTTAATTTAATATGAGGAAAGTACCAGGAAAATTCTCAAGAGGCGCCCCTTGATTTCTTTTGATGGACTAGTGGGACCCCTAAAACATTCGCTTGGGCAAGTGGAAATCATTTGTTCCACCCAAACCCAATTGTCAATCCTTCACATGTAGCCAATTCATTGAACATCCCCCGTTTCTTGGGTTCCATATTGAATCACATCAAAAGACCATCAAATATATGGGATAAATATATTTTTTTTTTTTATAAAAGTTTAGTTTAAAGAGCACTAGTTACCCATAAATTTTTTTGGGATCAATTTTGTGTCAAAAGTTTAAAAATATAGCAATCTTGTCATTCTATTAATCTTAGCACTTAAATTGTTGCTCTAATTTGTAAATTTCTAGGAGAACAATTGCTCCAAAAAAAAACTTTCGGGCAAAATTGCTCTATTTTGTTAACTTTAGGGCAAAAATGAGATCAAAAAAATTTCGGGTAACCAATGCTCCTTAGGCCAAACTTTCAAAACAAAAATGATCTTTATCTCTAAATAAAATCGAGGAATTATAATAAAAATTTTTATACAATTAAGTCTTTTGAACAAATAAAATTTGAACGATTTACTACTATTTTCTGTAATTTTTCGTGAACTCGTGGTCGAGGGATGTAATTGTTCTTTAAAAAAATAAAAAAAATCTTGCTCTTTCATATATATATGTATATATATTTTCCTTTCTCATGAATATTTTAATGTTTTGAACCTATTACAAATTATGCGAAATTTTCTACGATGATGGTTATCGTTATTTTTACCTGCAATTCTCTATGCTTAAAAGAACTTGCATAAGTGTGTAGGGGGAAGCCATTGACATTAAAGTCATTTTCAGAATGTTGCTCTATTTCAAAGCTGAAATATGTCTAAATTGCTTTTCCGTGAACCAAACATTAATGTGATGTTTGGTATGAAGAATTGAGTGTTAGTTAAGTGGGAAGGTTAAGTGAAATTCCCACAATGTCCCTAAACCGTTTGAACGATGGCGTTGGATTTGAACGTAAAGCACTAAAAGGACAACACATTCGAACGAAAAATTGGACAATAACCAAACTTGTGCAGCTGTTTATATTAGAACATTCCAGGAACAATATGACAGAAACATAAGTAAGCATTTTTTACAGAAACAATAATAATATAAATGCAAGACAGTAAAAGCCACATCACAGACCCACCATCAATGAATACATCGTCTTCTTGTTCTTGTTCATGTTGTTCCACTTCCTCTTCACGGTCGTTCTATGACATTTTCAAGAACCTTATATTGGGTGTTTTGGGTTCTAGGTTGGGTTCTGCAATCGGACACGGTGGAGACACGATCAGAGCAAGAGGGTCAGCAAAATTTTAAAGAGTTGCTCGACTTATCGTTGAATTGGAGGCCGCCTAGCTTTTTCAAGGAGGGTCGGTGGGTTTTGGTAATGCCAGCCATTGAAGTATCGAAGCAAGCGACCATGAAGAAGAAGCGGGAAGAAGAAGAGCTATGTGCAAAATATTTCAAGGCCAATTTCGTCGTAGGATTTTACTCTCTCAGAAGATTTCAACTTTCCCTCCGTTTTCGGATGGAATGCAAGTTACCGCGTTTAAGGGAACATTGGAGAGGGCAAAAAGATTGGAGATTTCAGGTTCCAAGAAGATAGGCGCACCAAACATGTTTTATTTGAGGGAAGTGTCTCAAGTTCCCTTTCCCAGGCCAAGGTTCCACGTAACAAACTGGGCCCAATACTATATGTTTTGATTCAGACAAGCAAAACAACTAGAAATCAACTCATTTCCTGAGAAAAGTATAATTTTGCTTACAAAAATTCAATGTAACAAATACAAATAATTTAGAAGTGTGCTCCGAAGTGCAGATACAATTAAAAAAGCATATATTAATAGATAAGATTCCACAAGTACAAATTTAACAATTCCTTGTAAACAGTAACTGTTTCATCAGCTCAAAAAATAAAGGGGGAAAAAACTGTTCCGTTGCATATTAATAGGATCTCACATATATTTCTCCGCTGTACAACAATAAACTTTATCTTTTGATCCTTTTAAATCCAAAGTAGCTTCAAGTTGGGGAAAAACCAGTTGTCATACAGCTTCTGGCTTCTGTAGTCTATACAATGGTACAACTATTTTTTCCAGAACAAAGAAAACAACAATTCAGAAACATCTCATGAATCAGCATTAATTCCGAAAATTCGGACTTTGTGCATGTGGGGGAACTTGGCAACAACCAGCACAATCACTGCAACAGTGTTCAAGAAGAGCATTGGTTGTTGATAGTCAGTTGTGTGAGAGGCTATCAAGTACCTAAACAAGAGAAAACAACAACATTAACACTGGATTGGACACAAATAGGGAAAAAGAATACATGTAACACTGGATTGGACACAAGTAGGGAAAAAGAATACAAGTTATTTATTACTCCTCCAATCCATAATGTAGGACCTAATTGGAGACTGGGGAGTATTTTTCATATTAGTCAATCTTTTTCTAATTTACCTCTATTAATAATAAGAGGGATGGAAGGAAATAAGGAATATGATTAAGGTGTTTTAGTAAAAAAAGCACGTTATATTAACTAACCAGACTAACCCCCTATTTAATCAAATTAGGTAAATACATCTTACATTGAGAACCAGAGGGAGTATTTTATTTGCATGGACAAACTTCAATATGGATCACCCCTGATCCACATAACTTATATATCATCCTTAGATTAGGTGTTTTAGAAGAAACTTTTATCTTCCATCAAGATGGACAAATTTGTCAGCACACCAAGTTCCCACAGAATTCATCTTAAAATTACAATTTCGAGAATAGATGGAAAAATCATACTGCACATCCAAGTCATGTTGCTGAGTGAGCGACATGCAATTCAGAAAATAGAATCTTCAGCAGACTCACCAACTCTAAAACCCACAACTTGTGTGTCGAGTAATTAATGGGTAGATGGTATGCTATCAGTAGATAACTAAACTTGATCTCAGCACTGGCAGAATTATAGTACAATTCTCTTAATTATTGAACCTCCCCAAACAAACAAACAAACAAACAAACAAAAAAGACCCTCCAATAAATTCCATGTCAGAGCAAGAAGTATTGACAAGAATAGATGTTATAACATGTCTTATAAGTAAAAGGGAAGTAATTAGACCTAACAATTCACATTTCTTGCAGGAGTTGCTTGGTTTCATGTCTTTGCCTTTGCTTATGCTATAGCATAGAATTATGTATATAACTTCTATAGGGAGTCAGTACTCACTACATCTGATGCGAGACAGCCTTATTCCAGTCATGAATTTTCTGAGCCTTGTGCTTTTGTCCTGGTTTAAGAAATTTCTTGTCTTTCTGGGTTGGAGGATAATCTTATCCTCCAACAAGTCATGCTTTCTTTTCTTTCAATTTAAATTTCTTCTAATTAAAAAAATGAAGGTGAAGATTTTACTTTTATCCCTTTTAGGTTGAAATATTTCTACAAACAGTCCAGTTTCAATAGCTGATGCGACTATACTATAGCCAAATACCAAGATAACAGTGGAGGATCGTGTAGATTTTAAAAGCAATTAATATGTACAAAGCTTTTCAGAAGTACATGAAGCAGTAATAAAAGTCCAAATTCCATCATGGAATAACATGAATCATCCACATATTAGCTTTAGAAAAATGAACTCTATATATGAAACAACAGAGACCTTAGATGCATGAAACTCCCTGCACCATAACACAGCAGAAATGATTAAGTAAATGAACAAAGAAAGAGAGAAGTAAACTTACAGCACCAGAGGGACAATTGTTAGGAACTTTCTGTTACGGGTGAGCTGCTTTCCATTTTCAATCTGCTCCCACCAAGTCAATCGATTGTAGATCCCCTGGTCCTCAGCAAAAGGAGTTCCTTTCTTCCAATGGAAAAAGTGATAAGTTACCTAATGGTCAAGAAATGATCAATCAAGACGTTATGAGATGAGAGGTCCACTAATATAACATTCATTCACAGTAACTGATAGATAGAAAATTAACTTATAAGTTGACCAAATCACAAGATATTGGAAAACATTGTTGGCCTTCCTATGGTCTTATCAAGTGATGAATGATTGAGGATGGGTTACCATACTAATTTAGCTAAGACAAACAACCCAAAAAAAGAGGAGGCAAAAAATATTTCCCAAGTCTTCCAATGTTGGACAAGCAATAAATGTTTCAAAAGACAATTTAACGCAAAGGTATTACACTTTAGAAGTCCTGGTCACAACTTCAGACAACATGAAACTTGAAATGCGATTGTATAATTTATCCTTCTTTCAAATGTTTGACACTAACAGATAAATATTGATACTATAATATTTATTTTTTAACCAAAAAAGAATAAAAAAGGGAGATCAAGAGGTATCAGAATCATGTAATCCTTAATTTCTATGCTCTTTTCATGCACTTATAGACTGACTTTCGAATGATTGCCAATTATTCATAAGTTAGCCTTGTAAGGAGATTTATTTTTTCTCCCCAGAAACAACTTTTGGTAAATTTCAAGTAAATACCATAACACAGTCCTTCTCGCATAATGCAATATTGTTAATATATATCCTCTATTCTTTTTGTTTAAATAAAATAAACAGTTGATTATGAAGAAGAGAAAAGAACCAAAAGAATACAAGTTTATCTGAAGTTACAAGTAAATCAAATTATGTGTGGGACATATTTTGTTCTAGTTTAATACCCAAAGTACAATCAATTCAACAAACTAGCACTTGCGGACCAGCACAATCCAAAAGGCCTTCTGGAACTCCCAAGTTAAAAGTAAGGGTTGTGGTTCAGGGGAAGAAAAAAACCACGAAAGATTTTTGAAATAGCCTAATAAGTAAGAAACACAATGGTATCGCGACATACTTCTACTCAGGATTGGTATCATCTTGTAGGACAGCGAAAAGCCACATAGAAGTGTCAAAAAAAACAGATTAGAGAACAAAAGCATGCAGATAGACATGAAAGTGTGCAAAGTACTAGAGAGAAATCTGGCCAAAAAGTCTGGAAATAATATTCCAATTCGGTACTTATTATTAGTCAAGAAAATATCAAAACTGGCCACAAACCATCCCCAATCAACAGGATAACACATCACAGAAGCTCAAACTCAATTCAAACAAGCATCGATTAAACCGTACTAATCGCCAATACTAACAGAAGCATGATACAAGCCCGAAGAAAAGGAATTTAAAATTTAAAAATAAACCTACAGCAAAGTGGGCAAGGTTGACGATGGTCCAGGCCAAGCCAGGAGAGCAGACAAAGACGGAGAGAATCAGAAACCAAGAGAAAAAGAGGATGAGGATGTAGGTGGTCCACACACCCGGATACGTAAACCACTCGGTGTTCTTGTTCAGATCGGGCGGTGGCATAGCCTTGACGTATAGATTCGCCATAAACTCAAAACCTAGAATTTGGATGAATTTCGGAAGGAGGGTTCAAATCCAAAAACCCAGAAAACCTCTCGATCCTTTCTCTTATCTCTATCCTTCTCAATCAGATCAAACGCAATCAAAATCAAAAGCGAAAATTGATTATTTGACGATTCAAAAAAAAAAAAAAAAAACCATAAAACACAGAGAATAACTTGGGAGAAGAAAATTCAAGGAATGCAGAATTGCGGGTTGTTTGGAATTTTGTAAGAGAAAATGTCACACCGCCGTGGCGGGTGTGAGGAATTAGGAATATATGCATCCCAATCTCACCCGAGAACGGTCCATCACTATCTTTTTCATTTTTTAAATCCATTAAATTAAATTTTGAGTATTTTGGTATAACCCGCACGAAATGAACTCAAATGAATTTTTTTCTTCTATGTGAGTAGTGGATTGCTAAATAAGAAAAGAAAACTAGGAAGAGAAATATATGACCCATTTTATGCTCATCTTTCATCCGAATTTGATTCTGATACTATTTTATCATTTAGTGTGTTGCTCTTAATATTATTTGTTTTAGGCTGACCTTTTGTATTTTTTTTTTCTTGATATAGAAATTTTAGGAAAGGGGTTGAATCTATCCACAGTCTAAAGGTGGGGTACTTGAACATGTTCTATAGAAAAATTCAGAACTGAGAATGTATATGCATCCATCTCAGCCTGGGTTGTCTTTGCATCCTAAGCTCTAGATGCCTCCTACAATACCACGACAGTTAAAGCCTTAAAGGAATTGAACCCTCTCCATTTATAAGAGTATTTGACCCTTCGACCATTTAACCCAGGAACATGACCCTTTGTATGTTTCCTCTCCCCATGACTTCACAAATTATATTATTTCATGTTTAGCCCAAAAAAGCCTTAATCACAGTTAATAAGTAATGTAGGGAGTTATCTTTTTCATATGTGTTGCCATTACAAATATGTTTATTGACAAATATATAACGTTTGTTCTTAAGAAAGTTTATTGATACAAAAATTCCTAGAAATGTATTCTTTTGAAAATAAAAATTTTGGTTAAAATTTAAACAATTTTCAAATATATTTTATAAGTAAAACTAGGCCACCCAATTTTTATATAGGAAGTAAATAAGGACTTAAAAAGCATATAACCTAACCATTTTCGTTCTAATCAATGCCTCTAAATATCTCTTATTATCATAATTTTCTTAACAGGTTGTCGGCTATTAGTCTCGCAAAGAAAATTTTGACATGTGACCTAATCCAATTACATAAATGCTTTCCATGTGACTCTTATTCCATTCGTTAGGGAAAATTCCGAATCTCCTTTCCATTCAATAGGTGTGATGGTGTAATTTGTCATTTTCAAAATTAAATGAAAATGACAGAAATATCTATCTAAGTTTAAAAAATGTGCTCCTAATTTTGATAGGGGGTTAATAAGTTCATATAAGATTTTCAATAATTCCGATTTATAAATTAACACTTGCTACAATGGCAAGGTTTTGACTCCCACTTCGATAAAATTTTAACAAGTTCTAATAAAATTTTCACAAATTCCAATTTAAAATTCACCATTTGCTATAATGAAAAGGTATTTATTCTTACTTCGATAAAATCTTATAAAAACTTGTTAAAACTTAAAACCTTATTTAAACTTGTGAAAACCCTTATCAAAAGTGAGAATCAATACTTTACTATTGTAGCAAGTGTTGGATTTAGAATTAGAATTTATAAAAATATTTTTAGAACTAGTTAAAACCTTATATGAACTTGTAAAACATCTATCAGATGTGGGAATAAATACTTGTAAAAAATTTATTTAAACTTGTTAAACCCTTATAAAGATGGGAGCACATTTTTATACTCAGAGAAATCTTTCTATCATTTCCATTTAGTTTTAAAAATGACAAATCAGGCCTTTACCCATCTTTGATATTATAAATATTGAAACATCCTTTTATCCTTTAATATTTTTAAAGTTCATCTTATTCAAAATTCCAATAGTGTTATGAAATCAAGAAAATATAGGGATTGAGATGAAGGGATGAAAAAGGGTTAAGGAGTAAATTGACCAATAAACTTTTACCTCAGGAGCATCCAACATAAATAATTTTTAAGTGGACCAAAAATACCAATAAATTTTTAAAAATGTGCAGTCAGCACAACGCCGTTAGAAAAAGATAACGTCCGTTATCTAAGGTGTAGATTGGCAAATAAACTTTTACTCTAGGAGTGCCCAGTACAAAAAAATTTACTCGGGAGAGCGCCCAAAGACAAAATTCTAAATTCACTAAATTAAATAATTTTTTCCTCAATTGTCATTATTCAAAACTACTTGTATAGTTATCTATAGACAAAAATTACTCATTTACTAAAATAAATAAAAATTTTCATTAAGAATATAATTATACGATTTAAATAAAACTCAAGGTGTTTTATAATTTATTATATATGTTAAACAAAAAAATTATATGATTTATTTTTATTTTAGAAGAAATTTATGTGATTTAATTAATTCATTTAATGTTAATAAAATTTAAAAAATCTATTATACCTTGAAAGAAATGAAATGAGTTTTATTTTTATTTTTATTTTTATAAAAAGGACTTAATGGATATTAACATTGATACTTAATAATATAAATATGGTAATTTGATAATATATTTGTTAATTAAATGATCTATTGATTATATAAATATGAGAATTTTGAAAAAAAAAAAAAAAAAAAAAGATAACTTAAGAGATTTGATTAAGGACAATTTTTCAATGGCTTAAGGAGCAATTTGACCAACGAACTTTTAATTTTTTTTTTTTTTTGGTTATCTTTTTTCCCCAACAAGTCATATATTCATATAATCAACAAATCATTTAATTAAAAAAATATATCTTCAAGTTACCAGATTTATATTATTAAATATCAACGTTGATATCCATTAAGCTCTTTTTATAAAAATAAAAATTAAACGCATTTCATTTCTTTCCGGATATAATAGATTTTTTAAATTTTTTTAACATTAAATGAATTTTTTAACTCACACAAATTTCTTCTAAAATAAAAATAAATCATATAATTTTTTTGTTTAACATATATAATAAATTATAAAACACCTTGAGTTTTATTTAAATCATATAATTATGTTTTTAATGAAAAGTTTTATTTATTTTAGCAAATGAGTAACTTTTGTCCATAGATATCTATACAAGTAGTTTTGAATAATGACAATTGAGAAAAAATTATTTAATTTAGTGAAATTTAGAATTTTGTGCTAGACGCTCCTAAGTAAAAGTTTTTTGTGCTAAACGCTCATGGAGTAAAAGTTCGTTAGCCAATATGCACCTTATATAACAAACATTATCTTTTTCTAACAACGTTATGCTGACTGCACATTTTTAAAAGTTTATTGGTAAATTTAGTATACTTAAAAGTTATTTGTGCTAGGCGCCCATGAGGTAAAAGTTTGTTGATCAATTTGCTCCTTAACCCAATGAAGAAAGATAAGAGAGAATTGTAGAGATGGAGTGGAGAAGAACTTTTATTCACATAGCATTTTCATGTGCTTTTGCGGCAGAAAAACTTTATATTAAGTTTTTATATAGGGAATAACATATCTGCTTTTACGGCAGAAAAATCTGTCTGTAGCAAGCCAAAACGACGTTGTTTCATCTTTTTCCCCCTCTTTATATCTGATTTTTCCTCTGATTTTCATATTTATTTCAATCTTCCCTAAAAGTAGCCACAGTAGTCCCACCGACAATGTAACATGAATTGAACCGTCCTTTTTTATTGGTTGTATTTTTCATAGGCGAAATTGAACCGCCCTTGGACGGTCCAGATTGCTAATTTAGTATCATATACAGATTCTTCGTTTCCCATGCAATACATATTATTTAGCTGGGGAGTAACTTTGGGAAGATAGTGATTTTTTGACTGCATCATCAATCGCTTCGTGTCTTGGATTTCATGGCAAATGCAGGTGACAGGGATTACATAGGAAATTGTATTCTGATTCATAGCTACCATGTGACTTGGCCTAATAGAAAGAATAAATGTTGTGTCTTGTATTTCATATACAAACGTTATATATATATAGAAGATAAGAGAGCCTCAATAGTAATGGCTCATAATAACTAATAATGACTATTAATGAAGATTATTCCTAATCCCTACAAATCAGGGATTACTATAAATCAGAATACAATTTCCTATAAATACAATTTCCTATGTAATCCCTGTTAGCAGGTGCTTCATCTTCTTCTCATATGGTATTAAATTATCTTCAATCTGTATTTTCCTTTTTGATCCCGACGACACCCGCAGTAATGTTGTCATATTTAAATATCATTTTGACTAAATTTTCATTAACTAGTATGAAAGAATCAGTATTTCACCAATAGAGTGGAAACTACATTGTTTTTTGCTTGCTGCAGATGGATTTTTCTATAGTAAAAGTAGATATGTTATTCTTTTTTATATATAGTTCACAATCCTCCCAAAAGTTACAATGTCATGAACATAAGAATTAACCCACATTATGAAGGAGTTACAATGTCATAAATATAAGAATTAATTGACAACATAAAACTACATAAAACCATGGGAGGTTATTGGCATTATAGAATCCTAAGAGACTATAAACATCCACAATATTTATAGTACTCCCCTTGGATGTTCATAAACAAATATTATGCCTCATAAAAACCTTACTGGGAAAAACACAATGGGACAAAAACCTAGTGAAGGAAAAAGAATCCACAATACATATTGAAATTGCCTCGTTAAAAACCTTACCAGAAAAATCCAGTAGAGGACAAAACCTTGATTAAGGAAAAAAGTACAACATGGTCTCTACTCCCCGATGATACTTGTCATATTTACTCTCTCTGATAACACCATCAGTTTTACTTCCCTTGATAACAACATCAGTTTTACTCCTCTTGATGACAATATCACATCCAATGTATTTTTGGGCATATCTTTCTTTTAGCCGCCAAACTATGAATGATGCATTGTTACAAAAAGTTCTACTAAAATGTAATCATTTGACATATCTTTTGGATATGTTAAAATATTAGTATATTCTGCCTTTATCCTATTTGTTGTGGAAACAATAAAGAAAAATTATTCTGAAAATCACAAAAATATATATTGCATCCACATATTCAGTTTGTTCTAAACAAAATAATATCATATAATATTTCATAACACTATCTCACCAAATGTCATTTTTGTTTCCATTTTGCACCTACAAGAACTAATTGTTACCAATAAAATAATGATAATATTAGCATGATACATAAATATTCTCATAAAATATAAGGTACTTCTAGACCATTAAATTCAATATATATATATCTTTACAATAAAAATCATCCTGGCAAAAATATGTGATTTTGAAATCATTGATGCATTCAATCATTTGATCTCCAAGTCAAGTAAAATGTAAAATAACTCATCTTTCAATATATTTTTCAATCAATTATATATTGATTGAATTATTTTCAAACTCGTGTAACACTTTATATATAAAATAATTTTCTTGTATATGCTTCCAGCATTTTAGATCTTTCATATAAATTTCACTATTTAATGAGCCATATGGATAGGCTGTATATAACAATGTCTAACAGACACATAATTTTATTTTCATATGCTACCAAAAATACAAAATTATTGTATCCACCACAAAATAGTATGTCTCATCATAGTCTTCATTAGAATTTGTTAAAATCTTTATTTTCATTAAAATATTTATATATTTCATATTTTAGCTAGGACTACGTAGGCTCATAATTTTTGCATATCGAAATAATGTAATCTCATTTTCACTACGTCTTTTCCCTTTTATTTTCTTTTTGGCCAATCACCATCCTGTTTACTTGCAAGATAAATTTATGCATAAAATCCTCACTTGATCATGAGAAATTATTATCAAAACCATTGTTTTCGGCTCCATTTTTCCTATGACATAATTTATTGAGATCTATTTATTACTTTTAGGTACATGAACCTTTTTTTTGAAGTTTTTCAATTAGTTATGTCTTGGCCTTTTCTAGAATACATGTATCCTCAATATGATCATCTTAATTATTTGATCTTTTCTCTTTTCTTTTAGAACCGATTATTCTCTCATGCTTCGGGCATGTCTCTCTTTAATTTATGTTGATTAAAGCATTTTCAGCTGGAATATGAGATTTAGTAATTCTCATTTAAGTCAGTAATTGCATCTAGTAGATTTTATGCAATATTTCATGAATGCAAAACCTAATGAAATTATGGTTCATATTGCTATATTTGAGGATCTATACTTGATAGTAATAATGCATTCGTTTTGTTCTCTTTTCCAACTATTCAATTTCTCCCCCTCATGTTAGAAAAACTTTATCAAATGCCAATCGACTAATTATGCAGTATAAGTCTCTTAAATCTATTTGTTTCCATTAGAAACATCCTTTTATTTTATTTAGAGACAAACAAGAAGGTGGAGGCTCTTAACTAATATTTATCTCAATTTCTTTTAAATATTCATTTATGTGCATGGTGAAAGATCTATATAGGAACGCACATTTAAACCTTTTAAGATGGAATATATATGGCTCCTAACCAAAAGCCAATTTTATCAAGAGAATTTTGTTGGCTTGATGTATATAAGTGCCACAATATATAGGATCAAATATGCCAACATCAAAATAAAAATGTACTCTCAAAAGTATTGATCTAGCTATTTATGGAGATTTTGATAAATCATTTCTGGATCATATTATCTCAAAATTGCGTGCTCAATATAATGATTTATTTAACCAATATTGTAAACTTCATGTAGCAAACTAATAATAACCATATATGCAATCATCTTATATATACATCTATCAAATTCATTAATACTTATATGGTTTACATGCTATTTGAATGTACCCATATATGAGTTTGATATATTTCCAGAAATATAGAGATCAATTCCAAATCATAATTTGTGATACTCTCATAATCAAATTTCTTTAAGAACAAGCAGCACATGATAATTCTTGAATTATATCATATGCTAGCTATTCATGAAGAATCTTTTGGTTCTTTAATGAATTTATACGTAATGTTTTATATATGACTTAAATGATCAAACATATCATGCCAACAATAAATTTGTTGGAATCAATAAACTGTTGGTTTACTGTGACACGTTGCTTAACCAACAACAAACTTTTCAATTTCCATATGATATTGATATAAAATATCAATATGACATCCATTTTTAGGAGATCAATAGGCTTTGTGAGGAAGTAAATGAGTAAAACTTTTCAATATTAACTCATACTTGTATTATAACAATCCCATTTTCAAGTGTGAGTCATATAAATACACTTTCGTATTCTATATTTCAAAGACAAACTAATATATAAATATATAGTTAGCCAATAATCTATCTTTCACTTAAAAACTCAAGTATTTCATTACTCACATACAATCATGGATTTCAATCTATTGGGCTATCACTTAGACCCTTCAACATAATGAAACTTTGATATAAATCTATAGGTCAAAACATTTCATGATCAATTCTTCTTCCACCCATAGAATTAAGAAAATCTATGTTAGTTCTCCAGGAACTATATCAATTTTATTACATGTATGTTCTTTAGGAACTAATATATATTATCATATTTTTATATAACTTCATTACTCATTAATAATGATGTGCTTCAATTTGTCTCTTTTGATGCATATTCAAAGTATGAAATGTTTAGAATTTTCCACTATATAAAGAAATATGAGGAGATCCATAGTTAAAATACATAAAGATCTTATTGCAATGATTTGCAATGTTTAGGGGCTAAAATGAAATGAATAAAATCAATTTGAGAGGAAGGTAGAGACAAGTGCATTATAATACAAAATTATGAATAATTATGATATTTATAATATTCTTTCAAATTTTCTCTACTATTTGAACATCCATAAACTTGACTTGCATTACATACACACATTACAAAAATGGTTCTAATAACCTATTCATAATATATTATCTCATAAAATTCAACAAATTCTCATTTTCTCAATTCAAATTCAAATATGATATAATTATATTTTTTTTTTTTTTTTTTGTAAATATCACATAAACTAATTAATTCCAATATATATCACATATATCCTGATTGGGAGGAGATCCTCTCACTATCCCTTTTCTCTTGAGCCCATTTAGGCCATTGATTAAGAAGAGATGAGAAAAATTGAATGAGTATAACTTGATGATGTGATCTTTCATATTGATTTAATGAACATTATTTAGAGATTATGAGGGATGATGAAAAAAAAAAAACGAGAATGTATGACACTTACACATATCATTAATTGAAAATGCTAAGGAGTAGAAGAAGTAATAAGACAAGAAATTGATAGAGAAGAAAATGGTTTATCATTCTCAAAAAATAAAATAGAGATTGCAAAGCATTTGTATATCTTTCAATAATAAAATGTCTGGGAATTAAGAAAGAACTACATATATATACAAGGCAACATAATAGTGCTCAAGAGGAGAAAAGAGATGGAAGACAAAACTAAAATGAAAAATAGGTCTAGTAATGAAAGAAAGTACTTTGATGTTGATGTATATGAGTTGAGTGTTTGTTAGAAAATTTATGGTGTAACATACAAGTCCCAAGAAGAAAATAGATGTAGCTTTGTTGTGGTAAACACCATTGATGTATGAATAATATTCATATACATTATATACTTAAAGTTACAAATAAATTGAATAATTATATATAAAGAAGAAAATTAAACAACTTAATTATATAATTGAAGGTTGTATGAATAAATACTGGAACCCTTTAATTTTGGAGTTATTAGGCATAATGACAATAACCATGAGATAGAATCCTAAAAGTCATGGAATTATATGAATATCCACACATCATAACATTTAAATTTAATTGGCAAATAAAATGGCACAATTTCAAAATAATCAATAATCATTTTTTGGTTTATTTGAGTTCATACGTCACCCATGAAAACTTACTAGTATCAAAATATCAAATAATAATTCATCTCTCACAAATTAATCATAAAAATTTAAATACTAATCAAAATCAAATAACAATGATTGATTTTGACTTTACAATTTGATCATCTTTCTCCATAATTTATTGTTTTAAGCATCATAACTATTTTCGGTATTTTTCACAATATCTCATGGTATTTTTGGCTTCACAACCATTTTGATATTAACTTTCAATAAATTGATACATATTAGTTTATATGACTTTTGGTCATATTATACCATTTTTTCTATCCATATGACTCTAGTCATAGTATAACATTTGCTCATAATTTTAATGACTTTAGAAATGTTATTATTTCCACAACTATGGTTCAATAGCTAAGACAAAATATTTTTGGCTTTCAACTATTAATTCCATCAATGCAATGTGATCATGTTCATTATCACTCTTATAGATGTATTCTTTGCTTTCAATAGTACATAACCAATTCCTCCAAATATTGGTCTTCAGGACCATAGCAAAAATCCTACACCATAGCAAAAATCTTGCAAAGTTAAAATGTGTGTTTTTTTTTTTTTTTTAGTTTGATATTTGAAGAAGGCTTTAATATTTGTAACAATTAAATCATCAAAGTGCCAAAGATTTTCTTATTAATCATGCCATTGAATGAAACCAATAGCGTTTTTTTATATAAGAACTATTATAAAAGTGAGGTGACTTTTGGATCACAAAGATAAGAATATTACAAAGATAAGAATATTATGGCTTCGGCCTTTTAATAAAATTAAAATACTATAAAATAAATTAAGTAAATTCAAATATAAACAATCGTTAAGTCCATGATCATATAGATCACATTATATGGTCATATATAATATTGTTAATATTAAACAAATGAAAATAAAATATTGACATAATGATATAACAATAATATATTAATATAAATAAATGAATGTAAATAAAATAACTATAAAAAAAGATGAAGTAAATAAATTAAAAAATAGAATAAAGAAATATAAATATTAAATAAGTAAATAAAAAAATGAAATGTAAATAAAATAAAATATTAATAACAACATAAAATGTAAAGAATAGCATAATATAAAATAAAGAAATATAAATGTTTCATCATAAGAGATTCCTGGAAAATGATAAATAAAAGTAAAAAGAAAAAGTTGTGAAGGAAAATAAAGAAACAATAATAAGTAATTTTAGCCATCAAACCAGATGTATAAAATAATTATTAAAATTGTCGCTTCAATTCCATATAATGGCTAAGATTATCCAGATAAATCTAATAGATATATAGTAAAATAATGGAGGAGAAATCGTGAAACCAACGATGAGAAAAATAAACCTTCATTAAAGCGTTGTGCTAATGACGTGTTATGAAATCATGAAAATATAAGAGATTAAAATGAAGGGATGAAAAAATATAAGAGAGAATTTGTAGAGGAGAACTTTCATTCACATAACATTCATGTACATTCAATCATTTAGGTTAAGCCTTTATATATAGGTTCTCAATCTTCTAAAGAGTTATAATGTCAAAAATATAAGAATTAACCCACATTATAATGGAGTTAAAATGTTATAAATATAAGAATTAATCTACAACATAAAACTACACAAAACCATAAGAGATTACAAGCATTATGGAATCCTAAGAGACCCGCAGTCACAATATTCATAACAAATACTAGTATTTTATTTTTTTTTTTTTTTTTAATTTTTTGAAAAAAGAGCCACCAATGTTTTGCTTATTCGGTTACTCCTGCCTCGAGATTCTATATATTTGCAGAAACGGTCGGGCTTTCCATACAAGTGTTTGTTCCAGCCTACTCTCTCGCTTCCCCAGTTAAATTCTCATATTCACAATCTCAACGGCTTCGCTTTCTCTCTTGTCAGCCATTAGCAAACTTATTTGCGATTTGCTATTTTCCTTCTGGTTGATTTTTTCCTTTTTGGTATATCCAAGTAAATTTTCTTCGCAGACTATATTCAAATTCCATAGGCTGAATTTCGACTCTTTCTGAGGTTTCCGGAGTTGGGCTACCGAAGGGAAATGGATTTTGGTGAGAAAATCGTGTTGGGTTTGGTTTGAGAATGAATCATTGTTATGATATGGACGGTGGAGTTCTGGATTTAGATTCTCTGCCTCCAAATGTCGTCGAATGCCGATGCGTATTGCTATCGGCATTCGATTCGTTTAGCTTCAACACTGCATCCCAAGCTTTCTCTAAGAGTGTTTGTTCTTTCGTTCCGATTGGGTTTGATCATCAGCGTGGGCTTTGACCCCAAGCGTTATTGAGTTAACAACGAAAATCTAACAAAAAAAGAAATCATTGGCTTTTTTGTCTAGTTGTTGGATTTTCAGCCCGGAATGAATTCGGATGCCGCAGACAATGGACATGGGGCAGGGGAGTCTCCCCAGTTCGAGGAAGATTTTGTAGAGAAAGATCCTACTGGCCGCTATATTCGGGTACTTGATATTATTTGAAACTGTTGTTTTTTTTGTTATTTCTGTCTTCTATTATTTTCTGAGTTTGGTGGTGCTGGATATTGATTTATTGGGGATTGGATGGTATTTTGGGTTGGTGATATTGTGCCCGGGATTTATTGCCTTTTAGTTTAAAAATTAACACTAAGCAATCTGAACAAGAGAGCAGACGCGTTATTAAATTTCTCATTGTTCACTACTAGGAGACCATTTGAGATTCATATTTTATCAATGAAGAATCTAAGTGACAACCTTGAAGTAAATATAATGGTACACCTCTTTGGAGCCAGAACCTCATCCATTCTTATTTTACCCTTCTGCAATGCAACTATTGATTATAATGCAAGACAGATAAGTTGGGATGTGATAAAGTCTCCTGGTTCTGGTAAGTGTAGATACTGCAGTAAAACATCTCATATCCATTGTTCTGGATTGGGCCAACTAAATGGAGCTTGAAATGCTCCTTGTGATTTTGGATTCATATCTACTTTGGGACTTTCCTTCTTGGTAATTTAGATAATGTTTGGTGGGGAAGCTTCAAAGACATCTTGCTAAAGCATAACCTAGGACAAAGACAATCTGCTCAGCTCTTCTTAGCAGATTTCTTAGCATCTATAATTCATATTTTCCCATGTTTATTTTGATTTTGTCCTCTTTGTTTTTTCCACAGTACAATGAAATCTTGGGCAGGGGTGCTTTCAAGACTGTGTATGATTCTGATACTTATCTCTTATTTTATTGTGTTTCCCTTCAATCTCTATGCTCATCATATCTGTTCTTTGTCTTATAGTTCTATTCAGAGTTTTAGTTCTATTCCACCAAATGTATATAAAAAATGTGCAATATTTTTTGGCAGCAGATTACTAAAACTTATTATCTTTCTTTTGGGCAGTTATAGGGGATTTGACGAAGTTGATGGGATAGAAGTTGCTTGGAACCAAATTAGGATTGGTGATCTCCGGCAGTCAGCAGAACATCTATCAAAATTATATTCTGAAGTTCATCTTTTGAAGTCTTTAAATAATGAAAACATCATTAAGTTGTATAATTCCTGGATTGATGACAAGAAGAAAACTGTTAACATGATTACTGAGCTCTTCACCTCTGGAAATTTGAGGCAGTATGTGTTCTTGGTCACTTTTAATCTTTGTTTCTTTGTTGTTTGATTGTAATATGAGATTCAAATCATTATTTACCTTTGGCTAACAGATACCGAGAGAAGCATAGATATGTTGACATGAAGGCTATAAAGAATTGGGCTAGACAGATTCTTCGGGGCTTAGTATATCTACATGGTCTCAAGCCACCTATTATTCACAGAGACTTGAAATGTGACAACATATTTGTGAATGGAAACCAAGGAGAGGTTAAAATAGGAGACCTTGGCCAGGCAATTATCTTGAAGCAGTCAACAGCTTGCAGTGTCGACGGTAACATGCTACTTTCCTTGTTTAGTTTTCAGCATATTGACTCAGTATGAAGTACTGAACTCGGCCTTTATTTGTTGATCTTTTTTTTCTTTTCTTTTTTTAACTATAAGGCACTCCTGAGTTTATGGCTCCAGAACTATATGAAGAAGAGTACAATGAACTTGTCGACATCTATTCCTTTGGGATGTGCTTATTAGAGATGGTTACTTTAGAGTATCCCTATATCGAGTGTACAAATCCAGTTCAGGTCTATAAAAAAGTTACTTCTGTAAGTAGCAATCATTAGCACATTTAATACTATTAACGGAATGCTTATAGTTGTAACTATTGCACTGATATCTTTTGTATATTCTTTTAAGGGCATCAAGCCTGCTTCGCTTAGTAAAGTGAAGGACTCTCAAATTAAGGAGTTTATTGAGAAATGCATTGTTTCAGCCTCTCAGAGATTGTCTGCAGAGGAGCTTCTCAAAGATCCATTTCTCCAAGTTGAGAGTCCAAGGGGACCAATTCGTGATCCTCTTCCTTTATCTTGTCAAACCCCAAAAGCTATGGATGTGTCCAAGTCTGATCCTCTCTCTGTGAACATAGATGTTGAATACAAACAGATTTTCAAGAGTACAAACACAGAAAGTAACTCTGGAAGTCCAAATAGTCCTGTTCTAGAATTTCAGAGGACACATAAGAATAATGAATTTAGGTTAAAAGGGACCAAAAGTGATGATACCTCAATATCATTTAAATTGGGTATTGCTGATTTAGATGGTGAGCATATGCTCTTTTCTTTGCCTCCCTTTTTTTGGCATGCTTTACTCTACTTTCATTTAATTAGATCTTAACACATTGTAGTTTTATTGATTCCAGGTGAGGGACAGAATGTAAATTTTGACTTTTACCTTGATTCAGATACTGCACTCTCCATTGCCTCAGAGATGGTTGAAGAATTAAAGTTGGCAAATCACTGTGTTTTCCCCATAGCTGAGCTTATTGATTACTTGATAATGAACCTAATGCCTGGGTGGAAGCCTTCTGTGGACGAACAAGTCTCAATGGTGGGTCTCCGATACTTAGGGATGGACAAACTAACAACATGTCCATGGGATTCTGTTCCAGATAGTGTTCCCTCTGGACGGAGTTCTGATCAAAAGGCCTTGTGTGACAGTGTTGATAATGCCAATTTTCAGACTTCTTCTTCTTCTCTTGGTTTGGCCAAGAGACGAAGCACGTCCACGCCAAGCTTATGCCTATCCACCTTAGAGCTGGAGCCGGGAGATGCATATATCGAGCATGGTAGTAACAGTGTTTAAGAGGACATAGTAAGTCGAAGTCAGAAACTTCATTGTTTAATCCAGCATCTATTTTGAGCTTGACAAGTAAGTGTTCTTGTCTGTCCTTGGCAGAAAAAGATGCTGATGTTGAGCTTAAGCAAGAACTTGATGCAATTGAGGCACGGTTTCAGCGATGGTTTGAGGAGCTTTCTAGGATGAAATTGGAAGCATTAGAAGCCACCAGAAAAGATGGTATGAGAAGAAAAAAATTGGCCGCTCATTGAATGTTAATCTTCTAGAATGAAATTTCTAGTTTAAAATGTTATTGTTTCAAACGTGTTTGACGTGGCTCTTTTTTTAAAGCCTATTCCTTGCAAGACCTATTTTCAGTGTTATGGAAATCTAAGATACTCTTTTTCTGTGTAATTATTTTCTTGGGATAACAGGAATTTGGAATCTCTTTGGGAGCGGCTAGCATATAGCATCCCAAAAGCTAGACAGTTTTATGTTTAATATGTTATTTATGTGACTCTCTGTAGTTATATCAATAATACTTCATCGGTCCTCAATATAATATCTAATTTGTAATTCAGTTTCTTCCTTGAAATTATAGCTTATTTTTATGAGAGAATTCTATTTAAATCCAACTAAAATGCCAAAATCTCTTTACACTTTTAACAAATTCTTAATCAGACATTAGAGATTTCTAAATGTTATTAAAAGGTCAAAATCTCCCTATATAGTTAAAGAAAATCGAAAATAGGTGTAGGCTTAATTTTGTTTTTATTGTTTTAAAAATATTTAATTGATATTTTCCTTTCTTTAAATATTATGAATATCATCTTAAAACTGAAAAAATCAAGATTAACGTTACGATTTCGCAAATCACACCGGGCTAATCAATTTGTCTTCAATTTTAGTCAATATCAATACATTTTCATCATTATATAAATAAAAAAGAACTAAAAATCCATAATTGAATTGAAGCAAAGTTTACAATTTCCATAATCACTATGCTAGGCTGAAGATTCACGATGGTTAGTACATATGCAAAATCATATCATTATGCTATTATTATCTCAACGATTATGCTTTCAATTTTAAACCATACAATGATATGTGAATGAATTGTAACATGAACAAGAGATGATTGTATACCAGTAAGAATACTATCTTTAAGATTTTTGTTCCTTTGTTTTGCGAATTTTTCTTACACTAGAAGTATAGAGAGCCCCTTATTCTAAATGAAACACTAAAGATGAATTAATCATCGTGAACGTGATTTGCAAAACGTAAGACTTAATCTTAACATATATCGGAAAATTCCATGAATCTTTGATTTGTTATCCTGTATTATTTTATCTTAATTTTTCAATGGATTCATTTAGTAAATCCCCATTAAATTTAGTTGAAATAATCACTACACCTACCTTCAATTTTCTTTTTTAACTATATAGGGGGTATTCTGATATTTTAACAACATTAAAAAAATTTGAGACTTCTTGACCTGATTAAGAATTTGTTAAAAATATAAGCCTGAATTTAGATTTTGGTATTTCAGATGGATTTAAATAAGATTATCCCTATTTTTATTTAATCAATAAGATACTTAACTTTATGTTATCGTCCCCATCTAGCATGTTTTCAGCCCTCAATGCTGTTACCTTTTAAAACGTGCTGATTCAGGTCCTCTCTGAATCCTTTCACCTCACTTCACATCTCCCTCAACAATGGTGAGCTTGCCTTTGCTACATTCATCCGGCTTCCTTAACTCTCTGTTTACGGTTCTCTTTTTGTTGCATTCATTCTATTGATGCAGCCAGTGTGAGATCCTCATCTTTTACTGTGTTTACTAAAATGATGTGCAATTTGTTGTAGGATGCTGACCAACCTCTTATGGACTCAAATGGTGCAAGTTCCTCTGTGTGGTGGCCGGAAGTGACCAAGGCGATGGAGTTGCGGCGGACTGAGGGGAGGAGGATCTTGATGGCTGAAATTCATCGTTATCCAAGATTAGGAGATCTTATGTTTGTCATTTGTCATTATTGTGTCAGTTGGCTTTTATTAATTTCAAGTCTCTCTTTGAATTGTATTGTAGGTGTTAGACGTTATATTCCAGATTTATCATTTTCAAGTATCTTTGAATTGTAATCTGTTTAAGATCATATGAATCAATTTCTTCTTCCGTCCATTATCAACTATCACACTACAGTGATCGTACTACCCTTTTGCGGGGTCATATTATTTAAATTTGAATTCTTAATTTATGTAGACTTGTTAACAAAATATTGATGAGAGATTGGTAGTTAATTAACATATTAAGTCTTAAACAAGTTTAGCTTTCTTATGAGTTGTTTTAATCTATTTGAAAATGTGATATTAATGTTGTTCAAGATTTCGTTGCTCCGACAAAATCCTTTATTTAAACTTAAATTCTTAATTAATGCACTGATTTGTAAGGGAATTATTAAATTAAACTAGCTTATATTAAATATTTACGTATATTTACCTTTAAATAATTAAGCTACTAGTATATTCTTATAGGATCCACATCTTTATCGACTTCCCTGCACTATACTTTATCTAATCTTTCTTTTTAAGAATTAGAACATGGGGTTTTTCATTATCATCATCCTCAATTTTAGCCTGAATATGCGAATTTTATGGTTATTATTATTCAGTTCAGTTCTTAAACACAATCACCACGTCAGGTCTCCCAAACCACCAGTTAAAACTCAAAGTTGGGGCTCCAATAATGCTCATGAGATAATACTGATCACAAGTCCATTGGACCTTGCAATGGAACCAGGCTCATTGTGACAAGATTGGAGAAGCATATTATTGGATGCATGTGAGATTCTAACGGGACACTACTCAAGCCAACAAGTGAACTCAAGCTTTCCTTTCACTCTATGCAGGCGCCAATTCCCAATAATGCTTTCATTTGCAATGACTATTAATAAAAGTCTGTGTGGTGTGGGATTATTTCTACCACAACCCGTATTTTATACATGGTCAATTGTATGTTGTTGTATCATGGGTTTGCCGTAAAGACAGGCTCAAAATTTTAATCTTAGATAGTGATGGAAAACTCACAAACAAGACTCAATGTTGTCTACAGGGAGGTTTTTTATGATATTCCTGCTTAGTATGCATCTAAGATGAAACTTCATGTAGCAGCATTGCAAATCTGCATGTGTTATTTCATGTTGTTTACCTCTTTGAGAGGTGTTTAATACTTTTTCTACAACCTTAAATAGAACTTCATTTTTCTGTAGTACTTGACTATCTTTCCGTTATTGATATGTTGTTTGTGCCCGCGTGTCGCGCGGATTCTAAATTGGTATGACATAATATAATACTCATTGGATATCTAATAATGATATTAAACAAAACAAAAAAAAAAAAAGTGTGATCGTTATTTACTTAAAAAAGGTTCGTTGCTTTGATTACAGAGAATATTGAGTATCTACTAACTTAGTATGACATAATATAATACTCATTGGATATCTAATAATGATATTAAACAAAAAAAAGTGTGATAATTATTTACTTAAAAAAGGTTCGTGAGTTATGATTATAGAAATCTTGTGTATTTTAAGAATGTTAAAGGAATTGTTTTGATGTTGCTGTCTTGCTGACCAATAAATCCACAAAATTTAATTCTGATGATACATTCATTTGCAAAAAAGAATCCTAGTGATCATACACTGATACATTCTTTTTTATAGAATTGGACAATTTGTGAAAGTCTTGGAAGTTAATGAGGGAATGTTTAATTTAATTACCAGTTAAATTTTTGTTGCTACATTCATTGAACGACTTAAAGTTCTTGGATTGATGGCGAATTAAAAAACAAATCGTTGTCCATGGATTAATAGTAGGATTCAATGAATATTTTAGAAGAGACTCGGGCACACATGAATAATTGAAAGAGTGAGATACATGTATAAATGAAGTGAGGTGCATATAAATTATCCAAAGAAGAAAGAGTAATGTATTCTCTTATGTACAATGAACAAAGTATATAAATAGGCTCTCTAATAATAATCATTCAAGTAATTCTATTTAAATTCTAATTTTAAATAGATAACCTTTTGGTTTCTGGTATTTGCCTTTCGGCTAGCTACAGACGAAAGGCCAAAAAACAATAATAGACCTTGTTTAGTATTTAATATGACTTTCAAACTTGCATCATTTTGTGACCAAACCAAACCACTTTTATAATATCAAGCACTCTCAAAAGCAATGTCTATATATCCAACTCGCTCTTTTATTTCTCAATGATTGAGCAATATATACAACATCACTTCCACTTCACAAAACAGAGCCATTTCCATATTCTTATTTCAAGTTCATGAAAATGGCAGATTTGGTGGGATCAGCCAGCAGTATGTACTGCTGCTTTAATTGCCAAAACCAGATCGCTTTCCATTGTGATATTATAAGTCGATATTAAACTCTTTTTACGTGCTTACTTTATATATCATAAAATTTTGCTAAACAATCATTTCTAAAAAACTAACCCAAACATACAATTCTCAAACTTCACTTCATCACATACTCCCCCTATTCCTTTTTCATAAGATAGCTTTATTGTATATGCTTAGATTTATGGGTTGTCTCAAAAAAAAAAAAAATATATGTGAACTAAGGATGATACGGGGTCCACAATAAAAAAATGTGGAAATCAAAATATGAATTTTGTTGTGCATAAGTTTTTTTGAGCATACTTCTCCGCAGGTTTCACTTGTATGAATTTTTTTAGGTGAAATCAAAATATCAATATAAATAAATAAAATAAAAATAATTCAGGTTTATTATTTATAAATTAAAGGGTGAGATCGTGCAAACCAAGCCATGGTCGTGTTAAGTTAGAAAACAAAAGTCTGATTTTTAATTTTGTTTGGATTTAAATTTTATAAATGGATTAAATTGCAGGCTACCTCCAATTAAGCTAGATAATATTTTAATTATGACATATATAAAAACTACTTTTTTGACGTGATTTACGGTATATATAAGGTAAGTATGTGGGAAGGATTTTATCTCAACTTACCCAAATGTACTTTTTTAACGTTATCTCGCATGCCCATATAATTTTGGATATCTGATAATGGTATTGCAACAAGAAAGTACAATCGTTATTCACTTAAACAGGTTCATGCTATGATTATAGAGAATATTGTATATCTACCAACTTAGTAAATTTGATATAAGAGAAAATGTTTTGATATTGCTAACCATGATACATTCTTTTTTTATATATATATATATATATTGGACAATTTGTGAAAGTTTTGGGAAGGAATGTTTAATTTACAACTTAAAAGCTGGATGATTTATTCATTTATCTAATATTTATTAGATAAATGTTATACTAAATATATAAACACTATCCCTATTCTCTACCTTGGTAGGAAAAAAAACTTACTAGTAACCTGATGAAGCAAAGAAAGCCATGCTCCTTTATCTAAGGCAAAAATAAGACTTATCTCTAACCGACCGATAACACTGATTCTATGTAAAATGTGGAAAATAAGACTTACCTCTTACTGTACGAAGTCGCCTCTGAACAGTGAGCATCACTATCAGTATCACCCCACCTCAAGTTGGAAGACTTCTGAAATATTAATTAAGGCTTGAAATTAGGCTAAACATTCTCCACCTTTTAGGGAAGAAGATTTGGTCAGAAATTCTCAATTTGCCGTATCCGGGAGAAGGGCTAGAGGCAAAGCAAAGGGCTAAGCTGCAAGCGTGTTTGAATTCTTGTAATTTCTTTTAATATTTTCGTAATAAAAAAGTGGAAATCAAAGTTTGAATTTTGTTGAACCTGAGTTCTCTTGGAGTATAGTTGTCCACAGGTTTCACTCATCTGAATTTTGAATTTTGTCTTCAGCTGAAATCAAAATATCAATATAAATCAATAAAATAAAAATAATTACTATTGTTCATAAATTAAAGGGTGGGATCGTACAAACCAAGCCATGGTCTGGTTAAGTTTAAAAAAAAAAAAAAAAAAAATCAGATTTTTAAATTTTCTTCAAGATTCAAATTTTATAAATGGATTAAAAAAATTGATGCTATGATTATAGAAAATATTGTATATCTACCAACTTAGAAATGTGATATAAGAGAAAATGTTTTTATATTGCTAAACATAATATATTTTTTTGGATGAAAATTGGACAATTTGTGAAAGTTTTAGAAGGGAAGGTTTAATTTACAGCTTAAAAGCTTGCAGTTTTAATTATTCATTTAACGACTTGATGTTCTCTTTGGATATTGATGGCCGATTAAGAAAGGAAAATTATCATTCATTAATGGATTAATCGTTAATTAATTAGTGGGATTCAATGAACATTTTAAAAGTAATTCCAGGTAGACATGTGATAATTGAAAGATTGAGATTTTTCTGATGAAAAAAGATTGAAAGGGTGAGACACATACATGTTTCTTTTCTCATCCATTAAAAATTATTCATGCATATACTAGCTACTATATTTGATGAACAAATCAGTAAACATATTCTCTTATGTACAATGAACAAAGTATAAAAAAAAAGCTCTCTAATAATAATCATTTAAGTAATTCTATTTAAATCTTATAATCTTGTCCTAATCAACCACATTTATCTCAAAACAATATATATCCAACTCGCTTTTTATTTCTCAAAGATTGAGCATAAAACAGAACCACACTGTCATACTTCTGATTTCAAGTGCAGAAGAAGCAGAGTGGAAGAACATGGCGCATTTGATGGGATCTCTCAGCTGTATATACTGCTGCTTTAAGTGCCAAAACCAGATCGCTCGCCATGATGATATCATTTCCAAACAGTTTCGGGTCAATCCATGAATCCCTCTTGCTTGTTTCTTTGTTTGATAATTCTTTGTTCGTATACATATATATAATTTGAGGAGATTAAAAACAGGGAAGCCATGGAAGAGCATTTCTGTTTTCTGAGGCAGTGAACATAAAGGAAGGAGAAAAGGAAGAGAGGCAGATGCGGAGTGGGGTCTACACAGTAAGTGATGTGTATTGCAGTGACTGTGGAGAAGAATTGGGATGGAGATACATAAAAGCCTTTGAAGAAACCCAGAAAAATAAAGAAGGAAAGTTCGTGCTTGAAATCTTCAAGATTGTAAAATCTTCTGCTTAAGTTTCAAAATATAATCCTTGAAAGTATATTTTCTAAATCACTCTAATTAGGTCCATCCTAATTTTTGGTTTTTGCTAGATTTGTGGTGTTTATTTTTGTCCACAATTATAAGTATTGTTGTCAAACTCCTGAGTTAACTCTATAAGTTTATCGTTTTTACATTTATAGCTTGTAAAATCGAGTCAAGTTATTGATAAATTTGTAACTATTGTAAAATCAGTTAAACTCACGAGTTTATATACCGAGTTTATTGTTTTTACGTTTTTACTTTACAAAACCGTGTTGATTCAACTCTTATTAAGCAATTCAATTTGAACATACTCAGTAGCTTTATATATAAATTTTATAAAAATTTATTTGTTAAATATGATAAATTATGAATGTTGATAAATTTAATTTCAATTATTTGAATTTATAATATATTTAAATTAATTTATTGTTATTTGTTATATTTTAATTATTTAATTATATACTATTAATACCTATTTAATGGTGAAAGTAAACTCTCAATAAATTTACTATTCGAGTTCACGATACGATTTTACGTCATTATCTTGAATTTATTTAAACTCGATAGTTTGACAATTTTGACAAATAATGAGAATTACTATCAAATAAAGATTAACCATTTATTTGTTCATGATCTTTTTGCAAATACATCATAATATGATGATTGATAACCCTAAGTTGAGGTAGCATCAATTGAGAGATGCAAACTCTAATTGTTTAAAAGATGAGTATTATTGTTAACATTTTATTTAATTTCTAATGTCGCCAGCATATGTACGTTAACATTTTAAAAGGGTGAAGTTAAAAAAAATGCAAAAAAAAAAAAAAAAAAAAAAAAAAAAGGAATAACCTCAACAACCCTCCAAAAAATGATCAAGGGATATGGGATGATGATTTTTTTGACACACTACCTTTAATAAAGCATGCGTTTGTTAACAAACACTACACTAGCTTTACTAAAGCACGTGTATGTTAACAAACCCAAAATTTGGAGAAACATACTAATATCTTTTTTGATGATCACAAGCTACAATGGCATTACAACAAACCCTTTTTAAATAATTCTACCATTAATCCTAAATTCTAAGATTATTGAGGTGAAGACCAAGTTAACCTCCTTCATTTGATGAGGATCTTATCATCATTCATACTTTAATTTATACAATTAGACCTCTATTTACAAGGTCTTACAATGATTCATTACCTCATTAAGATCTTAACTACTTTATATATTTCCAACAGTGTTCAATGTGTAAATTTGTTTTAGGGAAAATGCATCTGCCCTTTTTTCTTGATTTTTAGAATATTCATAAGTTGTAAATGTGGTGATATAGTTGTTAACGGGGTTGATATTGTTGTTAATGTGGTGATTTAGTTGTTAAAATATTGGTTGTTTGATCTTTTCGGGATTTTTGATCTTTTTGGAATTTTTTGCTAAGGGTATGTTTGGTTGGGGGGAGGGAGGGGAGGGAAGGGGGAGGACAATGGAGGGAAAATATTAAAAGGGGAGAAAATTTTTGTGGACCCCACCACAAATAACTTTTCTCCTCTCCATTTCCCCTCCCCTCCCCCCAACCAAAATACCCTTAGTTTTATCTTGTTGATTGCTTAGTAGTACAAAAGTTGATGTCACGACGCATCAATAGATGGAAAAAAGTTACAACTTGACAAAGTTGGATCTTGTCGATATAGAATATTGATCAAAATCTCTATAATTAAATGTGCAGATTCATTTGTCCTCATGGTCTGAAGATTAGGTACACTTTTAATTAATCTTCATAATTTAATGAATTCTAATTAGTGTGAATAGTCTGCCAAAAAAACTTTTTATTCTTTATGAACACCTCCACCTTGTGCAATAGGCAATTAAAGGCGATTGTTTGCATTTTTTTCAATCATTTTTCGTTTTTCATTTTCTTAAGAAAGTATTTCATTAATTCTCGATTTTTTTAAAGATTCCATAAAACATATTCGTACATTAAAATTAGAGTTATTGTTTAAAATAAGTAAGAGAAGAGATATCTCTTAGATTGTGTCATATCAACACTACACAACATAAATAGAAATGATACACTGTCAACCAAAATTAATCTAAGTCGACTAATATTTGATCCAAACAAAAAGCTAATAGAATTCGTAATAAATTCAGTTCAGTGTTTGCCTCCTCTACCATCTTAGCCACTAAAATTAGAGTTATTAGTCAGATTTTTGAGTGTGTGTGTGGATTTCCAAGCCAAGGACATGGGACTCCAAACAGAAGATACTGTATCAAGTTTAAAATCTCATAATAATGATTGTATAACAGATCAGTACAGGCGGGGGCTTTTTGATGAAATCCAAGTAAAGTAGTGAGCAATATCTTGTAACTTCTTATTATATTCCACTCCCCATGTTCTATTTTTACAACCCTATTCCTTTACATTAAAATACTGTCAATTATTAAGTTGTCAGCATTTTTGGGCTTAACAAAACACTGCCTGTCCCTTATGTACAGGACATTGATTTAGTAAACTCGATAATAAAGCACCAATTAAAAACCCTGATATGCATGATTATGGTTTAAAATTTGATTATATATTAAGTATTCAAGATGTGTGGCAAAAAACTTTGTATGAAATAAAAATTGAATTCGGACCCATGGCAATTCTACAATTGTGATTTCCTCCCAAAACTTTGGCTCCAACTGAGAGAGAGTCAAATGTTCAATTATTAGGCATCCATGCCAGATCTTTATTTGGGTTTAGTTATAATAATACTCCCAATCCTAAATATAAGATAAAGATATTTTCTTGGAGAGATTAAAAAAGCTAAATAAATTATATAATCATATCATATGTTGTTTATCATTAAATTATATATCAATTTATAAGTTAGACAAAACAGTTTAGAGAAAAATATGTGAGATATAAATATTTTAAAGTAATTTAATTATTTTTTTTAATATCTGTCAATCATTGAGTGAGTAATAATTATGATTATGATTAAAGTGGTGGTAATGATGATAATAATGACTTGTTTTTTATATATATAGTGGCAGAATGGGACAATATCATTTTCTGGTTGAAGTTGAACCTTGTTAGTTGTTAACGGGACACTATGAGAAAGAAGAAAGTGATAAGATGATGTACACTTTAAGAAATTGGAGTCTCACGTGTAACTCAACTCTGAACTAGGACTCAGTATGACTCAGTCCCTGAATTTTTGACTCATTTATGGCTCTATCTCTGAACTTTTTACATTTTTATAGTATGATCATTGTCATCAATAAGTCGGTTTTGAGTCATCCTATATGGCATGAATTAATTCCACCTTAGCTTCACATATTTTTTTAATAAAATTTAAATAAAAGATGGAAGGAGGGACTAAAAACTAGAAAAGCCAATGAATCAAAAGTTGAAAGACTAAGAAAATAATTTTCCCTTTAAAAAAAAAAAAAAAATCCCATATGGGAAGGGTTCCATACATACTCACTCACCCTCTATTACTTTTTGAAGGCAAAACTCACAACCCCTTCATTAGAAAAAGTGAGAGGTGTTATTGAACCAAGAGGTTTTCGACTTTTCGCAGATATATACTTCATTTCTTAAAAATATAAAATTTGAAATGAGTGTATATTGGCCAAACAAAAAATAAAATTTGAAATGAGTGTATATGACGAAGCTTACTTATGTGCCTCGTACGTGTAACAATGTTGCAGATTTCTTAGCTAAGAAAGGATTGGAAGGCGACCAAGGCTATCAGGAAATTTATCTTCCTTCGGATACTCTACAGGGATTAATTTATAAGGATTGGAATGGCTGTAATGTTGATCTAGGTATTTGTTGAGGTTTCTCTTTGTATCAAAAAAAATAATAATAATGATACATATTGAATAATAGGAGTAATAGTATTATTATTTTTTTAAATCATGGAAAGATGAGCACTTGAGCAGATATTCATATATTGTATTTGGATAGATGGCAGGTCAAGATCAGCCAATAAATAAGTTACAAATTTCCGAAGATAGCCTCATGCACTTGGGAAGTACTGTATATATTACATCCAATCTTAAATATAAAACCCAATTAATTTCATTTAAGAGATTAATGAAGCTACTTAAATTACTTTAAGTATTATATTTATAGTTTTTTTTCAAACTAATTTGTCTTACTTATATTTAATTATACATAATATATGATATGATTAGTAACTTATTTAACTTCCTTAATCTTTTCACACAAAAAAGTTAATTATAACTTATACTCCCTCCGGTCCTAATTATAAGACAACATTTGGATGTTCATTTTGATCCTAATTATAAGATAACATTCTAAGTTTTGTCAATTTTTTCCTAAAATACCCCTATTTTGTTCTCTCAAATTTGTTTGATTTTTAGTGAATATATGCATATGAGTGCATAAACTCTTCTAGTCAATAAAACTTCTGTTGGATTTTAATTTGTTTATCAATCAGTTAACGTCAATTTGCTAATATATATATATATAGACACATACACACATACATATATGTGGTGTGTGTTTATATATATATTTGTATGTGTGTGTACATACAAATATATTTGTATGTATGTGTGTGTTTATATATATATATATATATATATATATTTGTATGTGTGTGTGTGTATATACCTGTGTGTATATGTGTGTCTATATATTTTGTGTGTGTGTGTGTGTATACATATGTATATACACACACACATATATATAATTTAACTCATAATTAATAGCGAAGGTGGTATTTAAGAGCGGAGATACTATTATTTTTGTGTTTAATTTATTTTGCCCCAGATCTATATTTCTTTAAAATAAATGTGAGAACGATGTGGGAGTGGCGTATGGGATGATGGTCGATGGAGGAAGGAAAATAAGAAAGAAAAAAAAAAGTGAAAAGATCCAAATAATAGTGTCGTGTGTGGGGAAGAGAGAGAAACAAAAAGGGAGGAATCTAGGGAGGGCTTATCTCTATGGTTTGGTTACAATAGGTGAGTGGGAATGTGGAAAGAGAGCAACATAAATATTGGAGTAATTGTAGGCAAAAGAATACACATCTTCTCATAAGACTTACTCAACTTACATGGTTTAGACGTTAAATCTATTTGAAAATGACATTTTGAAAAATTTATCTAAATTAAAAACCATAAATTGCTTCTTAAGAAGCAAAAAAGCATCAAATTTCAAATAAAGGCAACCTCAGAAAGATATTATAATTAATATCTCATTTACGACATGTAATAAAGACCACTCGTTTATTCTAAAAATTGTCTTATGATAAGAATAAGATAGAGTAATAATGTTTGTGAGATTGATTGGGACTTGGAAGATCCTGACAAAAACATGTGTAAATTATATAATATAGATAAGAAGAAGAAGAGGAAGGTTCATGGAAATGGAGGAGGAAGGTGATGGAAATAGGTAAAGGCATCTGATTCAATAACCTATTGAGAGTCCTAGAAGATGACATGGTCTCTGGCACTTGACAGAATATTCCTCCGAAGCACCTTCCTAGAAACCCCCCCTTCCTCTAAGTATTTGCCGTCCCCCTATGTCTAACTCATTTATACTCGTCTTTAATATAAGGCCTAGTTGACTAACTAATTATTTTTTATTTTATGGTTCCTCTCATCCTTGACTTCTCACAAGCCTACAACTTTGTTGATTGGAAATTATGTAAAAATCTGTGAGCAACCTTCTGCATAAGCTGAAAGTGCCAATAAGTTGCATTATTTTACTGTTTGTAAAATTGATATATACTAGTTTGTTATGTATTTCACAAATTTTATATGGATTATGCTGAATAATGGAGTGAAAACTGAAAATGACGGAAGGACATGTAGGGCCCATGGAGCATATGAATCTCCATCTGGACAAACCTCATGGTATGAAAACGCTACCTTTTACATTTCTTCCAAAAGCCATTGAAATAAGAACCTTTCAGGCTTTGACATTTCTATATTATAAACACACCCATCTTCCTCCTTCCCTATTCATATATCCATTCATACATTTCTTTCTTCAATACTTGAAATCAGAGCATCAATGGAAAGAAAAGAAGAAACAGTGAACCAAGTTCTTCCCTCCACGAACTCCGAAGAATTTGAAGACTTGCTTCCAGTTATGGCGGAGAAGCTTGACGTGGAGGCCTTTGTTTCAGAACTGTGTGCTGGTTTCAAGCTTTTGTCGGATCCAGAAATGGGTCTGATCACAGGTGAGAGTCTGAGGAAGAACTCTGCGTTTTTGGGCATGGAAGGGATGAAGAGAGAAGAAGCAGAGGAGATGATCAGGCAAGGAGATCTCGACGGAGATGGAAAACTCAACGAGACTGAGTTTTGTATTCTCATGGTTAGGCTTAGCCCTGGAATGATGCAGGACGCTGAAGCTTGGCTTGAAAAAGCACTTGATCAACAATGCTCCAACTCTGAATCTTAGAGACACAGTGTTTTTCTTTTTGATTTCTCTGTTCTCAATCAATTGTAAGTCTTGTAATATCGTTCCCACTTTCAACTTTGATGATGAACATGATGAATCAGTGTTGTGTTTGAATATAATTTTATCTTATTTGAATTCACATCACATATTCCTTGCTTATACCCTTATGTTGTGATCACTTTGGTGATATCTAAATAGAGGTTTGAAGAATCATGGTAAAGATTTTTATTGAAATGTCTCTTTCGATCGTTACAACTATCCACTATCTATTATTAATGACTGATTTATATTTACAAGTTGTCATCTTTAATAGGAGTAGCTTTTCTAAATGATTTAGAGGGTACAATTTTATTAAATGAATATCAAGCATGTTTTAATCAATCCATGATGTTAAAATACCTTATATGTTATAAACCAATATATTTTTTACAACTTTTTTAAAAATCAATTGAATTTATGAAACTCATCTAATCTTTTTTTTTTTTTCAAAGGAATCGTCTATAATATGATTTTGATTATTCATAGATATTGCTACCTCCCGTGCTTCCTTAGTGTAAGACTAGTTTTATAGTTCATTTTTTTTTTTTTTAATTAAAGTCTTATGTTAAGGATTGGAGATTCGGGGAAAAAAAAATTAAGGATGGGAGGAAATATATCATTTTATTAAGGAAAAATACATATATATAGTTGGATTATATAATTATTACACACAAAAAATCTTGTATTGTTATTCTCTTAATGAAAAAAAAAAAAAAAAATCCTCCTATCCTCACAACTACCCCTCTTTTTTCAGGACTTGACTTTCCTCTTATACTCCTTCCCATCTTTTTCCTCCTTTTTCTTTTTTTTTTTTTAAGATCTCAATGGATTAATCATATAATAAAAATATTATTATAAATGGATTAGATTTATCATATAATAAAAATATTATTATAATTTTTCCTTAAAGATACAAAAATAATTCTAACACAGTTTAAATTTATTTTGTATCTTATATAAAAAAATTTTATTATTTTTATCTTATATAAAAAAATTATTATTTTTATTTAAGGTAAAATTATAATAATACTTTTATTATATGATAAATCTAGATCTGTTAAGATCTTAAAGTTCATAAAGGGGGGGGATTATAATAAAGGAACTATGGAAAATAATATTTATTAAAAAGAACTATAAAAATGGTAATTATTTTAAAGAACCAGAAATTAAAACATTAGAATAAAAAGTCTTAATTGACAATAGTCAGATTTCCTATATTCTCTCTAATTAAATTAGAATCCGGAGTGATTGATGGATAATCATAAATAGAGACAAATATAATCTACTAAATTAGCATTTCTACTGCACTGAAATTGCAATAGCATACTAGAGACCTTCAAACTTCATATTCAATCTTCATCCTCCACCATCTCACCTTCTCTCTACCTTCGTCGTTGACGACCTGCAACCATCCCAAGTCTGAGCTTGAGTGAGATTTGAAGGAATTGTGACCTTTCTCAAATTAAAGGTAGTCATGACACTTTTAGAGAGGAAGTGCCCACGCTTTTACTTCGCATCATTTCTACTAACTCCACCATTAATGCCGACAAGCTTCATTCTCATCCACGTCAACGAACTTTATTCCATTCACCCAAACTATCACTTCCTCTGCTAGCATTGTCACTGCATCAAACTCGCCTCCCAGTCACTTCCTCTATTAGCATCTCTACTGCACCAAACTTTGGAGAGCTTTTCCATGTTTAATTTGTTGTGTAGATAAATTGAGAAGGAGTGACAAGGAACAAACCTAGGGGACCACCTTCCTCTGTGGCGTGAGGAGTTGGAGCCACACTTTTCTCTGTTGGACATTCTTAGCTCTCCAACTCCAAGTCCCATGGATGTTTAGGCCCTTTGTTATCGCAACCTCTCTCCTGACCCTGAATGTATACTTTGCAATATGCTTTTATATTATCGGGTGATCCGATGTTTCTTTGAAGACATAATTGATAAAAGGATTATTATTTCTTTAACAATGACTTGTGAAGGATTCTGTACAATTAATCAATGGCGTTTGTGATCCATGGCATTTCTGAACAAGTAAAAGGATTATTATTTTGTTTGATGCAGTGGAGACGCTAACTTAGTATATTTTGATTTGTCTCTATCTGTCATTATCCATCAATCACTCCATATTCCTATTTAATTAGAAAGAATATAGAAAATCTAACTAAGGGCAATTTAGTCTTTCTATTTTAATATTTTAATTTCTAGTCCTTCAAAATAATTAGTATTTTTATGGTCCTTCTTAATAAATATTATTTTCCTTAAGTCTTTTATTATAATTTTCCCTAAAAAAAGAAAAGAAGATGAGAAGAGATAAAAGGGGGAAGCGAAGTCCCCTTTTTCATCCCCAATTATTGGAAAAAGAATACCCATAATCGGGTAAAAGTAAAACACGTTATATCTCTCACCTTGCCAATTCTCTCTTCCATGTAATCTCGTGGGTCCTCTGACTCTGACCTCCATATTTCCAACCCAAAAGGTTAACAAAAAAAAAATCACTATGATTTTGCGGTTCCGAAGGGTGATAATCCATAACACTTCTACCTTAGTGTTTCCTTTTACGATTCAAGTTGTCCCATACTCAGCCTAGCAACGGTTAAAAACACCACTTTAGTGAGGTTACCTATAAATATGTTTTATAGATAAGCTAATATCTGCGCAAACGAGATCGCTTATGTTGAATCCCATGAACAGAAACCCAAACCAGAACAAAAGACATGTAACGATACAATACAATCCTCAAACTGAAAAAACAGCAAAGCCCATCCACTTACCATGAGCTTATAACTTTTAAGACTGATCTCAGGGATAAATTTGTCTGTTTTCAATCTTTTGATGATTACTACCTCTGGTAACAAACTAGATCTTATATTAAGGAATAAAGATAGTATATATCCTTGTGACCCTTCAACTAAATTTGACAAACGAGTCCAAGTGCATATTTGGTTTCATGCAAGAACCTCTCATGATTTTGGTAGTTTCTAACCTGCAATCAAACCCGTTCCAAGAAGTGAGAATAGACAAGAAAGAGAACTATAGTTTTTCCTTTTAGACAAGAAACAAGACAATACAAGTAATGTACAAGCTATTTAGGACGTTCAAAATATAAGCCCTGAGTAAGTCCCAACGCCAACAGTTCATGGTGTTGCTACTCCTAAAGGCCAACAGCGCGACACCTATAGTACAATGTCTATATGATTTTTACATGAGAAGCAACAAAATGAAATGGCTCGACATCGATCAAATGTTCACCAGATTCAGAAACTTCAAGTTGGGTTCCCTTCGAAGCTGAAGCCATGTTAAGCTGTTGCAGAGATGGAATAATGGATAGACCAAGCAAATTATCAAGAGATAGGTATACCGAATCAATCACAGGAAGACACAAGCATATCGAAGGTGTGATGGAAAGTATGCCATATTCATGTGACTCTTAAATGATTCTGCTTATTCCTGCACATCTTCTGCTAACAAGTATATGTAATTCATAGTCAAAGCTTCGTTTTTTTTTTCTTTTTGGGTTTTCGGTGGTAGGTTTATGCTACATGGTTAGCTCCTTCATGCATGGATTTGATCATGCATCAGTTTTCTTTAGAAATAAGAAGACTGATACTGAAGCACGTTTAAATGTGCCAAAATTCTTGCTGCCAGAGATCTCACACGATTGGTACCTCTTTGAGTTAAATCAACAAGAGGCATATGAGCTGAGGCTCCATACAACCGTTTGAACTCCGATAGCCGAAAAAACCTTTCCAAAGCATGCAGAGACTTCTCCTGTAGTCCGTGGGATGGGGAATTAAGAAATTTTATTATTAGTGGTATGACATTTGCTTCTTCAAGCACTTTACTACCACCTTGTAGTCTTTCTCCTTCAACTAATGTCAATAGTGCCTCTAATGAAGCCTCAGAAGCTTCTGGATCAGATTCCCCAAGTGTCCTCGCTAATGGCCTCACTGCATCAGCCTCAACAAGGCAAAATGATGACTTCACAGTACATATTCCTCCATGAACCAAGCAGCTAATTTGTGTTGGAGCTGAGAAGCACCAACAGCCCTTGGGCTTGGACACAGGCCTGCTCAGCCCAAGTGAACTCTTTGAAAATTGAGCTAGAGATAATGCTGCTTGCCGTTTTGTTGATGCAGTTCCACATTCAAGTAACTTCACTAGAACTGATATAACACCAGTTTCAGCAGCAATCTTTTGCCATTCTGGGTTTGTTGAAGTAGTGAAATGACTCAAGGCCCCAATGGCATTTTCTATTAACTTGCTATCTTGGTAATCTAAGTCCTTCAAATCTTGGAGGTGATTATATATGATAGGAAGTGCACCAGCATCTAGAAGCCACTCTGTGATTTGGTGATTTTTTGGAAGATAATGTAATATGCCCAGTGCAGATGAAATTTCCTCTTTATTTGAAGAAGATATCAGGATCTTGAGCATAGCTTCAGCACATTTCTGATTTATGTTTTCCAGGATGCTAGCTTCTTCGCATACCAAGCAAGCAAACAGCTTTACAGCACTTGCCCTTAGGTTTAGATTTTCCTGCTCACAGAGCTGGACCAAAACTTCAAACACTGAGCACTGCATACATGAGTGAAATAATTTAAAATGCTGAGATACAAATGAAATGATATATGGAAATTTAACATTTATTAATTTATAGATGCTTATTATAAGGCACCAACTAACAAGAATTTTTTGTCCTTTTCATAAGACACTTACAAGTTTCTAAGGAGCATTAAATTTGTATTTCCATGTATGCCCATATTTAATAAGGGTAGTGGGAGAGAATAATAATTAATGTGATATTTGAATTTAATGTAGTTGGTGAGGGTAATATTGGAAGTCACTTAAATTTTATGACAACTTTAATGCTTTTAGTTGTTTTAATTGGTTCGTGAAAATTAGTAGTTCGTGTCTTATAATAAAGACCAAATGGAGTAGTTTTCTATAAAATATAGGAGTTTAGGAAAACAAGAGCGGGAAGTTTGTTTTCTGTCACTTTTGCCCAAATGTTGATAGAATTTCTGCACAATAGACTTGATAGAGAACTTGACACCACAAAAAATTTGTTGGTTCGAGCATATACTCTAGAAAAAGAAAGACTTTTTGAAAGGACCCTATTCAGTGGTAAGGTCTATGCTAGGAGATCTAGGCATACAAAGTTAGCACCAACAAAGGACCAACATGCTTTTTTAAGGTTGTAGGGTTTGACTTTCCTTTTTGAAGTAAGATTAGGATATTAGTTGTCCTGTAGGGTGGCCTTTTGGGTTTCTGTGAAAGTTATTTATTTTGATTATATTAGCATTTAGAAGCATGAGGATAGGGGGAAATATTTTGTCAGACTTGTTTGAGGAGAAGAGGATCAGGTTCTGTTTACTACCTGAGTCTTTTCTTGGCTGAGAAGGAGCATTTGGCTCCTATTAGATTGTTGTAACCATTTTGTTATCAGTTAAGAGCATCTGATTAAGCATCATTTCGGGTGTCCTGATTGGTTCCTAACAAATTAGTATCAGAGCAATGAGATCCTAGGGAAGAATGGAGTAGAAAGACTTGTGTGTACTTAGTCTCAAGGAACTGAGGTAGATGTTGGAAGCAATTACATTTAACCAGAATAGAGATGGAGATGCTTTAAGGGGCAACGAAGGAGTAGAGGAGAAATCAGAGGCACAAGTTGAGGCAAAAAGAGTTGTAGTGTTGAGAAAAGCAAAAGAAGAGGAGAAACTTGTTGAAGCAAACGAGATATCAGAAATAATATCGGGTAATGTTGATGTTGAAACAGGCGAGAAGGACAAGAAGGAGCCAAGCGAACAAGAAACAGAGGGAGCTGAAGACCTTGAGACCTTGAAGAGGTTGTTGGTGACAACGGAAGAGAAAAGATGAACGCTGAAAGCTTTTCAAACGAAGCAGTGGAGCCACACAATTCTAAAGACATCCCATATACAAATGTTGCGACAAGAGAATCTACTAAGGAGATGAAGAAAAGAGGACTGTTAAGAGGGCCCAAGCGCGATGCTGGAGATATGATAAACGACGAAGAGATAGGTGGAAGATGGAGTTGAAGTCTTCACATGTCGTGACTAAATGAGGCGTTATGGAAGATGGCTTATGCTTCGACATAAGAGGTTGGTCGACACGATCAAGTAAAGAAGATAAGGGTTTTCAGTTTAACATAATCCAACGATCCACTACTGGGCTTAGGTTATTTTCGGCCCAACCCTATTACTTATGGATAAGGCAAGTGAAGGAAATAAGCCAAGGAACGCTCGCAGGTATTTCGAACTCGAAAAACACTAAGAGAACAGAGGCAAACGCAACCGAGAGGAATAAATGGGTTTTGATCTTGCGTGTCACGCTGGGAAATTCGAAGAATCCTCCTTCTTTACTCGATGCTGACACTACCATAAGAAAAGAAGAGGATTTCGGCCATGATAAAGCAATTGAAACAGCAAAAACGAAGAAGAATGGGACTGTTGTGGTTTTGTTCCGGCTGGTGTTAACATTTTCTCATCTAGTTGACATCAATAGAGCAAGAGGGGGGGACGTCCTCTCATTTAATTCCTGAATTCATGTGCTCTGGTTTGATAGAAGCCCTATTTTGGGTTGTGTTGAGCAAGAAGGTGTAATTCTTTTATCTAATGTCAACACGGCAAGAGAAGGTGGGTATAACTTTGTTTTTTGCCTCAATGGGGTGTCGGGCTCGGCAATTTTTGCATATCCTGTTTCTCTATTCACTGGTTTGGATCTGTCTGGAGAAGTCTTATGGATGACTACAATTCTTGAAGAAATACATTAGAGGGACATTAGAGCTGTGCGTTGGGTTCCCAGTTTGAGTTTGTATGTAGTGTTGTGTCATCTAGGAGAATTTTCTTGTCTTTTGACCATTGAAGCCATGAGAAGACAAGAGAGGATAGACGCATCACTCTCGTTTGCAGCGTTGAGCAAGCTAGGTGCGCTACCAACCTTGTATGATACAGCTATACCAAGAAAAGGAGAAATAAGTGGGCTTGCCAATTATAAATGGGTTTTTGAGGTAATATTCTAGTTGACCAAGAAAAATCAAGTTATATCAGCTAAAGTATATGAAGACAAAGGTGAAAGATTCTCTCAGCAGGAAGCTATTGTATGGGCTGTCTCAATTTCAGGTCGAAGGGTGTTAATGACTATTTTCACAGTCCAAGTTGTGGAGGGCAAGACTCGCTTTATATGGCTATATTAATCTTCTATGACATTGGAGGTCTCAAGTTACAATTACCATCTTGCAATATGCAAGTTAGTAACGACAACAAAGTTCAAAAGTTAAGGTTTTCACAAGCCATGGATGCTAGGAATGTTTGGACAGGATACAAACTTTTTGCAATCACTGGAGATATCAAAATTCAGGTTCAAATTGATGGATGTGAGATGTTTGCATTTGTTTTGGATAACATTTCAACTTTTGGCAATGTTTTAGAGCTGCAACTTGCCTATGAGTTCTCTACCTCCCAGCTTGGAACAAAAGCACACTACTATGGAATAACACTCTTACATGGCAGCTCAAAGCATAGATCCACAATTTATGGGCAGCCATAACTTCTATTGGCTAGACACTCTTCAGGCAAGCAAAAGATGAGCTACTTGGGGAGGCAACCACCAATGCTTAATTTCAATTTCCACCTTGAGGACAAGGTGAAAGTTTTAGGGGAGGGTAATGAAAGGACCTTATTTAGTGGTAAGGTCTATGCTAGGAGATCTAGGCATACAAAGTTAGCACCAACAAAGGACCAACATGCTTTCTAAGGTTGTAGGGTTTGACTTTCCTTTTTGAAGTAAGATTAGGATATTAGCTATCCTAGGGTGGCCTTTTGGGTTTCTATGAAAGTTGTTTATTTTGATTATATTAGCCGTTAGAAGCATGAGGATAGGGGGAAATATTTTGTGAGACTTGTTTGAGGAGAGGAGGATCAAGTTCTGTTTACTACCTAAGTCTTTTCTTGGCTGAGAAGGAGTATTTGGCTCCTATCAAATTGTTGTAACCATTTTGTTATCAGTTAAGAGCATCCGATTTAGCATCATTTCGAGTGTCCTGAATTGGTTCCTAACACTTTCGCACTTTTCTTTGTCTCTCACATGGTATGCCACATGCAGTATCATGGACCTTTGGTCATGGTTACTAATATCATCAGACTTGCCTCCTATAAAATGTAGCCTGGCTTACCTACTTAGGAGCAAGTAATTCATCTGGCTATGGGAAAATTCATATAGTTTCAGTAAGATTGATACCTCTCTTAGCTTGCTTCTGATAAATGAGGCTGATGGGGACTGACACAATGCATAGAAGGTCTGTAAAATGTTTTGCTGCACATCCGACCTCGTGAAACTAATTAAAGAGAAGAGTTTTAAAGCATCTTCATCAGATTCTAACATTAAAGTTGGTGCCTTGTCATCTTCAGAGATTGTTGAAGCTGCAAGTTGCATGATTAGGGCTGATATGTGTTCCTTCAAACTTACAGATATCAAGCCAGGCTGGAATAGAAGGTCAAGTATAGGGCGTACTACACCTCGTCGAATCATCTCCAGTCCATTTTTCTTTAAAGTGGATAGGTTCCTGAAAGCCCTAATGGCCACTGTTTTCACTTGAATATCAGAATGTGAAACTAAATGAAGAAGAGGACCGAACACACCAGCTTCAAATAAGGATGCTTTATTGCGGTTGGTTAACTCCATTTCTGATAGAGCTGTTGCCATAGTCATTTTCACATCATCAGGTCCTACATAAAGGAAGAGATGGGTTAAGGCAAAGGCTTAAGATTAAGATAATTTGAAGTAGCATTTGAGATTTTCAGAACTTTTTAACCACTCTTTCTAAATAATGAAAAGAATATGAAGCCTTCCAAGACCCTAAGATGTTATGATTCCTGTATGAGAAATTCAGCATTGAGATATTTATACTTGAGAGTTCTGTGAAGCTTAATTTAGGTGGCTTATCTTCAAATTATATCAAAGATTCAATATTTAAACACTGCCTATGTTGTTTATAAGATGATAACATTCATAAGAAAACACTTCTAATACATGATAGTGCTTCCATCAATCATTGCAGAACATAGCTGCAAGGTCTACCTCAAAACATAAAATAAGCCATCATTATCAGCAATTTCCCACGTGGAAGAAAGTTGAGCATGATTTAACGTTTGAAGTTTAGGTGCTTCATTAATAAAGCTTATTCAGTTACTGTCATGGTGAAACGACCAGGCATGCCAAAATTAATAAAGAAAGAGAAGAAAGCAAAAGAAAAGGGGGGAAGTAACACATTGACTCAGATTATGTAAAATAAAGATCAAACCTGTGGAAAGACGATGTACAAGATGGTGGAAATAATTTGCCCTTGCCATCTTTAAAACATTGTTATCAGAGTATGAAAGAATCTCCAAAAGCTCCTTTGCATTTCTGGCAGCTTCATTATCGTCACTGCTAGACATAGTCACAAGTAGTAGTATACAACTTTGAACCTCTCCAATTTCCTCTCGTACCAAATCATATTTGGATAATTGCAGCAGTAATTCCACTGCCAGCTTCCTTTCCCCCTCACGGCGCGCAAGTGAATGAACAATAGATGCAACTGCATCATCAATGTTGGCAATTCTTTCCTGAAAACTCTTTTAATGTTAGGAGAAAAGATCTGTGAAATTGCAGACAGTTATATATAAAACAAAGCAACATCTATGCAGGCAATTTGATAGTCTCATTATGCTCTGAGTTAGGAATGAAAGTGTTTTGGCAATGTCTAAAGTTCATTAAGGGAATGGAATGAAAAGGCCCTAAGAAATCTCTTTTGAATATATTATATAGGGGTGTTTAATCCTAATGCTTAGAGAATAGAGATGACAGTCACTTCTTTTCATAGGTCATCATCCTGGAGAAAATATGCGAAAAAAATGGGCGCTATTCTTAGAAAAGAAGGATGTACTTAGGGCCCATACTTTAGTGGTGAATCTCAGTGTTACGGATTCCACAGTTGTTACTGTCCATGGATGTCTGATAGGCTTAATCATGCTAATTTTGGACTTTGCTATTGATTTATTGCTCATTCTTGCATGAGGAATCTGTGATACCCAGTAAATTTGTGCATCAGGGCTGTCCATTGATGCAAGATAGACTGGATCATGTCAACTTTGAATCACTTTTACATTTTATTCTTTTTTTTTTTTACTGGAGAGGCTGAAAAACTATAGCTTCAACAACTACAACTACAACAACAAGTAGTCTTATCCCACTAGGTGGGGTTAGAAACTATAGCTTCGATTCATCAAAACATTTCCAGAAAGGTAAATTTCGAATGAGGCTAGGCTCCTCTTTTTCCATTATACAAATAGGAAAAAGCATTAAGGAGACAAAAAGATAAGCCAAAAAGAGTAGGGAAAAATCATTTAGTACCTTAGCATCATCACTATCCTCTGCCAACATGTTAAGGATGGCTAGAGCGCGGTTTCTTACAGCATGGTTTTTAGCACCAAGAACCTGGATAAGAACTGGTATGTAATTCTCCAGCACCAACCACTCTCTGTGCAGATCACTTTGTTCACACAAATCCAGTAGAGTTCCTAGACAATGTAACACTTCATCATCATCATCTTGTGAATGAAGTTTTTCTTTTGTCAAAAGAATTGTTCTCATTGTATTCCTATCCTTCCACTCTCTTATTGACTGCTTCAAGACTTTGTTAGACCTTAAAACTGACGTGTCTAAAGGAGTCATGGTGAGAGGACAAAGTCTATTTCCTTCAGCAAACCATTTTTCTATGGCAATTCTCTCAAATGTCTTACCTAATGAAGTTTCAACAGGGTCCTCCATAACTTGCTTAGTTAAAGGGCAGTAGAATGATTGGAGTGGCTCCAATGTTTCACTTCCCAAAGAGTTTCTCTTTGAAAGGTACTTAAGTTCCTTTTCCTTAGGTGATGATGCTGCATCAGCTCTCTCCAACAAAGCAATGATCTGATCCATATACAAGGCTTCGGTCAGGTCTTTCCTAAGGCGGCAGTTTTCAATTTCAATCTTAAAATCTTCAAGTTCCTTCTTCAATGTTGACCTCTCGGCAGTAACCCCAACAGCCTCAGCAATTTGGATCAGCAAATTATTTGCATCGGAGCGATCAACGCTGTTTTCCACTATCCCTGACTCAATTTTCTCCAAAATCTTCTCTTCTGCTACACTTGTCTTGAACTCAGCTTTCTGCATGTCATCACATAGCTTTCCAATTGCTTCAACTGTCTTAGAAGAAATTTCTGATGTGGCCAAAGGAAGAAGACCAAGTGCCCGGGTGATCTCACCTATCGTCTTCTGTAAACGCCTATTGATCGACATGGAGTTCACTAGCAGGTATACCTTGCTCCTTTTGCAGCATTCTTGAGTCAGTTTGTTTGCATCTCTAGTTTCACGATTCAGAACATCAATGGCATTGGTAAAGGCCTCAGAATTAGTGACATGTTTTGTCTTCAATTCTTTCAAGATTGGTACAATTCTTTCCAAGTAAGCTGCAAGTTCCTTGAAACTATCATTCTTCACGAGGACTTCACTAGCACCAACACCTAACTCAGCAAGAGTTTCTATAATAAAAGAAATGGCTTCTGATGTCATTTTCTGAATGAAATGCCAACTGGGCTCAGAAGAAGAATACTTTTTCCCCTTATGAAACAAAAGCACCAACCAATAATGGCAAAAGGACTGTAGAAAATTTTCCACAGCTTCAGTTCAGTCTCAAATGTTACAGACTTGGCATCTGATGTCAATACGAACTAAGAGGGGGGAAAAAAGAGCAAAGTCTTCATTAGTCACTGATGAATGATGATATTGCAGACAAAGAAACCAAAGTATTAATCTTTAAGTTCTTAAACCAGGCTTTATTGTCGATGAAAAATGAGCCGTATGAATTGAGGATTGTTCAAAAAGATACATCAAATACCCAGAAACAGCACCCAGAAACAAAAATCTGAGATAATGGATTCAAACCAAATAAAGCATGGTTTATAGTTGAGTTGACTTTTCCGTGGACTTTTCTAAATGCCAAATAATATCCTCATCTTTACGCGACCTATCTTTGTCCCGATAGAACATCGATCACCTCTCCAATTTGTATAAACCTCCCTCCCCTTTTTTCAGGAAAACTATACAATTCACTTAGCAAGCATAGAGAGCTACCCTGCACGTACAAGGAAATTAACTATGTATAACGTCTGAGTTCAAGTTAATGAAGCTAAATGGGATATAAATAAAGCTTTCTTGCTAATGAATAAGGGAAATGGCTGCAAAATATGGGTATCCCCATGGATAAACAAACAGACAAACAAGTGGCAGAGTTAACAAATTTCCACGCAGGGAGAGAGTAGAAGATCGAAAAAACCTGAAGAAAGCTGAAGACTTTTTTAGCATGAAATTTTCAGAGTCCTTTTTGAGCAATGAAATCTCCCGGAGAAATTAAGGTTGCTGACCAGAAACTTGCTCTAGTTATTGGAGCAAAGAGGCCTTATGGAATCATTTTAAGCTTAAAGAGCAGAGCAGAGACAGAGAAAGAGCCATGTTTCCCTTTTCTTTTTTGGGGCCCCCCAAGAGCCATATCTACGTTTACTTCCTCCTGCTAGTCAAAACAAAAGTCACCATTTAAACAAAAAAATCAATGAAAAACTAGGTCATCGTCCTAAAACATAAGTATTTCACTTTAGTCATTGTCTATATGCCTGCATTTTGAGAAGAAAGGTCATAAATATCCCTTAACTATGTACTCAGTTTAAGGTGTGAGAATAAAGAAAATGGTATTGAAAATTCTTCCTTTACGATCGTAGGCCCAACGGCCCGACACAAGGATGAAATCCAAATTAGTCGAAACCGAATGTTCCGATGAACCAAGTGAGATACCAAAAGAAAAAAGAAAGGTCATGAATACATAAGCAGCAATATAAATTGATTAGTTAAAAAATAATATAGGCCAAGGTCTGCAAAGTATTAATATACTAAAATTGAAAATGTAATAAAAAATTATTAGACAAGTTTAAAAAATTTGTTTAATCAATAAGAAAACAGAAATTCTGTTATAGTTGAAGTGTTAAATTATATTGAGATAGCTAAAATGTGATGAGGGTAAAACAAGCGGGATTGGGACAGAGACAGAGATATAATGAGAGGACATTCGAGGAAGTTGAAGCAAATTGTTGGCAAGATGCTATTGCATGGCCAAAAAATTCCAGGACAAGGACTGTTGAATTCAAAAGCAGAGTACAAATCTTTAGTCCCGTGTTAATTGGGATTTTCTCATTCTAAGCAAAGACCAACTTCCATCTTTTCAAAGTGTAAGTGTACCAAATGTTTTGGAATACTCCACATACAAAGTGGACCAAATCACTTTGACCAACAACAAAAAAAGTGTACCAAATCTGTCTAGATTTAATTTTTTACTTTTTTATATCCTTTAAGAAAAATTATTTTAATGTGTACATAATTTAAAATAAACATAATCTCTTAATTGTTATTTTTTTAAACAAATAATAATAATTTAAAAAAAAAACTAATTGAAAATTTTAAATTTAGACTAAAGAAATTTTATTTGGACGGTGTCGATCTCACCGCAATGATAATATTGAAATTGATTACTCCGTGGGTGTAACAAAATGCATATGCGCTAGAAGCAATCATATTATAATATAAATAAAACCCAAAACATATAATTACCATTTTCAAGGTAAATGAGGTTTTTTTTTTTTTTACAAGTATCAAATATCATAGAAAGTAAAATGATCATAAAATGATCATACATCATAAGTCCACAATCATATGACGTAGAAAGAAATAATGTTCAGTCAATACTATTAACCTTATAAATCTTGTTAAAAACAAATAAACGAAAATAATTTTCAATGTCCCTAAGAAAAATATTAACAGACTTAGATTTTGGCCCTTGAGGTGACAATAGGTGCTTTTTTTTTTTTTTCTGAAACATAAATTTTAGAAAGGGGTTGGACTCACCCACGATTTAAAGGTAAAGCAAAATCTCTATTTCTCTTAGGTGATACCAATATTAGGCAGGACGAGCCATCTATTACCTTCAAGTGTTTACTCAGACACCTAAGAAGTAGAATATCCCCCAGTACCTTGACCAATTCTAAGATCGAACTTCTTTTTTTTTAATAAGAGTATCCCATCCCTTTATTTGAATATAAGGGATACAATAGGTGGTTTTTGGTGCAGATGGTTGAGGTTGTGGGGGGGAAATAAAAAAGGAATGATTTGATATAAAGATGAGCCACTACAAAAGCATGTTTTAGAAATTGGGTTGCTCTTACTTTGTTTCCCATCTAACTTGGACTACAAGAATCTTTGCTCCCACTCGACTTGTTTTCTTAGTTATGTCATATATATACAACTAAGGAGAAGTAGTTAGTTCAATATTATATGATAAATTTTTAATTTTACTTTCATTTATGAATGAGTATCTTTCAACTCCTTCTTCTCTTTCTATTTTTATTGGTATAATTAATAGGGATAAAATTGGCATAATTTCATTTATTACCTAAAAAGTGATTTATAAATAGGACCAAATTTTTTTGTCAAAAGGAACCTATAAATAAGACCAAAATGAGAATGATAGTACTTTATTTTATATTGGTGAATGATTTTTTTATCATGCATTCAATATTTTTATTTAAAACAATTCAACATTTTATTTGTAAAAATGCGCCTAAAATTGGATGTGGAACCACTAATCCCATTATATAGAAATAAATAAATATTTTTTTAGCATGTATATACCATGCATATTTTAATACAGTCTTTAAAAATATGTGAATAGCTCTTATTTAAAAATATGCTCGGAGTAATTGCCTCCAGGCTCCAATCATAAATATAAAAGTTAATTAAGATAATTGTTTTAGATTTAAAATGTATAACATCAATCTCATCTGTCTCACACATTAATTACTTTATTTTTAAATAACTCTTGCAACATTTCATATTTTAATATATTAAGAAATTAAAAAGTATTTTAAGAAATTTGACTCAATTTTTCACATAAATAATTAATCTAATTAACCTTTTAATAGTCAAACCGTATGTTTAGTCGTGCATCAAATTTCAATTTAACTCATTTTAGTCCTGCTTTTTCTTGCCTTTCTTAATTAAAAAAAAAAAAATCAATTTAGCCACTTAAATTTTAATTTAAAATTACTAAATCGGCCGTTTTTTTAAATAAAACTTATAGTGTTAGTATTAAAATATTAAAAATACACTTTTAAATTTAATAGATGAAAATGAAAATTGATTCAAATTTATAGAACTAAATATATATTTTATTATTTTTAATGTATTTAATTAAATGTTTCAGATACAGAGGGAAATAATCTGGCATATTATTTACCTACCTTGAAAGATACATGAGAAATGAGTCTAATGAAAGGGGTTAACCTTTCACAACGTTGCAAACTAAGGTTCGCATCATCACTAGAAGAGGCATATATCCACATTTAACACCTGAAAGTGTCTCGAATAGGAATATAGGATTACTTCCAATTCGAAGATAGTTATGCTTAAAAAAAAACAAAACAAAACAAAACAAAAAAACAAAAAAACCAAAATCATGATGCTGGTGCTTGGAGGGACAAAAATGGGGCACATCATGATTGCATTGAACAAGAAATTGATCATATTTTAAAAAACTAATAGAGCTGTATGTATCCCCATTCCCAGACAAAATGATTCACATTCTTATTGATTATTGGCTGTGCCTCCTCTTGTTGCCTAACATCTCCTCAAATCAATCATTTGTCTCATCCACCATTATGCCTCTGCTTCACACTTCCATTTCAATCTTCTACTCTCAAATTGCTTCCTACCTTCAATTCACACCACTGTGATGAACACTACAGATCGATATAGCGTACTTTTTCCAAATTTAATTATCAATTGTATCACTAATCACCAATGTGCTAGAATCGGATTGATGAATAAGTGCTTGAGGTAGTGATTCAAATGTTACTTATTTGAGTTAATTCGAAATTAAACCGGTCATAATTAAAATAATATTTAATTAAAAAATTATCACAAGCATATATAACATTATTGTAACACAATAATAAAGTACAATTACAAATATAACAGACGCGGTTTTTTTTTTTTTTTAAACTCAGAACAATGTTGATTTAGGCTCGATAAAAAAAGAAAAATATATATACTCGTAATCGTAAGATCTAATACAGACATCAAACGGTTCAATAGTTTAACTAGCCGACATATATAGAATATGATTTTCGGCATCAACATAGATTGTATTTTAATAACATTATAATTAGGATCTTAAATGAAATATCTCAAATTGGTTATCATATATTCTGATTCTCTAATAATTTAATAAGACCTGCTTCAATAAAGAAATTAAATTATAATGCAGATTTTATATTATAGACAGGAGAAAGTAATATTTCGGGTAGCGCGTGGTTGTGTGTAATTAGGGTTGTGTTTTAATGCCTGATTTTCCTTTATTCAGCCACATGCATGTTATAATACTGCAATGCATCCTTTAAAGTTTAAATAACTACTCGTAAATCCGAAAATATAGGATTCATAAACAAAATAGTAATTTATTATAATTTACATAATTCTAGAATAAATTTAAATTTTTATATTCATAAATGTCTAAAAGTTGGTATTACCTACCAAATGAAATTATCAAAACCTATACAAACCCGAGATAAAATTGTTAAACTCGCGAGTTCAAGTAAATTTGTAAATTATAATAATGATGTAAACTCATATTGTAAATTGAACGGTAAACTCGTAAGAGTTTACTTTTTATATAAATATGTACTAATAATGTATAATAAATCATTAAGATATAAAAAAAATGACAACAATTTTATTTAAATATATTTTAAATCTAAATAATTGAAATTAAATCCATTAACATTCAAAATTTACTATATTTAACAAATAAATTTCTATAGAGCCACTAAGTATAATCAAATTAAAAAAGTTAATAAGAGTTTAAGAATGATTTAATACTGTTTTGTAAGTTAGAAATGTAAAAATTGTAAACTCTATATATAAACTTGTGAGTTTGATAGAGTATACAATGATCATGAGCTTACCAATTTCTTAACTCGATTTAGTAAGTTAGAAACATAAAAATAATAAATTTAGAGAATCAACTCGTAAATTTGATAATAATGTGTGAGTGTGTGTATATATATATAAATTCATAATGAGTTGCAATTCAAAAAAAAAAAAAAAAAAAACTGGTAGTGGTGGAGGGGTATATTGAATAACTATAACATTAAAAGCATGCTAGAATCTAGTAACGTGACCGAAGATAGGTTGGGGGTAGCTAAATAGGCTCTATGATGGCATACTTTCACAATCGAAATAAATAGTCTCTGTGCGTGTTGAAGTGCTACACATAAAAATTAGGGATTCCAGTCTCATTCATGTCAGGCCTGATAGGTCTATTTAATAACTTCTATTTATAACTGATTAATTCTCACGGATTAATAAGGGTTAGTTAATTCATTAATTGTAAATTAAATTTTTAATTTTATCATTATTTATGATTAGTTTTAAGAATCAACATTAATAAATTATTTTTATTTATTGCAATTAATAGAAGTAAAATTGTTTAAAAATACATTTATTACTTTGAAACTGGACTTATAACAAAAAATTAAAATTTTTGTCAAAATAAACTTATAATGAGGATAAGAGTGGTAGTTAGTCAAATCAATTGACATCAAAATTTAGTTGGGAAATTTGCATTGAAGTCCTAAGCTATGAAAAATACTATTAAAAGCTCCCTTAAAATCTTCAATTTACAGACAAGTCCCATGTAACTTTTGGGTAATATAATCTAAATGTCAAAAGACCCAAATATCTTTAGTGTTAGTTGTCTCACTTGTCAATACATACATACAGACTTGTTAATACCACCCATAGGCTTGTTAATGGGGGAAAAAAAACCATTGACAATTCTATTGGTGTCCATTGATAAGTCCATGGGTGGCCATTGATAGGTGAGATAACTGACACTAAGGGATTACTTAGGTCCTTTGACATTTTGATTTTATTACCAAAAGTCACACAAGACTTGCTTACTAATTAGAAATCTTAAGGGACTTTTTAATAATATTTTTTATAGTTTGAGACCTTAGTACAATTTTCTTAATTCAGTTTCCTTAAATAAAATTAGTACCTTGACATTGATGTCAAACTCGCGAGTTGACTCTCCAGAGTTCCGTTTTTACGTTTAACTTACAAAAACGAGTCGTCAGTCGTTAGTAAACTCGTACTTGTTGTAAACTTAGTTAAACTCACGAATTTATACACCGAGTTTACTGTTTTTAGGTTTCTAGCTTACAAAACCGTATTAAATTACTATTAAACTCGCGTTAACTTTTTTGATTTAATTATACTAGCGACTTTATATAGAAATTTATTTATTAAATATGATAAATGATTAATATTGATGGATTTAATTTTAATTATTTGGATTTAAAATATATCTAAATCAAATTGTTGTCATTTTCATATTTTAATTATTTAATTATACACTAGTAATACTTATTTTATTATAAAGTTGAAATATAGGTTTCATCTTGTTCCACATTTAATTTCATTAAATTTTAATTGCATTTCTTATTTTATTTTATACTAGTTATATAAGAATTGAGAGAGATGGTGAAAAGCCCTCTTTAACTGTCTGCAAATCTCATGCAAGAAAATTAGAACCTTGTTAATTGGAAAATCTGCTCTAATTACATGTCATAAGCCATAGACCTATTTATACACAATTGGTCCTGTCCTATTGGGCTGCACATTAAGGAGATGTAACAAACTCAATCTATTACACAAACTGTACTAGAGTTTTGTTCAATTAGCAGGTAATATTGAAAATTATTTAAATTTTAGGACAAATTTAATAACTTTAATTATTTTTATTAGTTAGTAAAATTTTTTTAATTAATACCTTATAATAAAGATGAGAGGAAGTACAACTCACTCATAAAACAAAGTAAGTTTGACTAACTCTATGGGCGTTTGGTTGACGGAGAATTTGGAGGAGGAAAATGGAACTTAATACGAGTTCCATGCAAAAAGAGAAGCATTTGGTGCGCCAAGTGCAGGAACCCAACTTCCTGGGCCCACACCTGGCCCACCACTTTTCCCTCATATGTGGGAACTTGAGATCCCACCAAAATTGGTGGGATCTCAAGTTCCCTAATCACTATTCACATCTTTGGATAGATTTACCCCTGAAATTCAAACTTGGCGGGAAAGTTGAACTTTACGAAATTTTTTTGGGTCACAAATTCAAACTTAACAGAGACATTTTTTAAAAAAAAAAAATAGTTTTCTTTTTATTTTGAATTAATTTCTTTTAAGGGTAAAATAGATATTTCTCAATTCTTTACCAACTACCACCCCTTCATTTTCTTCCTATAAAAAAACTCAACTCATATTCCCTCATCTTTTAAATTTTTTTCCCTTCCTTTAAATTCCTTTCCCTTCCCCAAATTCTTTCAACCAAACGAGCCCTATGTTTTATAGTTAATACCAACAATTCCAATTAGAATACACACGTACATATAAAAAATTGCTAAAATACTATGAAAATAAGTTATCACATGGAGTTAATATGGCGTAATTAAATCCTGAAATATGACATGTCACGCTCTCAATTCGATGCCAACTGTTGACTAGTGTGGTTAGGGAGGATAATTAGGAGAAGGAAGATAGAGAATCTCATTGTATTATTAAGAAGAGAGCAATAAGGCTCTTACAAAGAATAATAGTGATACACATTGATATTGATTATTATTAGCTAGGCCCTTTATATAGACTAGGACCCCTAACTAACTCACTAACCAACTCTCTAACTACTCATTTAATCCCTTATATTCTAACACCAACAATAATAATCATGTAGTTGGGTGGGGAACAAAGAGGACAAAGCCAACTACAAGTGAGAGAGCAAATAAAATATTAGAACTACTCTTTTGAATTCGCATGCATATAAATTAGGAAGTGATCGAGAAAGATGCCGAGTGGACCACTTGGAAATAAAAGAGTAAAGACTAACGAGGGAGAATATGGAAACAACCCATAATCATATCCTGTTATTATTTTGATGCTTCGTCACTTCAGTTTATATCGAGTGAAATACTCTTGAGATAATGGATCAACATGACCAGTGAAGATAAGATTTTTTTAATAATAAAATGGTGGTAAGTGTGCAACCACTCCGGGTTCTGCAGTGGTAAGGACGATCCTTCTGACAGTGGTAGCTCCATACAAGACGGATTATCAGTGATTTTATCACAACTCGAACCCTAGACCTCCTAAGAGAATCCAGCGTCACATTCCGCTGGATCAACCACATGTTGGTCCAATGAAGATAAGTTTAATCAAATTAATGGATCCTCCGTGCGATATAATCTTCATAGGCCTATTTTTTAAGTGCTTTTTGAGGAACTTTATTGGTATAATCTCAGCTCATTGCTTTAATTGATTGCACACGCACGTTTGGTAATCATCAAATTATTGGATCCTCTATATTCAATCTTAATTTTGTACCACCAAGTTGGTCTTTAGAGATATTATCTCCAAATCGATTTGCTCTTTTCAGGACAACTTTTTGTAGAAACAGTTAAGTGAGTGTTTTAGAAATTTGTTAATTTCAGTCATAACCACATTTTAACTTAAGTAATATGAATGGTACGGTATACTTTTCTCTTAAAAATTGCACGAGTTTTTCACCCTTTCCAACAGGTTTCTAAATATGTTCATAGGACATGTCTACATACTTAATCTATTAACCTCCATAGATTCTTTTTTTTTTTTAATAAAAAGATATAACGTATTTAAAGAAATCATATGGTTTATATAAGTTACAAATGGATGTGGAATATAAATTACTTCCTATAAAATTGTAATAAAACAATTTAGAAAGAGTCCTAATAGTATAGCATTTGAAGAATCAAAGAGCAGTGTTAAGATTAACTGCTGAGTGATATTAAATCCTAGAGAGAGTAATTGGGAATTTGTATGAAACATTTGTTCACATAGTAGATGACAATTGATACTTGCAATATGATGAGTGTATCAAAAGCAAAACTAAAGAACGTGGGCATGCAGTATCTTGGCATATGTACTATAGATTGATAACATAGTCTTTCTTTCTTTCTATTTGATCATAGATTTTTCTCATGATTTAGAGGGTAAAGGATTTTCACATCTCCCAACAAGTGCTTCTTTCTTTCTTATTTGATCAAGAGTTTTCTCCTTGACGCTTATAAGGCAAAGGAATCTCACCTCTCCCAACAAGCTAGAGGGTAAATGATTCTCACTTCTCTTAAGTGTGCTTCTTAGGATTTAAACTTGTATTGTCCTCCTTATAAGGTAAGGCCCCTTATTTCTTTAACCAATAACAATTTGTGAGTAACAGAGTTCTTCTTTAAGCCTATGGGAGGTATGAACTATTTTCTGAAGCAAAATACTTTTAAAACTTCCTTCCTATTGCCATCAAAGAGAGCTGAATTTGTAATATAGTTGGGAGATGCTCTCAACCCTTTGAATCAGAGAGGGCATTATTCTCTTGTTCTTTATTTAGTCAATGTGTGTATTTCTTTCATGTATAAAATATAAAGGGTTCTTACCTCTTTAAATAAACACGTTTTTTAAGATTCGAGTTCACCACCTTACCACATCAATTAACAAATTCTTTACTCCACTTGCAAATTTATTAATTGTAATCTAACATAGAAAATATATTTACAAATCAATAAGATTTTTTTTTTGGAAAAAAAAATGAACTCAATTATTCTCATGATTTTCAAATAAATAATCTATGAAGACAATATAAAGGGAGACTGATATACATACATTTTTTTAGCAAATATATTCACACATAATATACATTACATTGAAGTTTTTTAATGACCATCTAAGAAGATACTTTGTTTTTTGGCCACTGGCATATACAAGAAGATTCGAATCCAGGCTTTTCAATATATACACTACTAACTATTACTACATTCAGTTCTAATTATAAAACAAAATTTTTAGTATAATTTACACTATAAACTTTATTCTATGATTAAAATCGTAGGGAGTACTAAAAACCTTATTTATCTCAATCCGGAGAAACAAACACTCCTCCTGTCCTGAATACTCTAGGAGGACTATTAAGGACCTGGAGGGGTATTTAACACATAAATGATTAGGCATAAATCACTATCCACAGTGCCTTTAATATCACATTCAATGGGGATCAACTTACAATCCAACCAATAAATGTATTTTAATTATCAACACACACACAAAAATGGCTTCTTTGCCTTTGCCCTCCTAATTTCTCCATAATTACACAACCCCCCCCAAAAAAAAATCCTATTGCTAATTTAACTGACCTCTGTTCTCTAATATACCCCGGCCCATCATCGCCTTAGCATCAACGGTTGAGATTTTTGGTGGTTCTTTGATCTAAAGAAACCGTACAGTCTTCGCAAATCCTTAACTGTATGGAAACCATCACCGCAGAGAACTCCCTCTGTTTCCTCCGTTACGTCCACAGCGCGGCCCCCTAACTGCCGTACGATCTTCCCGCCTCGCCCCCTCCCATCGCCGTCAGTTTGCAAGGCGCTTATGACCGATTTTATCGCCCGACTTGGTGAGTTGCGATTCGTGATCATCAACTCGCCGATTTCCGCCGAGCTCAGACTAGCTCCCTTCTGAAACATCTCCTCCACCTGAGGGAACAGCTTGTGGTCCTTCACCCCCAAATAGCTACTTGCTAGCGTCTTGAACGCTGGGAAATCGCACAGGTAGAACTGGATGTGGACGTCGACCCGACCCGGTCGGAGCAAATCCGGATCCACGTGCTCCTTGCTGTTCATCGTGAACACCATGATCATCTCCTCGGCACAGCACGAGGTCAGAATCCCGTCCATGAAGTTCAGAATCCCCGATAAGCTCACCGCCTTAGATTTCTCGATCAGGAACCGATCCAGGTCTTCGACGACGATGATTGATTTCGCTGTTGTCTGGAGCAGCATTGATTTCAGGTCCGAATCGCTCGGGACTTTCGAGAGATCCATATCGTACACGTCATAGCAGAGAAAATTGGCCATCGCGGCGACAAAACTCGATTTCCCGGTGCCGGAAGGGCCGTACAGGAGGAAGCTCCGTTTCCATACGCGGCCGTGTCGGTTGTAGTACAGCTTCGCCTTGAGGAACGATTCGAGATCGGATTTCACCCTGTCTTTGAGGTCGCTTTCCATGGCGATGGAGTCGAAGGTCGAGGGATGCGTGAACGGGACGGATCTCCACCGTCCTTTCCCACCGCCAATAGGGTCGGTGATCATGAATAGCCTCAAATCACGTTTTCCTTCGTCAACGATGGTGTGGATGTGCTGAAGATAAGGACGGAGAATTCGGCGCTTATCAGCTTTCCTGATCTTCAGGATGAACGCTCTGTTACGGTTTGAATCGGTCTTATCGTCTCCTTCATTGAGCCAAAAAACTCTAGCTCCGAGAAAATCGTCCTCAACGGTCTGTTTTGGGTCAAGGCAGAGAACAATATCGTTGTTCTTCTTCCCCGTGATCAAGTTGGTGAAATCGGAATCTTCAAGGGAAGGCAGAGAATGCAGATACAGAGAGACCTTCCTGTAAAGCGGATTCTCCAGCATGTGTTCATAAAGTTCAGGGACTCTGAAGCTCTGGTAAACATAAAAACAATCTTCAATGATTCTCCAACATTTCTTGATGGTGTACATCAATCCAGTTTTAAAAAGAACCACGCGAGTTACATACAACAAAAACATGATAAGAATGAATAGGAAAAATGGATTGTGGAGAATCATGGCGATAATCTAAGATAGACAATAAATCACAAAACAGAGCAAACCCAGGCCTGAGTTTTAGAGCTGAATAGGAAAGTACTCATGAGGTTTCTGGAATCAATCGGAGATACGGAAACCGATGAAGATGGAGAAAAATGAATTGATAGGGCAGAGGGGAAAACAGAGAAGAGAGCTTGAATTTGAGTTGGATTGAAACACGAGAGGGAAGGAAGGAAGTGAGGTTTAGAAAGAAGAAAAAAAGACATAATAGAAGTAAGTGATTCTGGTATGAAGAGCATCTTTATATGCGCGGATTTAATGTGTTTTTTTTTTTTTTAAAGTACCAAAATTGTATAACAAAATAAAAAAAAACTGTTATTTCATATTTTCTAGGATGGAGGCGACGAATCATAACAGAAAAAGCGTAAAATTACAATTACGTGAAACAATATTTATTTTCTTAAAAAAAAAAAAATACTGCACCCTGTTCCATGCGGATTTTATTTTGCTTTTTTGGATTTATAGCATCACAATTATTTAAGATTAAAAAAATACTTTATTTTTAGGGAAAATCCCAGATAAACTGTTTGAAATAAAGAAATTCTAAATTATGTTGATAAATTCAACAAATTCCTAATTAAGCTATCGACCCAATTTAGAATTTCAAAATTTAGATTAAATAACGTTACTATCTTCTCATAGTCTCTTCTCTCATCTTAAAAAGGTTTCAATACTTTTAACTTATTTTTACAATAAGTGTAAATATATACAAATATTAATATATAATATAATAAAATATGATTAACTTAGATCAAAGAAATTTTATGTTTTGTGGAAGAATGATCCGGAATAATTCAAAAAAAAAAGTATGAGCTCCAATATTAATCAGAACATTGAGAATAAAAAAATTATTTTTTACTTCATTTTTTGTTCATTGAGAAAAAAATGTTAATATAATTTTTTTTTTTTTTTTTTTTTTTTTTTTTTTTTTTTTTTTTGCTATAGCTATAAAAAATAACTTGTTTGATATAGCAAACTAGATATCAAAGATTTTCGTTAATGATTTTTTAAAAGAAAATATATTTATTAACGTAAAAAAAAAAACAACTTATATATCACATAAGTAAAATTGTGTGATTAATGAGGATTGATTTTTTTTTTTATTGACAAAAAAATAATTTGAGTTCTTTTCAAAAATAAAATTGTATTCAAAATATCTAATAAAAACATTTAATTGATAACGGTCTCATTTTTTTTTTTTTTTTTTTTTAATTACTCAAATCATTCTCTCTAAACACAAAAACTTCTTTGATTTAAATGAATCGTATCTTATTTTATTATATATTAATGTTAATATATATGCACACTTATTAAAATACTAAGTTAAAGAGCAATTAAATTCTTTCAAGAGGAAAGATAATAGAGAAGATTAAGAGAGTGTAAAAAAGTCAATTTACCTATATTTTAAAATCCCAAATTGAGTCTATGACTTAATTAGGAATTTATTGGGTTCAAAAACTTGATTTAAAATTTCTCTATTTTAAGTAACTTTATATGAAATTTTCCCTCGTTTTTAATTTTCCCATCAGATAAATCAATAAAGATATTTGAACGCAAGAGTTGCTATATGTTGTCTATGATTTTAAGATAATATTAATTGAATTCAGTTTCTAAATTCAGGATTCTTCGCGTTGTTTCTCTTCCACGCAAGACTGATAAGTGCGTGGTTCACATGAAAAATTTTGAGAGTAATTACCATGTGTATATTTGGAGTATCATATCTTTAATACATAAGCTAATAAAAATAATATAAACTTAGTAAAACATTGAAATTAAAAAAGCAATGCTTTAATGGAAAAAGAAAAAAAGTTGGCCTAAAAAATGAAAACGAAAAACATATTAATTGATAGGGAAAATTATAATAAATGACCAAAGAAAAATAATATTTATTAAGAATGACCATGAAAATGGTAATTATTTTGAAGGACCGAGAAATTAAAACATTAAAATAGAGAGACTAAATTGCCCTTAATTAGATTTTCTATATTCTCTAACTAAATCAAGAATGGAGTGATTGATAGATAATGACAAGTAGAGACGAAATTAGAATCAATCAAGTTGGCAAGGTCTCTATGCAGACCGAAATCTCTTCTCAATCACTATTAAGGTGACTTCCTTTTTCGCCTCTTCTTCAATTTATATTATTCAGCAAAACAAAAGCCTTTTTTTTTTTTTTTTTTTCAAATCGAAGATAATTCCCTCAATTTGTAGATTGAATCGTTCCTACCATGAGATCATGAAACGCTCTAGCAATTACACTTCAATGGCTATATATAATATAAAAGCCAAAGGAAACTGTCCTTCCTTCTCCAATCTAAGTTATATATTTCATATTATCAACAAAAAACTTATAAATGTCCAGGCATGAGTATACTCATTTTCTGATCATAAATTTTTTGGGTTTTTCCATCATCTCTCCATGATTTTCTCAGAATGAAGAAGATTTGGAGGATAATGAGTCATCACTCCAAATTCTGATTTAATTAGAAAGAATATAAGAAATTTGGCTAAGAGCAATTTAGTCTTTCTATTTTAATGTTTTAGTTTATGGTCTTTCAAAATAATTACCATTTTCATAGTCCTTCTTAATAAATATTATTTTTCTTAAGTCCTTTATTATAATTTTCCCTAATTGATATGTGTCTGTGCTGTTTTCATTAGAGAGGGCATAAGCATAAATGACAGTGTGATATCGCAAATTTTTTAATTAAAAAAACATATTAATTAATATTTGTTTCTTTATTTCTCTTTCCTCCAAAAAAAAATTTGTTCAAATTTTTTAAAAAATTTTAATATGATGTACAAATGTACATTATCTTATACATTAGAATTGTTAAAATACTTTTATTATATATTTGGCTTTCAAATATTTTTTTATTAGTTAATAAGTATATACATTTAACCTCTAAATATTTATTTCAAAATCCACCAATGGCCCTCTGTATTTCTTGCCATAAGTGAAGGAGGAAAAAAATCCAGAAAGGCACAGGGAGAAGCAATTTACAATCTTCCCATATAAAAAAATTGGTACATATAGCAATTTTTTAATTAAAAAACTTATAATAACTAACGCGGCAAAGTAGGAAATAAATTAGGTAGAAGATTATTTGTCACTAGTCAATATATTATCTCACTTTTTTATTTGATAATTGTTTGTGTGTCTATTATTTTGCGAGTTTTTTTAAAAAACTATTTTATGTACTAAACAATTTCTGATCATTAAAGTCGATGATTATTGGCCAAACGATAGTTAAAGTGAATTATATTATAAACAATGTCACTTCTATGATTTTTATATGATGCTGATTTTTTAAATAAGAGACGTCGCTTTTGATACTAACTTGTTCAACAACTTTTGCCCACCCACATTGAATTCTATCATTGCTAAATTGAAGTTTGAGACATTTAAAACTCTGAAAAATAATAGAAATTATTGACACATTTAAAACTCGCAGTTGAGGTATACCTTAACGTACGGTTGAAGCTAACTGAGACATTTAAAATTTATCACATCTATGTTATATTTACAATTGAGTTTTTATAAATTATTGTTCATTACCCAATTTAATAATTTAGCTTAGTTTCTTCATGGTCATAGAGAGGAGACCATGACTGTGAAATCTATTTTTTATAGTGAAATTTCTCACTAATTGCCTTGAAGTTTTTATCCCTCATGTTGCGGATTTGGCACGTTAAATTTTGTATATATAGTCAGTATTGACCATTGTTCTGAAAGCTAGATTGGATTGGCCGAACCGTATCAAAAACCGGTGAATATCGCTCGTAAACCGATCTGCTTCGGGCATCAGCTTGGTCCAGTATTTTAACAAAAGATTTTTTAAATTTTCTTTAAGATTTCATATTAATTACCCAAAAATCTTTAATTTCTCAATGGTTTGACTTCGAACTAGCTCCTGTTTGATTTCAGTATGATCCACTAACCTTTAACCTAATACCTTAATCGATATAGCGACCGGTCCAAATCTAAGAACCTTGGTAGTGACTAGGTTTAGTGAAAACCACAAATTTAGACAAGTGGTCCGAACCCAATGTACACATGACCCTATTGCTTGTGTGTTCTCTCTTCTATATCCGAATATTCTTTTGTTGTTCATGTGTGTACGTAGCTTTCTATGTTACATCCCAACACATCACTTTCATAGATACTTGGTTGCTAATCCTTCTTCCACAATCTGAACCATTGGCCTCACTCAGTTCCTCTCCATGTTAACTATTTTTTAACTGGCATCCATATTTTTAAGTATGGAAACCACCAATAAGTGTCTGTATATATACACATATATTATATTAACAGCAATATAGCTCATAGCATATCATGGGATTTGATATTACAATTATATTATTAACTAAATATTTTAAAAAATTAGTGTGGAAATACGGTTGTTATGATATTCTCCATGCACCCATGTAATCAATGGCGGACCCAGAGAATAAATGAAGGGTGGGCACCAATGGTAGGGGATTTGGGAGCGGCGCCCGGAAATTTTTTTTTTTAAAGGAGAGTTTTAAATACATTAAAAAAAAAAATATAAACAAGAAAACAAAAGAATATAAAAAAAAAAATTCATGAAATCAAGTGAATATTGACGATATAATAAGAGGAGCAATTATTTTACAAACCTGTCATTTAGAAAATCAAGGCTAAGTGCTATTAGAAATGCATCTACATAAATTACAATGAAGGGTGGGCACTTAATAAGTTGAAGTACATATATTTTAATAACAAAAGTATATTACAATACAAATAATCACAATGTCATCCTTTTAAGCCTTATTTTTTAGAATTTCAACATAATTGTCTTATTATCAATTCTATCAAATACATTTTTTTCAATATAAGGCACTAAACAATCATTCATCCCCCATCCGATTACGAAGTGTAGTCTTGATGTATTAAGGGTGGACAATCATTCAAACATATATTAATTTTTTCTTTTAAAAAAAATCCAAAATTCAAGGGGAGCACTTGCCCCCCTTCTCTTATACATAGGTCCGCCTATGCATGTAATAGCATGGGTTCTCATTCCGTGCTTGACACTTATATGCTTGTTACGTGCTAATCCCTCTAATTAGGGGATTGGACTTTTTTTTTAATATATTTTATTTATTTGAATTAAATTATATCTCGCATCATGAAATATTTTTTGTCTTTCGATCTCAAATTAATTAATTTAGTCCTACATTCGAAACATTTTTCTTGTAACGCTAATATTATAAAAACTAATTAATTTGAGATATTTGTGTGTAAAAAATATTTCAGAATGTAATTTAATCTAAATAAATAAAAATATATATATATATATAAACCAATTCTTTTAATTAGAGGGATTAGCACATAAAAAAACATATAAGCGCTAAGCACCGAATGGAAATCGTAATAGCATTTATATGCCCCTAATTATTTAATGAAAGACGAACAATTCATGAGAGAGTTTCCAAGTTGCCAAGTTCTGTTGTTGAGAATGATCTGTTTCCATGTATTTTACTATTTTTGAAGGAGCAATCCACAGAGTTGGAAACTTTAATTTGTTTAAAGTCTCCGTGAATGGACTTTTATTTTTGTTCCCTTTTTACGTAATACCTTTTTTCTTCTCTCCTTCATGTTCATCCATATATGTAATCTCCTTCTCACATCATCGTGTACCTTCCACTTTCCATTATCTCTCGCCTTTTTTTCTTCATTCTATACGTCATCATCCCTACTTTCTTTTTCCCTTAATTACATGAAAAAGGATAATATAATCATGATCCACGGATTTTCTTAATTGTTTCCCTTTAATTTTTCTTTTCGTTATTTAAAGCAAGTTTTATTTTTATTATAAGGTATCAACTAATAAGTATATGTATTTGATCCTTTTTTATAAGGCATTTGTTTGTTCTAAAAGAGCAATAAATATTTTTCCATATATACCCATAATTAATAAGGGTAGTGGGTGAGAGTTGTGATAATTAATACTCTCTCTAGTCCTTATTATAAGCCATCAACTAATAATTCTAACAAATCAATAAAAACAGTTAAAGTCATTAAATTTGTCCTAAAATTTAAATAATTTCCGATATCACCTTACTAATTGCATTAAACTTTAGTATTATAATAATAATTACTCTCATCATTACCCTTATTAATTATGGGCATATATAGAAAAAATATTAATATTCTTTGAAAACAAGCAAGTGCCTTATAAAAAGGAACAAAAATACTTGTAAGTTGTTGCTTTATAATAATATCAGAGGTAGTACGATATTAGAGTTTAGTGTAATTAGTAGCATTATTGAAAATTACTTAAATTTTAGGACAAGTTTAATGAATTTAACTGTTTTTATTGATCTATAAGAATTGTTAGTTGATTGATCCTATTTATAGACCAAAAAAATTTGGTCCTATTTATAAGTCTCATTTGATCAAATAAATGAAATTGTGACAATTTTGCCAATATTATTGTACCAATAAAAATAGAGAGAGAATAAAGAGTTGAAAGGTACCCATTCATAAATAAGGTAAAATTGAAAATTTACCACATAATCATTGAGCTACTTACCCTCTCACTTGGTATGTGTAATTTGGTCAAAAGGAACTTATAAATAGGACCAAGTGGGACCTTATAATAAGAACCAGATGGACTATACCACTCTAGTCCTATTTATAAGTCCTCTTTCAGGTAATAAATGAGATTGTGACTATTTTGCCCGTATTAAATGTACCAATAAAAATAGAGAGAGAAGAAAGAGTTGAAAGATACTCATTCATAAATAAGTGTAAAGTTGAAAATCCACTCCATAATCATTGAGCTAACCACCTCCCTTTAAGACGTGTGATTTAGTTAAAAAACACTTATCAATAAGATCATAGTGATTTACACAAGCCGACTTGGTTTTGTCACAATTGTGTGACCAATACTCGATAGACACATAACAAAAAAAAGGGGTTTGATAACTCGCGAGAATAATAATGGGTGGAGTCAATTTTCTTAACAGACTCTAAATTCTGATTACGTTTATTTTTCCTTCCACTTAGAATAAATGCCATCACGATAATGTTTCCTCCAACAAGAAAAAAGGCACTTTATTGAATACCTCAATTATGATATGAATATTTTCTACCTACATTATTAATTCCATGATTGATCCCAAGTTTGGTGCCAATTCTATGCTTTTCTTGTATTCCAGAGTTTTTTTAATTGTAATTATTATTACATGAATATATTCTACTTAATTATTATATAGTGCACACACATATCGATTGTCTCCTTTCTTAGTATGATATTAGACTTGGCCGACGTGTAGAGCCATATGCAAGTTGACTTTTTCATATGGGATCTGCCTACCTTTTATTTTTGGGTGCACGAGTGTTCATTGATTATATCTCCTATATTTATTCTTAAAAGAATAAGCAACGCAAAAGAATCTAGCCGCTCATAATATAATGAATTAAAGTTTAAATGCCGAAAGAAATATCCACATTTAATATTGATAGTGCTTCAAACATAAATAAATATATAATAGAAGGATATATATACCCCAGAGAAAAAGAATAGAAAAGAACCATTATGATTAATCTTGTGCTTTGCTTAATTATACAATTTATGACATATAAATAACACGATTATTATAATCCCCATATTATCAATATCTAGATTTTATCTTTATTAATCCCTCCGGTCCTAATTATAAAACATAATTAACCGATTTTGTGGAGATTAAGGAAAGAAGTTAAATTAGTTAATTTTACTCATTTTCCTAAAATGCCCCTATATAAATTTAAAATGACATAAGTAAAAGTGAATTAATAGCTCTTGCCACATACCTCTCCAACCTTAAATTTTTCTTTCCACATGCTATCTAATTCAAATAATGATCTTGCTATATATACATATTTATATGTGTATACATACATACATACATACATACATACATACATACATACATATGTGTGTGTGTGTGTGTCTATATATATATACACATATATACTCAAACACATAAATATATGCATACATACATTTATGTATATACAAACACACAAGCACACATATATGTGTGCGTGTGCGTGTGTCTATATATATTTGTGGGTAGACACACACATATATACATATATAGATACACGCATACACACACACACATATATATAAAAAGGTTTCAATGGTTGGAAGAGTTTATACATCTATATTGATATATTTACAAAAAAACCAAACAAACTTGAGAGATTAAAGTAGAGGTATTTTAGGAAGAAATTGATAAAAATTAGAATGTTGTATTATAATTGGGACCAAAACCAACTCTCAAATGTTACCCTATAATTAGGATCAGAGGGAGTAGTACATAAACCACATGACATTCATTTAAAAAAATAATAATAATAATTTAACCACCTCTCCCTTATTTCAATAAAATAGTCAGAAATGAGTTATAATAGAGATGAGTGGTAACATAAGAAAGATTTTCTCATGTCCCCTGAAGTCGAGGTAAGAAACTAAATTAGTAAATAAATTTTTGGCTAGTTTCTGTTATTTTCGCCTTTGACATGTGCCTATTTGACGAATTTGAGTAATGTGGGGCCTAATTGAGGGTAACTTTCCTAAAAATACTTTTTGCATTCATTAGGATTAAAACTCAGATTTCATACTAAAACAGTCAAAGCTCATTCCATAATAACTATGGAATGGGATTTGATTATTATCAGTAATAAATGAATTGATTTCGGATTTACACACACGACACTCATGGTGCGGTTCCATGACTTTCACAAACCTTTCGGCCCATTCTATGGAATGGGATTTGATTGAGCCCATAATGATGGGACCAAGTTAAAACAAATGTTGACCCATTCTTCTTTAAATGCCCAAGATGTTCTTGAAGAGGACAAGTATGGGCTCCGGAAGAGTCAACCACAACATATTTGTTGTGTGAGAACCGTGGAAGATTTGGCAAACTTGGTTAAGCTCCTGGCAAATCTTGATACGGATTTAGCAGAACTGCAGAAGGGGCTAATCCATCATAACGTGTCGGACCAAAGTTCAAATTTTCACTAAGAGGGGTGTCCACATTTAATGTCCGATTTGCAATAATACTTTGAACAGGATTACCTTCAATAAGATGATATCTTTGACTAACAAAAAAAGTCTTTGTACGGTTGGTAGGGTCCTTGGGTGTTGTTTGAGTTTGCATCCCCTACAATAGAATACTGCTAGCCTTCTAATTACTACTAACTTTAATAGTTAAATATTTCAACATACTGGAAATATTTGGTAACGCTCATGGGGTCCGAGTTTGGCCTACTGGAAAAGCTAATTCTCTCACGTCTTGTCCTCCTCGCGCAGAGTTGAAGCTCAGAGTTTCAGAGATTCCTCTGGTCATCATCTCAAAAGTGAAGCCTTGTCTCGCTCTCTCAAGCCCAGAGATCCCTCGCCATTAGCCTTGTCTCGCTCTCTCAAGCCCAGAGATCCCTCGCCATTTGGTTCGTCTCGTCATCGAAGCACAAAGAAAAAGGCACCGAGTTTCAGAGATTCCTCTGGTCGTCATCTCAAACGCTTGTGTCTCATCCTTTCAAGCACAGAGCTCCCCTCTCGTCATCTCGTCCGAGGACGAAGCGCAGAGCATTATTGGAAAAGCTGGGCTTCATTGCCGTTTATTATGTCTCTATAAATTTAATGAGATCAAATTACCTTCATATTCCTTAATTATTAACAAGGAAAAATTGAAAAAAAAAAAAAAAATCATAATTCTATTGTTTACACGCTAAATGAGAGCATTACCTATAGGAAACTTATTGAGACATATGCAAACTCAGAAATTCGGCAAAGTAGGCAATTGTAAGTTGGTTTAATCTTCCTCCCTTAATCCCTTCATGTTCATCTACAAAATCACAAAAGATTTTGATTATATTGGATCATGGGAACTTGGATTATACCAACTAGAAACAGAGTTAAGCCATTATAATAAAATATTGAAGTTATGCAATTTTCTTCCTTTGATCTGACACAACTAACAATTTTATATGACCCAATGAAAGATATATGACAGTCTCTCCCAGTTGGGGAATAGATCCCTTAAAAGCGTATCCCCGAACCCCGAACCTTAAAACCCTAAACCCTTAACATCAGAGGACATTGATTGATTGTGATTGATAATTAGAGAAGGATACTATCACGTGATAAGACCTCACATTGGTGTACATTGAGGGAGTTGGCTATTCGTCTTTATTGAGATAGGCCTTTATGACTCATTAGTCATAGAGAAAAAGACATACTCTTGTAGCTCTTTTTTGTTCCTAGTAGAAAGGAATAGGCCCTTGTGGCTTATGTGCGAGAAAAATACTATATACATGATAAGACCTCTCATTGGTGCACATAGGGTAGGTTATTTGCCCAAATTGAGATAGCCCTATGTGGCTCATTCGTTCTATAGAGATACAAGCTCTTGTAGCTCTTTTCATTTCTAAGAGAAAAGAATAGGTTCCTGTGCCTTATGTGTATGTCTCATAATGATGGGGATAGGCCTTCTTAGGATTTTTTATTTGCATACCTCTTTTGGGTGAAACTTGGATGAGTTAATGTGTATAATTATGAGATTATTTGAATGACATTGTATGCAATAATATTTTTTGTCCCATTTAACACTTCAGTGGCACATGTTGATATGTACGATGAGTTGGAATGTTGATTACTAAGACTTTTGTCTCACCCCGTTGCTCTTAACATTTTTCAGGTAGTAGTCCCTGTGCTAGGACTTTAGAGAGAGCTCTTGAGTCTGGATATTGTGATATCTTTTTATAGTCTCTTCTATTTATTTATATGTTGAAATGATATATATTAACACTCATATGGCTCATATTTTGTAACTTTGATTGATTTATATTTTGATTGACTGTCAATAGCTAATGGTAGAAGGCCGGAAGTCTTTAGAGACTTCTTCTTTAAATGATGATTGTGGATCCACATATGCATGTTTGGAATTTTTTGATGTTGGAAAAAATGTGTTTTTTTATCACAAACAAGCTAGTTTTATACTTGGGTTTATGGTTAAATGCTTTGTTCTGTGCTTCAAAAAGCTCAAGGCTTGAGTTGAGAATATTTATGATAAAGAAGAGATTGTGTTGTGAAATAATTAGAAAGGAGTTCTATTATCCATAACAGTTTTTAAATGGTTAGTTTACCTCTTTCTTGTCATGGATAAGTTAAGTATGTGGTTTTAATCATTTTAACCATGATAAGTTTGTTCAAATGAGTTCAATTCTTTTCTATTATATTAACTTTGATTTGAAAGAGAATCTTTTGATAACAATATTTAATGTTTGAAAAGTAAATATGGGAATTTTCCACTATAGTAGACCTTTTGAGTTTAATCTTCTTTGCTCGCCATAATATTATTAATTATCCTGAGATTTTGATTAAGTGTATAGATAATCGAGTTTTAAGGAAAGGGTTTTACATCTATGCTCCACCAGTGCAAGCTATTTTAAAGGGTACATTCCGCGCAGGAGAAGGGATCTTCTTGGCTTTAGTGAAGAATTCTCATATGGCAAAGCTTTGTTGATTGATAGCTTCAGGTAAAATCAAAGATTATCTCATTTAGTTGTTGGATATGTCTCCTACACAACTCTTCGAGGGATGTGCTCTCTAGATTGGGTGCTTATAGCCCCCATCCCGGCGTAATTTTTTTTTTGATTACTTAAAATGGTGGTAAAATGGTGGTAAGTGTGGTACAGGTGGCTAACGCAAGGGGACGATCCCCAGTGGTATTACAAGCGGATTATGAGTGGTTTCTCACTGAAATTTCGAACCCTAGACCTCTTAAGGGAATCAGCATTACATTTCATTGACCACATGTTGGTCATCCCAGCGTAATTTCTTTCCAGTGACTAGCTTGGAGTTGCTTGGATTATGCTCTGTTTTTCTTTTCGTTGTTGTACATGAATGCATTTTTTGTTGGTGTCGGGCCTGGTTTCGGGATTTTTTCCTTTCTAGTTTTATTCTCAGAATGTCTTGTTTTCCAGTCCTTTAGGCCTCGCAATTGCCAAACACAATTGTGATCTTTCCTATTCGCCATTGTCCATCTTTTCTTTGCACCCCTACCATACTCCATATGTTCTCTTCCTTCTGTAGTTGATGTCTTCGTCAAGATGCAAAAGAAAAGATTTTAGCCAATATCAATAACCTATAAGCATTTAAATAGTTAATTTCAAGTAAACCCATTTTTCATTGTAATCATGAAGCATCGAAAGAAGTTATTGAATAACTACAAATGGCTTTAGGGTGGAAACAAATCTTTAGATGAGGAGTTGAAATTACATTGCATTTTATAATAGGGGAATTGGGGAAGGGTACGGTAATTTCTTGTTCATTCTCCACCATTTGATTAGATCTACCTAATCATGGCATTGATAATTCCCGTTGCCCAAGTCTTAATGAGAAGGTTTAAACGTCTATTGCCTTTTTTGATGATGAACTCCTATTTATACTGCATTTTTCTCGGGAATAGGCTGATTTAGATAATACAATTATCATCGATAGCCAATGACAATTGAGTTGTCAGGAGTTTTTTTCGCTGGGTGTTGTCACTTGTAGATAAAATGTAGTATGATATATTTGTGTAAAGAGTGGCGTAAATGTGCCCTCTGGTTACTGTACTATTTATAGGAGGGTTAAAACCCTAAAATATACAATGTAAGCCATCTGTACAATATTTCCTCTTACATAAAGCCTATTGGGCTATTATACACAAAGGGCCCTATTACTCTATCGGCTTCGGACTACATGTATTGGGCACTGTGCTGCTGATTGTTCTTACACTCCCACGCAAACTAGGGATGGGCCATTGTTGTTTGCTTTTCGATCCATGTAGGTTAGGACTTGGTAGGCGGGTTATCCCTAGTTTGGCCACGAACTCGAGAAACGCGAATGAGACAAGGCCTTTGTAAACACGTACGCACGCGATCGATCTAGAAGGGATATACTTCACTTCTAACTCACGCTCAAGTACCCTATTTCGACAAAGTGCACATCGAGCTCGATATGCTTAGATCGCGTGAAAAAGCGGGTTTCCGCAAGCGCCGCCGCACCGAGGTTATCGCACCAAGCTATCGGTGGTTCTCGAAGATGGGGCCGATCTCCACCGTGAATGATTTGGATCCATGAAAGTTCGGAAGAAAGGTCGGCAAGAGCTCGGTATTCGAGACTCGGCGCTTGATGCGGAGACTACCGTTGCTTTTTGGTGACCACGAGATGAGGGAATCTCCAAAATAAACACGGTAGCCTCCGGTAGACTTCCGATCGTCGGACAAAACGGCCAGTTGTCGGCATCGAGAATCCCCGTAAAGGTGAGTTGATTGCTTGGCACGATGTGTAAAGCTAGGTCTTTTGTTCCCTTTAAATATCGAGGACTCTCTTTAACTTTGCCCGGTGAGCACTCGTCGGGAGCTTAAAAATTGGTGAGCTTGTTGACGGACAAAGAGGATATCTGTGGGTATTAGTCGAATCTTGTAAAGCCCCTATGATTTTACGTACTTCGTTGGATCGTGAGTGGTATGCCATCTTGTTTTTGACAAATATTTGTTTACAACCATGGGAGTAGGAACATCAGATGAGTTATGCATGTTACTTCTGTGTAGAATGTTTTGTATATAGGTCTCTTGTTTCAAATAGAGTCCTGTTGCATCACGGTAAGCTTCAATTCCTAGGAAGTGATGAAGATGTCCTAGATCCTTCGGGGCAAATTTGCTATTTAGTTGCTCACAAAGCAGTTAATCAATTTCATTTGAGTTCCCAGTCACTATAATGTCATCCACGTAAATAAGAACAAACATGACAGATTTCTCATGTCTGACAAAGAAAAGAGATGGATCACACCTTGAATGTATGAAGCCCCAACCTTGTAAGGTTGTTCTTAACTTGTCGTACCAGGCTCTTGGTGCTTGTTTGAGTCCGTATAAGGCCTTGTTCAACAAACAGACATGATTAGGGTAAGTGGAATTAGTGAAACCATCTGGCTGTCTCATGAGAACTGCCTCTTGCAACTCACCATTAAGAAACGCATTGTTTATATCCATTTGTCTGATTTGCCAGTTGAGTGTAACTGCAATGGCTAGAATGAATCTTAGGGTTGATGACTTTAGAGCAAAGTGAAAGTTTCATCAAAATCAATACCAGGGCTTTGTTGAAAGCCTTTAGCTACGAGTCTCGCTTTGTGTTTCTGAAATGAGCCATCTGAGTTGAACTTCCTTTTAAGAACCCATTTGCAGTCAACTACGTTTCCTTGTCCAGCATAGGGAATCAGCTTCCAGGTCTTATTTTTAATCAGTGCATTATACTCCTCTTGCATTGCAACTCTCCATTCATGACTCTTCAATGCATCTTTTTGTAATAGGAACCGAATCTGCATTATTCTCGGTTAATAACGGTGCCAACATAGGGCACTTGATGTTTGGACACACCAGCTTTTCCTCTTGTAACCATAGAATGTTGATTTCTCACTGTAATTTGTTGATTTGAAGTGTCATCTGCCTGTTGATCTGTTGCAGAGGCTGAGGCGTGTTCATTAGGGATGACTGACTGTTCTTCTTCATTTGCAGGGTTCTCATTCAGGTGCATATACATACCAGAGGGACTACTAGGCGAGAAATGGATGCAGTTGGGATTTGCTTTGTTGTTGTGAAGGTGTGTGCAAGGATGTTGCTGGCTAACTTCAGGTAATGACACATTAAGGAAGTCTGATGAATAAGTTCCTTCTTCAATTGGCTTTCTCTTATTAATAAAGCCTGTAGCAAAAGGGAAATCAGATTCATTAAACTGAACATGTCTAGAGAGATAAATTTTTCCAGTGGAACTAAGACACTTGTAGCCCTTGTGAGAGTTGCTGTAACCTAGGAAAACACACTTGGTGGTTCGAAAATCCATCTTGTGCTGATTATAGGGCCTTAGACAAGGATAGCATGCAGAGCCAAACACTTTAAGTCTACTGTAATCTGGATCTTTCTGAAAAAGCTTGCAATGAGGTGAGATTCCGTCTAGAACACTTGTAGGCAACACATTTATCGAAATTTGTAGTCATTGTGTGAAATGCCTCCCACCAATAGTGAAGAGGCATTTTTGCTTGAGCAAGCAATGTGAGTCCCATTTCAACTATGTGTCTATGTTTTCTCTACGCTCTACCATTCGAGAGGAGGTATGGGGACATGAGTGTCTGAAATGTATTCCTGCATCTTGTAAAATGCTTGAGAAACTTCTGTATTCTCCACCCCAATCACTTTGGAGTATTTTGATTTTGCTTTCAAATTGATTTTCAACAAGCTTTTTGAACTGAACAAACACATTAAGTGCTTCATCTTTGGTTTTTAGTGGAAAAATCCATGAAAATCTGCTGTAATCATCAAGAAATAAAATGTAGTAGCGAAAACCATTTAAGGAATGCATAGGTGCAGGTCCCCATAGATCTGTGTGAATTAATTCAAGGGGTTTAGTGGCTTGTGAATGAGAAGATTGGAAAGGAAGAGAGTGTGATTTTCCAAACTTGCACGACTCACAAAATGTATCTTCATTTCTACTGGCTTTGAGATTACAATCACTAATCACTTGATTGAGCACCCTATCACTAGGATGTCCAAGTCTACAATGCAGTAAATTTCTACTAATACTAGAATGAGTAAATGCTGTGTTAACAGCTTCTTTCTTAACAGAAAACACACAATTAGTCCTGCCATGTTCTTTTCCTTGTGAGAGTCCTTGTGAAACTTTAAACATTCCTCCATCAGTGGGAACCCCTTGCAGCATTGTCTTCCCTGTTTGCTGTTCCTTCACAGAAAACCCACTATTATTAAATATAATATCAGCATTATTGTCATTTGCCACTTTGTAAACACTCAGCAAGTTCTTTTTAATTTCAGGTGAGTAGAGAATATTGTTCGGCTTAGTGGGCTATCATTCACATGAGATAAGGAAGAGGATCCAACTTTTTCTCTTGTAAGTCGTGACCATTACCAACTACCGATTTATTTTACCTTTGGGATTAGTGGGATGATCAATGCGAGTAACATCATTAGTAACATGACTAGTTGCTCCGCTGTCCAGGTACCACGCATCATCATCAACACATTCAGGAGTAGCCCAATAAGCCAGATCATCATTGTTGGAGGTAGCTGCTGAGTTGTGTCTCTGTTTTCCAGGTTTGGTGAATGACTTATCGTATCTGTAAAAGCATGTCTCAACTTCATGACCAAAACGTTCACACAGCTGACATTTAGGTCTGTTTGCATTGAAATTAGCATTGTAGTTACTGGTTCCACCTCTTCTGCCATAACCTCTTCTGCCCCTTCCTCGGTTGCCACGGAAAGAGCGATTTCCACTCCAGTTCTTGGTAGGTGGACGTTCTGAACCAACATAATTTGCATAGCTGTTGGAAACTGAAAGTTTGGAAAACTGATTGAGCTGCTCCATTCTATTTTCATAGGTTAAGAGAGAGGACTGAAAGCCAATCCAGCTGAGTTCATCAATGTCCTTGCTCAGTTGCACAACTATGGGGTTATATTCGGATCAAGACACGCAAGGATCCGAATAAACAGATCGAGACAGAGAGACGAGCAACGAGTGAAAGCGATCGAAAAACCCTTCATCTTGGTAAGATATTCCTTCATTTTCATGGAATCCTTTCTTGTCTTTGGAAATCGGATTTGAGCATGAGAACTCTTGATTTGGTTTGTGCACACAACTTCTTTTCACGCCCAAAGTCCAGTACGGTGGAGACCTCGAGTCATTTGAGAAGACACTTCTAGTGTCATGGTGTTCAAGAGCCAGCCAAATACTAGCTGATCTGCAGCTTCCCAGTCTTCAAAGGCTGGGTTTAGTGTGCTTGTGCCAGCTTCAACAGTGAAGTGAGGAGGGCAAGGCTTTGAGCCATTCAGAAAGCTTTCAAGCTTGTGGCCCTTGATAATGGGCAAGACATGGGTGTGCCAAATGAGAAAGTTTGTTCCATCCAACTTGACAGAACAACTTTGGGAAATGCTATTGGTAGTTGGAGATTTTGAAAGAGAGGCAGCAGAGATGAGAGATGTAGCTTCAGAGCTCTTCTCTGTGTGAGGGACCGATGAGGAGTCTTGGGTAGTGCGTTCTGCCATGGCTGCCAGCCTAGAGGCTTTGATACCAAGATAAAATGTAGTATGATATATTTGTGTAAAGAGTGGCGTAAATGTGCCCTCTGGTTACTGTACTATTTATAGGAGGGTTAAAACCCTAAAATATACAATGTAAGCCATCTGTACAATATTTCCTCTTACATAAAGCCTATTGGGCTATTATACACAAAGGGCCCTATTACTCTATCAGCTTCAGACTACATGTATTGGGCCTGTGCTTACTGATTGTTCTTACACTTGTTTACTCGCTACAGTTGCTTTCCCGTGCTGAGAATTGTCTGTTGTTTGAGGGTTGAGGCTGTCCCATTTCAGTTTTCATGTCTTTGCTGTTTTGTTTTTACTTGCTCATGTTCAAGACTGCCCCATTTCGCTTATTTCAGAATTGTGAGTGCGACAACTTCCTATTTATTTTTTGTAACTTTCTTTTGCACTTCAATGAAACTCTTCTTCTCTCTGCCTTTTGGACTATTTGAGAAAATATGGACAGAGATGGAGAAGGGCGAATGTTAGCATCACTTTTTTGTCAGAAAAACATCTATATGGATGCTGTTAAGAAAATAAATGAGATAGAAGAGATATAAAAGTAATACATTTGTCTGTTATTGTAATATATTAACTCTTTTCGAGCAAAATATATATATATATATATATATATATATTAACTCTCAATAGCATGCAACACAAGAAAGTGCATCCACCATTACGTCAAACATGACTTCCAAGTGGAAGATGAGCTCCCGTTAAGTTTAAGAGTTTTGGGCATGCTTCGTCTTTATCCTTGACAGTATTTGATACAAGAACAAGTCGAGGTAATTTTGGCTACCAATAGACCTTTGCAACAGCTTAAGAAGTATTATCGACTGATTTAGAATTCTCAACCGAAATGGTTCCATGGGAATTATCTTTTATATCAAGTGCCACCATTACAGGCCTAGACATGCATAACAATGTCCCATCGGCCTAACATTTAAGCTCAGATTGGAAAATGAGGAAAAATAAACAGACCATTCGCACAAAAGAGACGCACATATACTATCCAAACATTGACCGTCTGCTTGCCTAAAAATTCCAACTAGGGACATGGTTTATAACGGAAAAGAATATCCACGCAGGTAATTGGAGTCCACACCTGACTCACGAATAAGTGCTATGCGCCCAGTTCGTGCCACCTTCAAACAAGAGGAAAGCACATCATAAAAACTAGATTTTAACTCGGAGTGACTAAGCAACCATGTGTCTCTAGATCCATTTGCATAAACAGGACAATGCAAGAAGAGCAACGCCCACTTCTTTTATTTTTATTTTTGGGTGTCTATGAGACACGATTTCATCATCATGTGAAGGTTTTCTTCTCTATATTGCAGATATTTTGACTCAAAAGAAAGGTAAACCCCCGCACAGAATATCAGTGACCACATGAGCCATGTTAAATGGTGTTTGAGGGCATCAAATATTAAGATGTAAATTGTCAATTTAAGAAGCCTAAACAAGTCATCTGCCTCAGCAATCATATACCAAACATGTAAAATGAAGATTATCAGGACAAACCTCGCAGATGCCATATGGCTCTAACAGTCTCTGCAGTGCAACCATCTTGTCCAAATCTCCAGTAAGCTGGAGATAATGCGATCAAATCCATTAGTTACAATATTTAAAATACAACACGGACGTTCCAACCCAAAAAAACAAAAATAAGAGACAGTAAAAGAATTAGAGGTCAATAAGAACTAAGTAAAAACTAGTTGCAAAAGAAAAGATACTGAGAAGTAAATACAGCCGAAAAACAAGAGATCAAGTTCCCTTTTCTTCTACATTCAGACTAACTTGTGTGATAAGAAGTAGTAAGCTGTTAGTTAATACAACCGTGCCCGTGTCGCAAGGCAATAATAATTAACTTGATAGTGATCTCAACAAATTTGAATAATGTGTTGTCAGCAATTATGGCCTTTCTACCCTCTTTTTATATCGGTGGAAATATATTATAATTAATTAGTATCGCACATAATCGGGGATTATAGAAATTATGAGTGATTAGAGAATCAATCATCATAATGAGTCATTACTCTCTTGTCTTTTCTCTTATATATAAATACCCTATTGAGCATATGAATAAACACGATTCATTTGAGAGTATATTTTCTCTATCTTCCTCTCTCTGATTTCTACATGGTATCAGAGCTTGGTTAGTTCTTGGCCAATTTGAGTTTTCCGGTGGCCGCTGTCACTATATAGTGACAGTGGCCCGCCTCCCGACTCTGGCGTGTGTGTTCGTGCCATTTCAGTTTTCGTCTATTTTTTGGTTATCCTTTGGTGGTGCTCATTCTTTTCTGTTTGTGTCGATTTGCTGTTTTTTTTTTTTTGTCTTGTTCGTCTGTTGTTTCGTGAGGAAGTGAATCATGTCGTCTTTGTTCACGGGGGAGAGAGAAAGTGTGTACCTCATTGTATGGTTGTCGTTTGGTTGTTATGACCATTTTCTGGTCGTGCTTCATTCTCGGTATGTATAGGCCAGATCTTTGCTTCGAAGGTTGTGTTGTGAGACTGGGTTTCTACTATTTCTGCATAGTCGGCATTTTGGTTCGTGCACATTCACTTGTCTCTTATGGCTGGGTTCTTTGTTTGTTACGTTTTCCACCAAGTTCATGAAGTGCTCTTTTGTCTTGAATGCTGTGCTTGTGGTTGGGTAATTTCATTGGCATCGATGTGCTTTGCGTCCTCTGGTGAGGAGTTTGGTGGTCCTTATGTGACTGTTTGCCTCCGGTGAGGTATTTGACAATTATTTGCTGTTTGGGGTCCTTGTGTGACCTGTTTGCCTTCGGTGAGGTGTTTGGCAATTATTTGCTGTTTGGGGTCCTTGTGTGACCTGCTCGTTCTTTGCCTCCGATGAGGTGTTTGGCAATTATTTGTTGTTTGGGGTCCTTGTGTGACCTGCTCGTTCTTTGCCTCCGATGAGGCGTTTCATTTGGAGTACATTTGCTGTTTGCCTCTAGTGAGACGTTTGGAGTATTTTTTGGTCCCCGGTGAGACTGTTTGGTGTTTGTCTCTGACGAGACGTTTGAAGTATATTGTTCCGTCCCTTGTGAGACCGTTTGTTGCAGCTTCTACTTTGGTTTGATACTCTTGTGTTATTCGAACTCTTGATGAAGTTGTTGGATCATTTCTTCGGTGTGACATTTGGTTAAACTATTCTTGGATGTGGCCGAACTTGCTAGCGGATTCAAGATCTCATGAAGAAGAAAATTATTTTGTTTGAATTTATTTATAGTATGTTTTCTTGTAACAAGTTAGGCATGATCAATATCTATGCTCCAACTTGAGGGGGAGTGTTAGGAAATATATCAGTGGAAATATATTATAATTAATTAGTATCGCACATAATCAGGGATTATAGAAATTATGAGTGATTAGAGAATCAATCATCATAATGGGTCATTACTCTCTTGTCTTTTCTCTTATGTCTAAATACCCTATTGAGCATATGAATAAACACGATTCATTTGAGAGTATATTTTCTCTATCTTTCTCTCTATTATTTCACTACAAATATGTTTTAAAATGAACGAGGGACAGCAACAATAAAAACCACAACCTTATCCCACTAAGTGGGATCAATGCTATTGTGCTCTGCTCAAGACCAATTCTTCTGATAAGTCATTAATTGAGAGATCTCAATTGATGATTTCTTTAGTCCTTCTTGGTCTCCCTCTATCTCTCTTCACAAGGCCAAAGACTAATCCGTTCACTAGTCCCTCCATTGGCCTTTTTTGGACATGACTTATGTGGTAATTATATTATTTGTAAATAAACATTATTAGATTAGTCAAAGATCAGATCCTAGAATCTAGCAATTAGTTAGATCAGATTAGTTTTTTAGTTTTTGAATTCCCTAGAAGTCCTCTAGTCCAGATTGTATCTCATTGTAATCTATTTATTCCACCGAATGAATGAGAAATCTATCGGACTCAATTATATGATCTCAAATACGCTACAACTTAACCATTTTAAACAATTCACAAACATTTTCTCCTCAATAGATACCACACCGATTTGTCCTCTTATATGATCATTACATATCCTTTCTTGAATGGCCACACATCTATCTCAACTTCTTCATCTCTACAACCCCAATATTGCTGCCCTTATATCAGTTCTATAAAATTTTCCTTAAAGTTTCATACGGACCTTACAATCACATAAAACTAATATTGCTGCCCTTTTTTTTGTAAGCTTTGTGACCTGCTGGTGTTGTTTGCACTTCAATCTTTACCCCCAAATAATTTCTATTTTGCCTCTTAATAAATTGGCAGTGCATGTACTTTGTCTTGCTCTTACAAAAGCAAAAGCCCTAAGGTTCCAAAGTACGCCTCCATAATTCCAGTTTAGAGTTAACCTCCAAGAGCATGCACTTGGAGATTACCTCTTGAATCGAATCTATCAAGACGTCAAAAACTAGGTCAAACAAATTAGAACTCAAATATGATCCTGTATGTAAACCAACTCTATACGAAAATCTTTTGCCTCACTTCCAATTTAAAATGAACAAAGTAAAGAGAATATAAAGTTAAGGAGGAATTCGATGCCTATTTAAACCTAAAATCATAATCATGAAGATGAAAAAGAAAAAAGATATTTGTCTAAGGCAGGTAATTATTGGAATAACACATCATTCTATTTCTGACTGTTAACCAATGCCACAAATCAAAAAAGAGCATGAACGTGAGAGCTGGGAGGAGGAGCATCACATCAAGATTATGACAAAACAGTTAGGAGTTCAGTTCTATCACCAGGTAAAAACCTATAAAATAAGCCATGTTTGATCTCCTAAAGCTGAAATTGATGACACCAATTTCCATCAACTGATAAAAACCTATATGATAAATTGAAATAATTCTAGAAATAATAGTAGAATACATTGCTTATTGCCGCGTGCTTTTGGGGGGGGGGGGGGGGGGGGGGGGGGGGAATAAAATCAAGATTTAGCTTCTGGAGGACAACCATAGTAAATCATCAGGGAAAACAGATCTTGATAATGATAAAGAAACATTTTAAACAGTCTACGCATCTCACCTCAAGGGTTATTGTATGATCAGAAACATCAACAGCTTTGGCCCTAAAAATGCTGGCAATATCAAGGACATCACGCCTGGCAGCACCATTTACAGCAATCTTTATTAACATCAGTTCTCGTTCAGCAAATGGCAGGTAGGTGATATCACGAACCTGGAAATAAATCACAACATTTATTTGAACCAGTATGATGAAGATACACTGTTCACAGAAAACCAATTCCTACCATGGATATTATTTCACAATCAACAAAAGAATCACGGTATTTATCCAACATGATAGTTAGCCTTAACATACCCAAAACATAACCCGCAAATCACATACTGATTAATGGCCAGAACGCCAGATGTTTATTCCTGATAATGCCCAAGATACTAACATGGAGATTAAAACACAAAAGAAGCTGAGAAAGATATGCGTTTCAAGTATGAAATTCTAAGGTTTCTGATAGGCCCCTTGCTACTTGCCATATCTGCAATCTTAAGAGCACAAAAGAAAGAAGAGGATTGTGGACTTTGAGAGAGAAATATAATTCTTAATTAATCTCTGAATCAAAGATGAGTACATACGGGCCTTTATATAGGCAAACTTAGAACTAACTCTAGAATCTCATAAAATCTAATCAAATCAAAATCAATCAAACTGATTGAGATATAATAGGAAATAACCTAAGATATAATATACCTATATCTAATCCTAAGATATGATATAATATATCTATATCTAATATAATCAATGTTGTTAAAATCGAGATCTTATATAAGATCGGAAGGGGGTGTGAAGATCGTAAATCGTGGGATAGACACGGATCGTAAGATCCTATTACCTAAGATATAAAGTTATATTTGACTATATATATACCAAACAAAAGTTAAAAAAGAAAAAAAAAAAAGAGAAAGAAATATAGCTACAGTGAGAACAGTGAAAGAACAATGAGAACAGTAGTGGGCTAGTGGCTATTAGACTATTAAACTATAAAATCAGATCAGTCAACAGTGAGAACGCTCGTGACTTTTGGATGGAAAGTTGGAAACTATTAAACTATTGACTATTTGACTATTAAGTGAATTTTTTTCGGTTTTCCTTTTGCTTTGTTCTTATCTGGTTATCTGACTATCTCTTTAGATAGAGCGAACAGTGAGAAACTGAGAAGAACACGCATCCAGCGAGAAGAAGAAATATATCTACAGTGCTACACCGAGTATTTTAGCTCTCCTCCAGTCCTCCTAAATAGGACTTCTAACTGATCTGGAATCATCTCCGGAATCATCTCTGAATTTTATATATACTCCATCCAGCAGGGTGGAGTATATAGAGTCCTCGTGATCTGGAATCATCTCCGGCAGCGGCGGTGCTTCTAACTGAGGCAGAAATAGCGTTGAAAGCACAGCAGCAACAGGGTTCTGATTTCTGAAAACAGCTCTGAATTTTCTTATATTCAATTTTGCGTCATGGCCTCATGATTTGGGCTTTTTTCCTGATTTGAGAAGCGCAAAAGGATCGTACGATTAGCGATTTCTACGCTTTCCCGTCGATCCTATCATGCCAACCCCATCTGCGTTTTCTTTGGCCAGATGGATCGTATGGGCTCCTCAAAATCGCGATTTTAGGCGATCATACGAGTTAGATCGCGATTTTCTTAACAGTGAATATAATAATAAGATAATGACTACTCTAAATAATTCATAATAAATGCATAATATTCCCACATGGACAAAAAGAATGAAAGTCTATTGTTGAAGAATAGAAACAAATAAGGATGGAAGCAGGGAAGAGGGAAATTCAGGGGGGAAAACTAACCAGGAGTGAGGCAGTTATGGGGGTGAGTGAGGAAAACATGGAAGTTGCGACTTGCAACGTATTTGAGAGGGGGCTCATCAGAAAAACAGAAGTGGAAAATGGGAAGAGAAACCAGTCTGTCATTCTTACTTCTGTTTCATTGCATTTGTCTCACTGATTATCTGCTCATTGTGGTTTTTACCCGTGTTGCATATTTCATGCCCATGTTGCTATTTTATCAGGGATAGTGTTGTATTGAGGAGTGTTTGTTAAATGCACATGACGGCTAATGAAAGAAAGGGTGTGAACCAGTGCTATTTTCCATCTCTTTTCATGCTTTGATGTGTCAACTCTCGGCATAGTAGATGGTCCTACTCTTTTGGTTTTAGAGCAGGGAGATTGATGGGTCCCCACCTACCTCTTTGTACTCTTTCAAGTTGATAAAAGAATCAGAGGAAAAGTTGCCTCTGATTGATCTGCCAAAAGTCCGCAAGAAAATTGAGTCTACTAGGACAATGGAGGTGACTAATTCTCCAAGAGAGGGGGGGGAAAAAACGACACTATAGGTTACTACATGCAGTGATGCTAAAAAACGTGAAGCTCAAAGCCTACAAATTATATAATAAAATGTGATGTATTCACTCTCACAATTTAGAATTTAAACCTCATGGAGATCCACTAGTTTGTAGAGTTGCTGCACCAACTTGGCAATTGATTCATCTGTGCCAGGAACCACAGTAGTAATTCTAGAAAGTCCCTCAACTTCTGCATGTCCTACAGCTAGGCTCTGGGAATGACAAAAGGAAAGATCCAACCAGATAGGAATACAACGGAATTCAAAAGGTTAGAAATATATCCATATAACTATAAACCCATAACCAAAAAGGGAAAAAAATGATGAAGCAAACCTGAATATTATAGCCCCTTCGAGCAAAAACCCCAGTAACAATGTTAAGAACGCCAGGAGCATCGTTCACAAGCATGGATAAAGTGTGCGACCTAATTCCACTAGTCTGAAGGCATTATCCAATCAGTAAGAAAGTAACATGCATTTCATTACGGCTACCCACAAACATTACAAGCTAATGCATACTGATTTGGATGAAGCAATCTTTGTATTTAGCCCAATACACCCTCAATACTGCTTTTCTTAAAAATTAGAATAAAAGACATTTTGTTTGTTCTAAAAAAACACTGAATATTAGATAATACCGGTATACATAATAAATGGTACTTACTTCTCTAACACCCTTTATAAACTAGGAATTTCTCAAGGAAAAAAACTGTAAGTTAAATATGAAGATTCAGCGGTTAAAACAAGACTAATGATAACGGAATTAAATTAAAAGTAAATTAAAAATACGCTTTAATCAAAAGAATAATCCAAATGGCATTTACAGGTATGAAGTGGTTTAAACTTAGGCAATTAGGAGTAGAACTAATCAGATTAAGACAGATGTACCCAAGATCGTCTAGTTTCAGTTTAAATGATCTGGAATTCAGATAATTTTCTTTTTCAAAAGAGAAAAATATAAAACCCAAATATATTACAATGCCTACCCAATAAACCATACATAAACTTCATTAACTTTTTTAAGAAAATTAATCAAGAATTGCCTAAGAGAAGGAATTACTTGTTACATCTGCAATGCATTATAAGGAGACAAGAAAAAGTAACATAAACTATCTTACATCTTCTTCATTGAGAACACCCCAGTGAGCATCAAGGACTTGATTGACTGTAAAGCCACCAGAAGGCTCTATAGGATAAACATCTCCCTTCACAAAAGCATACATATCAAGTGTTTTTAAAAACAGAAGAAAGGAGCTAGAAGGGGGATTAACAAGCATCCAAATAAACAGTGCAAAAATGGACACCATTGCACAAGCAGATGATGAATTGCAATTGAACCACAGTTAGCCCTTCAGTCCATGTGGTAGTTACAAACTGATGTCAGAATTAAGAGCAATAGGAAGAAAATTTGATCTCGGATATTTTGTCAAGAAGATAACTACAGTAATACTCAACCACCAACCTTCTATTAATAAATATCATATGCAGTATTTTGGGCCCAAAAAATAACATATGCTGTCTTTCTGTTACTAGCATATTTGGTAGCAGTGAAGAATTAACCATCACCCTTCTCCATTAGAATGGCAACTAGTTCAGGTTTGTCATGATTAAGAGTAAATAGAAGGCTAAGCTCTATTCTCTAGTCCCATACTACTAAAATTACCTAGGCCCACTTGAAGTTGTTTAGAACCTTTTCTTATTTTGATACAGATTTTTACGGATGGAATTTCAAGGACCTTCATGGAAGTTATCTAACAGAATATCTTGATGACTGATATAATGAAAAGATGGTTATTAGAACACAATGGCATCTTGAGATCCACGTAGTTAATCTCATTTAGTAGGATAAGACTTTTGGAGTTTCAAATTAAGAGATGTGAAAGAGAGGCAATTTCTGCTTGACAAAAACATTTTAGGTAAGCACTTTTGTCAATATTTGAGATATTTGTGATTCGTCAATCTTTCTAAAAAAGTTCCTTTTGTGAATTACAACAAAGGGCAAGTATTGGTTGGCCTTTTTAGTATGGTTTGGAGGCAGATAAAGTAAATATTTTTTAAACAGTGAGGTTATAATTGTCCTAAAAAATAATTCTACTGCTGCTGCTTCCAAGAAAAAACACCGGTTTTCTACTTCCATCTCATTGTTTAAAAACACTTTGCCACCCTCAAAAGGACAGTTTCATTTTTTCCCCACAAGAAGCTTGGCCAAACGCCTTTAAACCTCAATACTTTTTTTTCGGAGTAGCACAGTCAACAGGTTATCTACAGATCATTTCCGGTGACAAAAACTATGGTTTGATTAATATACAAAATGGAATGGAACAAAAGAGAGAACAGACCTAAAACTATTGATTTTATGGATGAGATATGTCCCTTGTTGAGAAATGATAGTAGAGACATAATAAACATCGTATGTCTGGATTAACAGGCCACAGAAAAGGAATACCTTTCCCTTGTAACCAAACAGGGCATGAGTAAATAAAATTATTACCAATAAGAATTAAAATTTAAGATTAAGAACAGAAATCTTACCCCCATGGTTATTTCATTTTTGGCAATAGGGTTTCTATTTTTCCCACCCACGAGAGCATCAATAGGCATTTTTCCTTCAAGATCAGGATAAGAAGCAGCTGAATATCTCCAAAACGGAGCAGATGCACCCATTTTCTCTCTTCTCAAAGCAATCTAGTAGGAAATACATTAGATAACAGTGGCTTGGTTTAGGGTTTATTCCACAACCTATCTATACAATGTTTGACAACAGAGAGCAATACAAAGGAAAAATTTTGGCTACTCAATTGAAATCTCAAACCTTTCCAGTTCTGGCTATTTCTTTAATTCCAAACTTGCTCAGATTCCTTTGGACTGCAACCATCTTACCTGGATCTCCAGTAACCTGTAACAGTAGGCAATATAACTGAACTGCAATTCTGGACTGATCTGACAGCATCACTGATAATGGCAGAGGTTGTAGATGACAATGACAATGGCAATGGTATTACAAAAATACATGTTCGATGAAGTGGGGAAAATGGACTTTAAATGCCATGAATTTGTGTTAAAAGCATAAAGAGCCAAGCCAAGTACATAGCCATCTATCTCAATTTGTTCTTGTGTATGTCACATGTCTAGAAAATAATTGACAGGCCCTGGATGATATAAAATAAACGAGTCCAAGAATAGTCCCATAATGACCTCTATTGTCAAAGAATGCTCTGAAACATCCACAATGTTAGCTCTGAAAATGTCCACCAGCCACTTTATCTGAAGTTGAGAATTTCCAAGAACAAAGAATTAGTAAAGAGAAGCAAAGAAGGAGCTCAGCCGCACAGACACAAGATACATGCGCAAATAAAACACCAATAAATCACTAAGCACTTACCTCAGTACGATGTGTTGGATCAGCATGCACTTTTATGAGCATCAGTTCACGTTCTACCTGGGGTTCTTTGGAAAGATCTTCTACCTGGTCAAACAACCAAGACAGTTAGAGAAGCCCCAAACTAGAAGCAGGGGCTAAATGTTTAAAAAAGATATGTGAATAAAACTAAAATTTCATTCAAGATATTCTGTTCAGGACAAGAAACTGAAAGTAAATAACAAGGGGTTTCAAATGAAGAACAGAAACTCCTAAAAGGACAGAAATAAACACTAATTAAAGCACTGTTATGGTCAGAACCATTAACTCATTAAGGCTCCAAAGGACTGAAATAAAAGGAAAAAAGAGGATATTTTATCGTCCTAAAAAGAGAACTAGCTGTTAGATCTAAAATTAGTAAACTAGTCTTCGGAGATTAAGCAAACCACACCTAATCCCCTCAGTATTAAGCACACTGATTACTGACAGTTGTGTCTCAACAAATATAATTTTTTTGATAGAATGCATCTCAAAATAATTTATTAATATGTAATTATCTACAATCCTGTAAACCAAAACAGAAGCTAGAGGTGCGTCATAACCTTTAAAACATTCACAAGCTTGTTAAGCTGCTCTACAACTTGTTGAAGCACCCTTTCAGTTCCAGATACAACTATGGTGAAGAGCGCCCTGTCTTCATTCAGACCAACAGCAAGTGACTCAATATTATATCCCCTTCTTGCAAAGACCCCTGCAATCCGATTTATCATTCCACTCTCATCGCCAACAAAAACTGAAATTGTGTGTCGTCTGACCCTGGATTAATCATAAATGGCAACAAGTGAGCACAAGATCAGAATATATGTGCAATAATATTGAGGAATTGCATTCATCTCATTACATTATGACTTTTAAGATAATCAATCTCATTGCAGAAAGCACATTTTGCCCCACCCCTATGGAAGTTGCGCCCCGTTTGGGTGTTTATTTAATGTTTTTAAAGTTCATGTACCAATTGTGTAATTAAGCCACACTTCATAACCGTGAAATGTAAGTTCCAACTGGGAACTTCTACTAAAAGCAGCAAAATTCAAAGCCTTGTATCATTGGACTTGTAAGCTTAATAAACAAAATGAAGATGGGCTCATCTTCAGTAGGTCCTGAAAGCTATTAATGATATGGCTGGTTAAATTAGCAATTAAATCAGGGAAAGACACTATAGTCACTAAGAAATGTGAGTGAGCAAATGTTTTTCCCCAGAAGAAAAAAAGGGTAAGATTATACTAAAAGCAATGTTGGGGTTGTCAATCAAGAAATAACACTATCAAAAGGCCAATTTACAGCCTATTAAGAACGTAAATTTACAATGAAAACATGTCTTCTCAAAATACAACGAATGCAACGAGGAAAGGGGATGGAGAGGACACAACACTATACTTTTACTATAAGAATAATTTCCATACATACGCTGATCGAAAGGACGAAGAGGTGGGCCCGTTGGAAGAGAAGGTATCATCACTACTAACTTTGTTGTCAGTACTTGTAGCGGAGACCACCAGATTCTTGGTTCCGAGATCGTGAGGTTTTAGCTTCAAAGTAGAAGATTTCAAGACAAGTGGGAGGGTTTTTCCCTTGGAAAGTCTAGCATGGGAATGAAAGCTTTGAACTTGAGCTAATGGAATCGCCATTGAAGAAAAGCCAACGAGAAAGCAGCAGAGAAAAAGCTCGGTGAGAAAGAAAAAAGCCCAGTGAGATAAAAATCAACCGTTTGGGAAAGCGTTTTCTGAATCTGACTTAGCGGCGTTGGCGGACGTTGGCGAGAAGCCAATTTTTGTTGCTTCTAGTAGCGTTGGGGGCGCGAACGTTGGGCATTAATCCACAGCTTTTCTCATCCGAGGAGCTCGATGGGTTGTAGGGATGGTGTTATGGCGACGGAGGTTCAGTCAGGGAAGAAGAAAGTGCTTGGAGCTTTCTAGTAGAAATATACGGTGATTAGCTTCTTACACTACCTTTAATTTTTTATTTATTTATTTATTTATAAGGGACTCGTTTTCAAATAGTATTAATTAATTTTTTATCTATATCCATAATTGATAAGGGTAGTGGGTGAGAGTAATAATTAATATGATATTGGAGTTTAGTATAATTAGTATGTGTAATATTGGAAGTTATTTAAATTATAGGACAATTTTATTAACTTTAACTGTTTTTATTGATTTGTGAGAATTGGTAGTTGGTGTCTTATAATAAGGACTAAATGAAATAGTTGGTTAAGGCCCATTCTACATAAGGATTTAGTTATTGTGATTTAGAGAGTGTTGGATGTGGAGCCTTTACCATGTTTAGATAAAGAGTTGACTTGATCTCTCTAAGGATCATGCCCTTCTAAGTTTTAGAGTTAATTCAAGTGGAATACCCATTGAATGAGCAAGTTACTCTTTGCGGTTAATACAATAAGATTCTTCATCTTTTTTCTCTTCAATTACATTTGTTTTTTTGGTATAACTTCAATTACATTTTTTTTATATGAAATTTTTAGTAAAGGGGTTGGGTTCACCCAAGATTCAAGGGCAGGGTAAAGTCTCTCTTCCTCTTAGATGATACCAATATTGAGTAGAGCGAACCGTCTATTACCCTCAGGCATTTACCTAGACACCTAAAAGTTAGGATGCCTCCCCACGCTTTGATCAACTCCAGGATTGAACTCTTCCCTTTGATGAAAATGTTCAACCCTTTTGCTAGTTAAATCCAACCCTTTTGCTAGTTAAATCCAAGGAAGAGGAAAAAGAACAGGAAATTAATAATTTGACATTCAAAAAGTTGGAGCAACTAAAGTCTCATCTTATTCTGTCCTCTGTTCTTTTGTTCTTGCTTTAATTCCTTCCTTGTTGTATCACACAAAAAAAAAGGGAGATATCGTTGTTGCGGATGGAGGAGTCCACGGGGGGATACAGAATGGGCATTATCTTTCCAGAAGCATAGTGCTGTATTTCAAGCACAATGACACATGAATTCTTTAAGAAAAACTCTGGAGAAAATTAGTCCAGGCAGTAAGCAAGTCGAGAAAGTGAGGCGCTATACTGTTGTTCAAGTTGTCTACCACAATTCTGGCCGAATTGCTTCCTTAGATGAGATCATCAGATTGAAGGAGAAATACCGTTTTCGTATTTTGTTGGATGAGAGCAACTCAATTGGTGTGCTTTGGAGTTTGGAAGAGGTCTCACTGAATTTTGTAAAGTTCCAGTTGAGAAGTTAGCTATTATATCTGCTGCTATGGGACATAGACATTTGTAGTAATTGGGCTACAAGCATATGAATCAGCAAGTGAATATGGAGAAGAATGTTGTGTGAAGAAATCTTTATATTATTTTTGTGATTGGAAAACTATTCAAATTAATCCATCTTACCCCTTATTATATTTGTTCATGTTGAGCAGGTTTGAGATAAGTAGTATTCAACTTGAGAAGACGTGTTAAAAATATAAGGTGATTAGTTTAATAGTTGGTTAAGGCCCATTTTATATAAATGGTATAGTTATTATGATTTAGAGAGTGTTGGATGTAAAGTGCTCACCATATTTAGAAAAGAGGTTAACTTGGTCTTTCTCTAAGAAGGAGTTAACTTAGTCTCATTCTAGGTTTTAGAGTTAATCTAAGTGAGTTACTCATTGAATGAGTATATTGCTCTTTATGGTTAATGCAATAAGATTCTTTATCTACTTTCTCCATATTTTCTCTTTAATTACATCTGTTAACACTCTCAAGCTCTATTTTGACGAAGATGAATGTTGGAGGATAGAGTCGCCGGTGGGTATGATGATGTGGCAAAATATGTGGAGAACAACTTATTAGGGATAGATGGTCCAATAATATTATATTAGTTACTATTAATATGTTCATATAAATTTGTATACTTTCTTATTTATATACAATTTTATCAACTTTGTATTAACATATTCATGGTCTCCCTATGCTTTCTAATTTATATACGATTTTATCCATTAAATATATTTAATTAAGTACTTTAGTGTTTTTTAAATTTTTTAAAAATAATAATTTAACTTTTCTTTTATCAAATTTAAGTTTATTACAACTAATATATATATATATATATATTTATATATATAGTATTCAATAAGGATCATGCCCTTCTCAATTATTTTCCATCTCAACTAACTTTTTAAATAATAATCCAAACAAGTTTCAGTTTCAAAAAAATCACTTTTGCCGTCGACCGTCTAAATACAAATCACGTTTACAATCTAACTTTTATCCTATCTCATTTCTGAAAAAGTCCGATTAAAAATAAGTTATTTCTAACACCGTAACAAAACGTTGGTTGTGGCAGATTAGGGATGGCTCTGAACCGCCTATTTGGAAAAAAAAAGTTCAGTGGAAAAACAAAACTTGATGTCTCTATGCTGGCTTTTCACTGCTTTCTTTTTATATGAGCTGGATTCCATTTAAAGCCGAAAACTGTGAACATGCCAAACCCAGAAAGATCAATATAATGATGATCCCGCCCACATGCATTTTTAAGTTCTCTTTGACAATTTTAAATTATTTAATTTGCCACCGTATGGTTTTAGGAGCAAAAGCTACACAGGTAGTGATTATATGTGTTGTAACAGGAATCATATATATACTTCCTCCCCCTCCCTCCCTCTATCCCGTTCACAATATAAATTATTCTGACTAATTTATTAGATCTAAGAAATTGTAGTTAACTTATTAGATCTATTTTAAATTAATTTTTTCTCAACTTTATCTATATTAAATGTGGTTTTAAAGGAGAGAGAAAAATATAATAAGTCATATTCAAACATTAATTATATGGGTAAAATTAACAAGTAAACATTAATTACTCTTTAAATGACTTATATTATGGATCAAATTATTCTTCTAGAAATAACTTATATTATAAATCGGAGGAAGTACCAAGCATTTTAAGGGAGAATGGAACGCGAAGCCATGGTTCTTGAACAATTGGTGGCTCCTACATGGTCGCCTTTGTTTACTTTTCAGACAGCAATATAGCATCCAAATTGAACAATTCCATTGACAATTATAAATTATCTCAAGGACAAACACATGCTCTAATGATTTAGAGATCCATTTAAATGTTTTGGGAACAAATTATAATACTCTCTTAAGTCTGATAGCATTTTTTCCAATCCAGATAATGATGATATATAATAAGATTTTTCAAGCGGCCCATCAGGGTCTGTAGTCTGGCTTGTTATAAGCCTAGTCTGTTAGTAAAAAAAGGTTAGATTAAGGCCTATTTAAAGGCTTGTTTTGGTTAGCAGGCCAGACTTGGTGTTACTAAGAAGCCTATTAGGTCTGTCAAACCGGCCTAAACCTATTAATTACTCTATATAAACAAAAAAAAATGTTAATTACTCAATCTAAAAAAAAGGTATTTATCCTATATAAAAAAAGTAATTATTTTATTTGAAAAAACTGTAATTGTACTAAAAAAATATATATATCTTAACAAGTTTGATCTTAACCGGCACGATATTCGCTGATATTTAGTGATTGATCTTAACAGGCCTCATGCAAGGCCAAACTTAGAGTGAAAATAAGGCTTATAACAGGCCACATGTTAGGTTTAGAGGTGAAAACATGTCAAATCAGACTTCATATTTAACAAGTTAAACCTACTTTATAATAAGATGGCTTGAACCTGGCATGTGTGGCAAAAACCAAGGTCCGTAACAGGTTATATATCAGGTTCAAGCCATCTTATTGCAAAATAGATTTAACATGTTCACGGTGAATGTTTTCACCTCTAATCAATATATATATATATATATTTGTTCGTTGATTCCTTGTACGTCAGAGCCTACACGGTCCATATTTAGAGTTCATGGTATCTAGAAAAGATAAAAGTGTACTATGTGGAGAGTAAAAAAGTCAAAATCAAATGAAAACTCGTGTCACGTCAAAAACTTTAAAAATTAAAAACAGAGAAGAAATGAAAAGGGACAAAAAGAAAGGAAGCACTAATGTTTAATGAATGAGAAATAATGGAAGAGAGCACATATTCGGGAAGCCGCCATTAATGGAAAACCGGGAAGCCTCACCTATCAACGGTGGGAGTCCTAAGTTTCAGGAATATTAAGGATGTCATGTCTCTCTACAACATATGGCAGCCACACTTTTTACGTTTTTAGAATATCATGATGGAGATAGTACTCTACCCCCTAATTTTTTTATCCATAAAGTTCTCATCTTTCAATTCATCAAATCAACTTGTTGAAAAGAGATCCCAAAGCAGGAAAAAGTAAGAGAAATAGTAAATAGGTAATCACGAGTGGGCAATGTCACATCTTAATTCAAAACTTTGTTATTTGTTTATGAGTTATTTTTAAGTTCTCTCCCACACACAGTCACACCCATAGATATATTATTAAGCCAAATTTTATCTGAGGTAACACTTCTCACATCAACTCAAGTCCACTTACAAGCGTGAGTTCATTAGCCATCCATATTAAAGACGCCACAAACACTAAGTGGTTGTTTCCACAATTAAGGCCAGACCCAATTATAGGAAAGAAACTAGAGAAAATCGGTGAAAAGTCATTGTTTAAACATAACATTATATTAGTGAGAAGGAGTTGAATTCAAATATTGATAATTTATGTGTATGAAATTCAATCAAGTACTGGACTTTTGTGTGTGAAAATGTATCAGACCATTCTTGTAATAAAATTTCTAAATAGGGACATTTCACATATTTTCACAGTAAACAATTAACATATATAGAAAGACAAGAGGACATCGGATATCATATTATATCTATTATGAAATCAAAACTTTTAAATGGAGCTTATATTCAATAGCGGAGGAAGTAATAAAAAGAAGAAAGTGAAGAAGGAATAAAGAATAACAAGCACTTGTGCAACTTGGAGTAATGGAGTTAACTACATTTTCACGGCTCAAAATCATTTTCATTGATGTAACTCCATCTACTTGTGATCAAATGGATGCCTTTCACAAGGTAAACGTATTCACATTAAAAAATGTATACAATTTACAACAAACTTTTCAAGTTATTCTCTCTTTCGTTCTTAAGATACGTTGATTATCTCTAAAATGAGCATCATAGGATCCTGGCCAAAGCAGAAAAAACTAGCTTTAGTTCTCGCTTCTTTTCTTATACATCGTTGAAAGAGGATACGTTATGGCTATGGTAATATGATTGGTACACTTAAAGGGAAAGTCCCTTTGAAGCAACCACGCACGAAACAAAACGGAGGCAAGTGGAAAACTAACTCAGCAAGCAAAGTCAGAACAGAAGAAGGAAGCCAAACATGCTTCATGGAATCTTGTTTTGTTACTGTACTTGAATTTTGACAATTGGCAAGCACATTCATGCATATGATAATTGAGAAGAAGAAAGAGGAACTGCTTAGTTTGGGGGGGTCTGATTAAGAAGTAATATCATTCTTTCTTAAAAACACAAGTAATGTCATTTCTCATATGGATGTCACAGCACAATTTTGGATCAAACTCCAGCTTTAATACCAAGCACTGTGCTGCTTTATATGGTGATTGCATTTACAAGTAAAACTAATGAACTAGATAGTACAAAAAGACCAAGTAGAACAAGGCTATGAGTAAATTTTCAGGAAGAGTTACCTAACTAATTACATTTGATTCTCAAACAGGCAGTGAATCTTTCTCAGCTGATACCAATCTTGTGCTGTGAACTTGTTCAGCTGGAGGTGCCAATTGAATCCGATGCTTTTCCCATTCTCCTCTCTCTTTGCACGTATTTGCTTCTCATGGACAATTCAATATACTGTAATCTCAATTCCCTTTTTGTTTCAATCTATAAATAACACTTCACGGCCTCGCCAATCTCATAGCTCTTTTGCCCATATTAATCAAGTCCCTTCCTTATTTGCTTTGCCTTCATTTGTATCTCAAGTGTTACCACTACCATTTTCCACTATGGCCAACCAAGCCCCAGGCCGCCCCTGGTTTCGCTTAGCCTCTTTACGCTCAGTGGCTGCTCCTCCTCCGCCTCCGGCTCCGGCACCAGCACCAGCACCAAGCTCTCGTCCTTCTCTGGTTCAGCCCACTAATAGGATCAACTTATTGCCACCGCCTGCAGAGAGACGATCTGTGCCTTCATCTCCAGCTCAGAAACTTCCTGTTCGGTCTTCTTCTTCATTACCAAGTTCTCCTCATCAAAATGGATCAGCCTCATCTTCAGTTTCATCTTCTTCTCCAGCTCAGAAAGCATCCCCACCACCTTCTTCTGCTCCTTCCCTGGCCAAAGGTGGGACGAGTCCCTCCACGAAGCAGGTGGTTCAGGCTAAACCCACCACGCTGCCGCCTTCTGCTTCTCCAACCCAGAAAGCAACCACACCACAATCTGCTTCTTCCACAACGAAACAGGTGGTTCAGACTGTAATGCAGTCACCGAAGGCCAAACCAACCACGCCGCCGCCTTCTCCTCTGACTCTTCCACCTGCACAGTTAACAGCTAACTCTGAGGCTTACCCTAAAATCCCAGAGGAAGCTGAGTCCAAGAGTGTGATACTTCAGAAGCGAATTGAAAAGCCTAGGCAGTGGGGGAATCACAATTCAGGTGAAACCCTAAAGAACCCTAATGAGAATCAGTACGGAAATCACAGAAAACCTTGGGTTTCAGAGGATTCGCCGATGAAAGTTATAACTATTGCTGGTGAAAACAGAGGAGCATACATGGAATTGATTCAATCACCGAAGAAAAATGAATTGGGAGACAAATCCAATTACCTTTACAGGAATGGGGTTTCGAAGATCAAAAGCGAGAACGGAGAATCTGGGATCTCAGCAGTGATGAAGGTAACGAGAAAAAGAAGGAGACTAGAAACAGAAGAAGGGCAAAATCTTCGAATCCGATGTCAGCGTTCATGAATAGTAATGTACAGTGCGTGAACAATTCCATATTGTACAATGCCTCGTGCAGCCATCACGATCCAGGGCTTCGCCTTTCTCTCACGAGGAAGCCATTTGAGAACGGAGGATTCCATTTCAAGGAGACCGTTAACGGCAGGCACGATTGATTCGACGATGGCCTTTTGCAATGAAGCTTTTGTCAGTTGATAAATGAAGTTGCTGGTTCTTTAGTTATGGGTTGCGCGCGCGCGCGCGTTGGCTCTGCTTGGTTTGTGTTTTGGGGTTTATGGTATGCATTAGAAAATAAAGATTAAGGGTGGGGGCAAAATGGTAAAACTGATTCGGTGCACTTTGTTTTATTTTTATTTTAGTTGTGACGAGTGAATAATTCTGCAGGGGCCACTGCTCCCATTTGAAGAACCAGCATGTACGCTTCCCGTATGTTGCACGTTATTTTATTCACCTCATTCATTCTTAAACTGTCTATGTTGTTTCTCATTTGGCCAAATTTATTCTGTTTTCTGTTTCAGCAAAGTCGCCGCCAAAAGTCAATTTTTTTTGTAGTGATTCATTCTTAAACTGTCTATGTTGTTTCTCATTTGGCCAAATTTATTCTGTTTTCAGTCTACCATACCAAGAATGTGCGCTTCATCGTTATCATATATTGTAGTGAAAAACTAATGTAAAATCATAAAAATTTACATTTTTACGCCTGTCTTTATTGGAGTGATACACGTAGGTAAAACAGTCCTAAGTAAAAACATCGCGTAAAAATGATAAAAAAGTAAATTTTTAATTAAAACAAAAAAATTCAAAAAGAAAAAGAAAAACCCTATTTTCATTTTTCCCAAGTTTTGAATTCCAATTTATAAGAGCATGAACTTGTTATAAGAGCAAGAGATGAGGACATTAAGGGCATGCAAGCCTGCAACTGATACAAGATGATGTATTTGTTTGAATCAATTGACATAATTTATGAATTGTCAAACTTTATTCTCTTGATGTTTTGGAACTTAGTTGTAGAAGTTTTTAAACTCTTTTGTGTTTTTGGACTTATATTTTATATAGTTATATGACTTATATCTTTAAATATCTTTTAATTTTAAGTAGTGGTTTATATTTTTTTACATGCATATATATAATTTTGTATTATGATCTTAAATAGTAGAAACTTCACGTTTCGTGTCGTTTCTACGGTTTACGTTTCTACAATCCCTTCTGATTCTATGTAAAAAGTCGACTTTCACAATATTAGTTATCATGACATAATCGAAATTTGAGGTCAACATTTTTATAAGTAACACAAATTATCACACTAACAATATGTGCTTCATCAGTGGCGGAGCCACATCACGCACGTGTCTGCAAGTGCAGACAGAAAATTTTAAACTATGTATATTCTTTAGTGGAAATTTGTTAGCATGAATGGATCCATAGCTTAGTGGTAGAGTAATTGGCTAATAAAGAGGTCGCCCGAATCCATGTATGCCCAGGTATTTTTTGGGTAATATGCTCCCATGCTACAAACAGTCAAATCTAAACCCTTTTTCAATCTTTTTTTCCTCCCAAACTCCTTATGAGAAACACATGCAGCTCATTTCTTTTTTCTCTTTCCAACATTTCTTTTTTTCCTCCAAGTTTTTCCTCCTTATGAAAACTCATTTCTTTTTTTTCCTCCAACATTTCTTTTTTCCTCCAAGTTTTTCCTCCTTATGCTCCTTTACTCCATTGTTGATAATTGACTTTTTAATATCCTATCACATATGCCAAACCATAATAATTTTTCCTTGCTATTGCTTTGGAATTTAATTGTGTAATATATGGATATCTGTATGCCATGAGATTAGAGTATATTGTTTTGTTTAAATTGATTTTCTGGAAATACTTTTCAATTAAATCTCATTTCGATCTTAAACTTTATGAAGGAGTGGGTGTTGAAGTTTTCTTTTCTTTTATTGTTTAATGCATTTAAAATTTTCTTTTAAAAAATTTCATGGTTTCGCCCTCCGAACCCCACCACTAATTGTGCACCCACAAACATTAAATCCTGGTTCCGCCACTGTGCTTCATGGTGACCTCTCCCTGCGTTTTTCCCAAACACACCAACAATAATGTAAAGCTCCATATCATGACGAAAGAAGTGCTGGCAATCATAGAGGTCTCAACAGATTTCCCTGCATAATCTAAAAGACTCAACTTTCATAGCAAAACCAAAAGGTTTGGACATTCAAGTCATCCAAAAATAACAAAAGTGGAATTCAAATATTTTGAGGAAACATGACAACAATGGGAAACAATTCAGACTCAAAACACATTACACAAGTTGAAATCGCTCAAATCCAACACATTAATACTATCTTGACATTCCAAAACACCTCTTTGTATTCAACATATTTTTGTTGTGCATTCTCCTTGTTACACACCTACTGGCCTCGCCCTTTCAGGTGGCGGGTAGTGTGATCCTTTACTTTTATTTAATTATAACTTACTATTCCCAGGTTAACTTACATCACACATCAGAGTATAAGCAGCAGAACACGCATCGGTTTGGACAATAACATACTGATAAAAATACGGAAAGATAGCTTTTTCCCCGAAAGGATCAAAATATACAGTCATCCGGATAATGGTGCCCGACAGCCAAAATAAAATAATACGGTCATCCAGAACCAAAATAAATATCCAAAAATAATAGTCACCAACATCCACCTCCACACTACTCCAGCCTCCGGAGCCTTACCTCGCTCTCCCGGCTCCGGTCTCGATGAACCGCGATGGATTAAATAATGGATTCAAAATTGAATCCCAGAGTAACCTTTAATTTTCATATAAAATGTATAACAAAGTATGTAAGCAAACCACGATTAAAAATAATTCAAACCCCGTCTTATTCAGATCATGCACATAGCAAGGCACATAGCCAACCGAACTAATTGGTCCTAATAGCACACAAAGACAGACATTACAATAGCCCTAATAGCACACAACACAAACTACCGGGCACGGCACACAGCAAGGCCCGTTTATGCACACAGCATGTTCCGATTCCGTAGCGCTTGGAAAATGGATGATAACCGAACGTATGCAATATACATGGAAAAACATACATACACAAGTCACATGATTACAATTAAACCTAAAATAATATTAAAATATAAATAAAATTAATTCCACCTCAATAAATATTTTCTTTGATAATTTAAAATAAGCCCAATTAATGTGTCCATATATACTAAATTCCTTTTCTCATTAAGGAATTTAATATGGGCCTATATTCTCTTAATTTTCGTCCTTATTCTGAAATTTCCAGAAATAAAGGCTAAACTTCAAAAATTTATAACTAAATTTAGAAAAATCATTTTGGGTTGATTCTAAAGCCCAAAGGACCCTTAATATGTTTATTTTCAACCAAAAATACTCATTTGGGCCAGACCAAGTCGAAAATTCATCCATAGCCCAAAATACCCCTACTGTCCGAAATAATTCCCAATTTTCAGGGTCTATTTTGAAACATTTATTTCTCTTAGCAAAAAATTCAGAAAAATACGAATTATATACCAAATTAACCCTTGAAATGTATAGTTTCTCCCTGTAAAATTTCATAATTTTTAAAATCCATTTACTAGGTCAAATATCATGAATAAGGTGAGTGATCCCACAGAAATTTCCAGAAACAGTACTCCAACGTTTTTCACACTTCCATTTATATTTCCAAAATTATGATCCAAGTTTAACCTCATACAAAATCCCATTTTAAACACTTTAGAACCCTCAAAAATACCAAAATCAACTCATATCTTCATGTATATTCAGCTGGACGAAAATCACATTTTAAACACAAATACTCAAGTTTCCATTTTAGCATCATATCTTCTTATATCATGACTAATCTTTCTTCCTAGACCCTAAATCTTAAGATTAATCCTTTATTCATTCCTTTCCTCAACAAAACAGACCCATTAAAAGACTGAGAGGTACAAAAGACCTATGAGGGATATGCAAATTCGGGTAAAATTATCCTTTCACCTTTAGTTTTAAATAAATAAAATCCCCTCCCCCACTCCGGCCACCACCACCACCACGGTGGTGGTGGCGGCTGGCGGCGGCGGTGGCGGTGATGGAGGTGGTGGCCGGCTGGCAATGGTGGTGGCGCGGGCGGGCGGTGGTGGTGGTGGCCGCGGTTGGGGGAGGGGATTTTATTTTATTTATTTATAACTAAAGATAAAGGGTAATTTCACCCGAATTTGCATATCCTTCATAGGTCATTTGTATCTCTCAGTCTTTTTATAAATTCGGAAGACTTCTAGGGGTTTTTGCAAATTCAAAAGGTATTTTAATGGAATTTTCCCCAATATATATCTTTTTTTAATTATTATTATTTCCTTTGACTTCTCCTTATATCAGACAAGTTGAGAACATTGAAGGAATTGTGTGATCTCTCCATTTGCCTTAATCACCGTGTGTCTACCTCTCACCTTCATTAATTGAGTTTTCCCAACATTCACATCCTTCTTTTAGGCCCCGTTTGGATCAAAGAAAAGGTGGGAATGGAAATGAAAAGAATGGAATAGAAAGGAAAATATTTTCCCTTGATGTGTTTGTTTTGCAATGGAAAAGAAAATGGGTTGATAGAAATTTTTTTGTTTGGTTAAAAGAAAATAAAGTAGGAAAATGACGCAAAATACCATTTAGGAAAATGACGCAAAATACCATTTCACCCCTGAGAATTGATGAAGACATCCAATTCTCGAGAATTGCGAGTGGATTCTCGAGAATTCCGGATGATTCTTGAGAATCCATTAATAATACTCTCGTGCATGCGTGCACACCCAATGGCCTATATTTATATATATATATATATATATATATATAAATAAAGTTCTTCTTCTTCTTGCTTGCCGCTCATTATTCTTCCACCTCCGTCATATCCTTCATCCCCAAATCAAACCTCGGAAGTTTTGCGCGAGTGTTGGACGTTGTTGCCTTGGACACCGCTGCCATCGCTGTCACCGCTACTGTCAGGTTTCTTTCGCATCCTATATGTTCAAATCGGGTTCGAATATGCCTCATCGAAAATTATTTTCTTTGTGATCCGAATCGTTTCGAATAATTTTGGGTTCTTCATTTATGATTGCATCGAACGATTCGGGTATTGTGTTGTTGGAAAAGGTGAGGGGCTGTCTTCATCGACTGAAAGGTGAGGGGGTAAATTTGTCTTCAACATTTTTTGAGTTTGCTGGAAAATGGGTTCCCACCAAAATTGGTGGGAAGCAATTTTCCTGTGTTTAAAGGAAAATCTGCCGCCGCTTTAAATTATTTTCTTGGGAAAATGGCGAACCAAAAGTCTGCCAGTAGGCCGGAAAATCTGATTTTCCATTTCCTTCCGTTGGTTCAAAGTGAACCAAATGGGGCCTTAGTCTTCAAGTACACCTAGGTTAGGTTCAACATTTCCTACTTTCTCCTTCCTACTTGCCTGGGGCCAAAGGAAAAATATGGAAAGAAAATATTTTGTGTCATATAACTCTCATCTAATGTCCACCTTTCTAAGGTAAATTAGACTTATATTGAAACTCTACTATTTTTTCATCGGGATTTTCCCCCTCCTTTTATTAGACGAAAATTATGGAAATGATGAGAAAAAAAAATTTAACGTAATTGGCTTTACTTATTTTGAATTATCCATAACCAAATTTAATTGCCAACTTTTCGAATAATTCCATATTATTTTCCAATAATTAATTTATCTTCTCAGAAAAATAATATACCATTGACTATTACTTGGTGAAAAATTCATTTATGCAAAATAATTTCCATTGATGCACATGAAAAATGGGGATGTTACACTCCCTAGGTTCATGCTCACCCAATACCATCTCCAACCATTCTATGCCCTCAGCATGTGCTATACCCCTGCGTTGCACAGGAGCTTTTACATATTGATACATTTTTTTCCCTTTATTTCATACTTTGTTAGATGTACTATTTTCTTCCTGCAATACTATTTGAACCATAAATGACTATAGCTACATCGTTGGTACTAATTAACAAGGGCAAATTCTTCTCCATAAAATTTTGTAATTTGTAAAACTCAATAGGATAATTCATCAACATTTCTAATTTATCTCTTTGTATTAAGAACAATATTTGTGTGCTTCCTTGCACAAGGAGATTGTGAATTTGGAGTTATTTCATTTTAATTCCAACAAAAAACAACTCACACCTATTATATTGAACAAATATCTCAATCACAAACTTTTCAAAAACACTATACCATCCCAACAATATAAACTTGTTTGCAATTTGCTCTTTATTTTTTGTTTACCTGTTAATCAATTATCGCTCCATAGTCTTAGCTTTCTTATACCCACTTCCACCTTTTAATCAATTACTCCACCTTTCATGAACACCCTCCTTTTTTTCTTATGTTCTGGTCCCTTAATTCCTTGTCCTCCTCTTGTTGCATATATATGATTATGGTTTGCAAAATATTATTATTTTTTTTAAAAAAAAACTCATATTGGATGAAGGTGTTTATTAAATAATTAAAAGAAACAGTTTTGACGTTTCACAAACTATTTTAAGCTACATTCAGGGGTTCTACAACCTTTATGATAGTAGGTTCTACCTCCCAAAAACATTGACTTAGCGAAAATAATGTTAGGCATGGTCAACAACATCGGGATCAAATGTTTTTTTTTTTTTTTTGGTCAAAAGGAATTTATATTAATACTAATATTAAAAGTTACATCAAAGCATTACAATTACACCGTGAAAACAAACCGGAATAGATGCTAAACGAAAACAAACCGAAACAAAAGACTAACACATACAACAAAAACAAACCAAATGTAAGGAAAGCTAATCACCACAAAACATGTGGGAATAAAAGTAACATCAAAGACTCTATTGGCTTCCTGGACATCCAAGGTTAGAAGTGACATGAAAGAAGGTGTTGGTTGCAAAACCCACCCTATAGGGCACATCTCCTTATAAAAATAAGTTGCAAATAGATTAGCTACATAATCGCCCCTGACTTGGGCTACAGGACAAAGAGAACCCAATCTTAGAAGAAAAAAGACAAGTGAAGTCTTGAAAAATACTTTTGCTCCTCCATTAAAGCAAATGGTGATGTAGACCACTCATCGAACAAAGTTTGGCTAACACTAGTGATTTGGATTCGCCACCATCGAATAATCCTAACAATAGTCCTCTCATAGGTAAGGCACATAGCAGTATCGACCATCGATAAAACCCTTCCCCTAAAATCCCAAATCCAAGCCACAACAGAATGCACCACCATAAATGCCCAAATCCACAACATCAGAAGAAATACACAAACATAAAATAGTAAAAAAAAAGAGAGAGAAAAGGACAGATGTCCCCTCCGTCGGAGACCACCGACGAGGGAGACATCGAGACAAAAGCTCCCACCGCGTAAAATGAGAGAAGACCAAACAGAAATCAAAGGGATGCCACAGCTAGAGAGACGATGAGGACCGAGGCCAGAGGAGAGCCGGCGCCAGAGAAGAAGGAAGGTCGTCGCTTTATGTCTCTGTTCCGAACTAAAACTCGCCTGCTCCTGACTCTTCGGGGTTCGATCTGCACTTCTGCCACGGTTGTGGTTTGAGAGGAGGCTCGCGGCGGCAAAGACGCTATTGGCGAGACAGAAACCCTACTGGTGGAGAAGATGAGAGAGAGCGTCGGGTCTGCTAGGGTTTACTTGCGGAACGACGATTGTCGATCAAATGGTCAAGTGTAATGAAATATCATGCAATAATAAATTGCAAGGTACATTAGAGGTGGTGCCATGACCGTAATTCTTAAAGTTGCCATGCTCTTTGAGCCACACTAGACCCTTTTTAGGTTTGTCTTGACGTTGAGTTATGTACAGTGATTGGGAACCTACAAAAGTTAGCTGAAGGAAAGCAAAGGTTATCATTGGTAAACACAACTAATGCAAATATAGATTTCTGAAAATAGAAGATCATTTCAGATGAGCATGCATCTATGAGAATAAACCTTGAACCGGTGTGTTATGATATCATCCATATATAACAAATTAACAACTATTGATAAAGAGTAAAATAACTATTGTTTCCAAAGCACATTTTTGCAAGGTATAAAACAAATGAAGGAAGCACATGTAAATCCATTATCAGGAGGGAAGAGGATTCTCTAATTAGCCAATTTTTTGCCCATCTCTCACAGGCTAATCCTGTCTGTCCATTTCATTTAATCCTGGCCATCCATTTTACTTTCTTAAAATTGATTTTAAACCTCGGCTTCCGACTCCCTCAACTCGCTTCGGACGTTCGTGTGCAATTTTACGGGAAAGACAAAGGAGGCAAAGGTAAGATCAAATAACTTTTTTCCCATAAAAAGATTACATCTTTTGGATAATTTCATAGCTAATGCTAGAACTGGAAGTAAAGTCATGGGAAAGAGAGAACTTTTGAAAGGGTATAATTTCGAGAATCGGTTTGTTGTTTTAATATTCCACCGTGTTTGTGTTTCGATTTTTTTTTTTTTTTGGGATATAAGAAGATGGCTAAAAGCCGAGCACATTACATTAAAACCAGATTAACATGGGAAAGAATCCCAAAGACTCTTGATCAGCATTTTTAAGAGCAAATGATATCAACAATTCCATTAACCAGCTCACAGGCATAAGACTCCAGGATAATTTTCCAGAACCACTGTTTCGATTTTGTTGATGAATGAGTGGGGAAGTTATTATTTTCTCTGCTATAATGAATCATTAGTTGATTGAAGAAGTGTGGGCTTTTTGGTAGAGAAGAAAACAGCAATGGAAGATGCCTGGGGAGTGCTCATCGGAGGAGGAGAAGATGACAAAAGATGATTTTTTGGCAAAATGCTTTTTCCACTTTTTTTTACACGTGATACTTGCCAACTGGACATTTCTCAGCCAACAACTTGCCACCTTGCACTTTTGGATTGATGCTTTGTCACTTAATATTTGACTGTGAGGCTTCTATCCTTGAGAGTGAAATTGTTTTTATCACACCATTCTTTCCACTGCAATATCCCCTATATGTCAATACATGGCATAGCTTTTATATATTACTATAAAAGGAGACTGTTGGGCGTTAAAATTTAGTAGTAAACAATCAGAAATAAGATCAAGTATATGTAGATTTGTATAAAAAAAATTATCAGTATATGTAGAAATATATTTTTCGTTTTGATGATTTTTTTAAAAGTTTACTTCCTTAATTCATATTTTGCACATAATTTATGTTTTGTGTATTGCATGGCATTATTTTGCAGGTTTCAATATATGGAAGTTGATTTGACTCCTAGATTGGGAAAAGAATTTGATAATCTAGAGGAAGCATGGAGGTTTTGGAATGAATATGCTTGTAAAGTAGGTTTTAGTGCAAGAAAAAATGGGGCGACAAAGAGTAAAAAAGATAAGGAGATAATTGTTTCTATAGATATGTGTGTTCAAAAGAAGGCAAATGAATACTAGATAAAAGATACACACCGGCAACCAACCATCGTCCGAAACTATGACTGAATGTAAAGTTGGAATGACAGTTAATTTAGCTTTGATAGTAATTGAAGAAGACAAACTTTTTTTTTTATAATGCCTTTTCATATTAATAATATTCATACTTTTTCTTTGTAATGATTTATAGGCCTTAGATTGTTCAACGCCATCATTGGAAGTAATTAAAGAAGAGTTTTTGTTGTCAAAAAACAAAAACAAAAATAAGCACAAGTTAAGAGAGAATGTCAACTTTATTCAAATCAATGTGTATATTACATCATGATTGTCATTACCCAATAAACTCTCTTATATAAAAAATATTGCAGAGGAATTATTTTTATGACCATATACTAGCATTGACACTGCTCTTCTATCTTCTTTCTTCTTATTAGGTGAAGGTCCATCTTCTGTAACAGCTTCAACAATGTCTAGTCAATTCCAAGTAGGCGAAGGTTCATCTTCTATAGCTCACCCAGTCAATTCCAAGCAGATACCTGAAATGACAATTCAATATCCAACAGTTTAACCAGTCAATATAATTGAACCTTTTTTTGATACTTAGCTCAAACAGAATACATCTATGAAAATATGAAATATCTTTCATTTTGTTTAGTATGGCAGCAATCAGAAACTGTATACTAAACTGACTATTGTTCACTATAATAATAATACTCTATTAGGAAAGATTAAAGAACTATACATAACAAAAGGCAGATATGCAGAAGGAAGAAATTATGCATATTAAACTCTGTAGTTCTTTTATTTGGCAACAAAATTGTTTTCAGACCGTGTGAAACTTTGCAGGGAAGAAGCTACAACAACTTTTTCTTGTTTGCCTCCATTACAAGCCTTTGATAATCAGTAAGCTCTTTGTCTTTGGCAATCCTAATATCGTTAATATACATTCACCCCCCCCCCCCCCCACAAAAAAAAAAAAAAATCAATTGAAGAAAAGAACAAAATCGATGATAAAACCAAGCAATAAAAAAAATCTCATATCATTCACTTTTTCATACAACTGGTTTTTTTCGCTCTTCAAGAGCTCCATCAACTTGTTTGCAGCTTTAGTAGTGACGTGAAAAGAGATTGCTAATAATTAGTGGAATTGTGCTTAAGATGTTTGAACGAACAGAATCGGAAAAAATTCTTACTTTAAAGTACCAAATAATTAGTGCAATAGTGATTAAGATGTTTGCATCACACTTTCAAAAATTATATGCCAAAACTAAAGAGGAAAAAAGGGAGGAAAAACACGGTTCGAGTCAAAAACCAGGAATTGAAAAATAAAATGAAGGTATTAGCAAAACCTCATAAACATGAGTTTTAACTTTTAAGAGCCATTTTATATAGGGCTGAACTTCAAAGATGTCTTCAAATTATGATTTTTGAATATGTTCAGCATTTCCAAACCTTTTTTGTACATTATCTGCACATAAATAGATACATCTCTTGGTCAAAGTAATGACAAATGACTTGGGTATCTCAATGACAAATGACAAATAGACACATCGTCTACAAACATACAACAGAAACATCAATGTTGAACATAGAAGAAACTATTGATAAAAAGTTTTCTACCTCTTGTGTATCTCTACTATTAGTCACTGGCTTGTTCTCAAGTATAATGTGCCTGAAATTTGCATTGTTCTCATTTAGAGCAGTCGACAATCCAACACTCAATGTAAGAAAGTAGCGATTTGAAAAAGCAGAAGGTACCAGGAAAAGATGCTACTATAAGAAAACATACTATACAACCTAACAACAAAAAGAATGTATTGAAAAGCATACAAAGAAACTGTCTCTTGCTGCATTCAAATGCGGCATATACTATCTTTTGTCGATCATCAGTTCAAACTATTTCGCAGAAAAATCAATGGGTAAAAAATGAAATCCAAAAAAATTAGCCTAAGGGAATTCATCTACATAATAGATGAAATGATGTCAGAACTCCCAACTCAGTCAATTATTTCATCTAAAACAACCGTAGTAAATACGCACATAAACATGATTTTTCATTATCAAAGATTATTCAAAGAGCAACGGATAAAGAACAAAATCTTCAACTCAATAATTGATATTTGAAAAAAAAATCTAAAATAAATAAAAAAACACAAAAAATTCACAATCGAGCATAAATAGGGTTAGTTACTACTGACAATGATCTCTAGTTTTCCCACTTTTGCCGTTGCAACATTCAGAGCAAGCGGCAATCCAACACTCGAGTGTAAAGCATCGCCATTTAAATCTGAAGAAAATGCAAACAAGACCAGACACCATTAATGCCTAACCAACACAATCTAATCGAGAAAATGAACCAAATCGAGCATGGCAACAACAAAATTCAAAACTCATATAGATTCGTTGAGCTTAGCGGTCTAACCCTGCAACTTGAATTGATCTCTAGAGAAGGATTTGAGCCTATACTTGAGAGTGTACTCCAATGCCCTTGCCCGTATAGACTCCATAGCCAAAGACGTCGAAGGGATCGATTCGACGAACCCATGCTTGAACTCACGACAGAGAATGTCCGGGCCCTCAGGATGCGACTCTAGGGACACGCTTTTCACAGTGGTAGCACTAGAACTATGAATCATCGCATTCCGGCAAGGGTTGCTTAGGTGTCAGAGAGGATGATTCGGTTATGTTTTCTCCGACATATGAATTTGCTCGAGCGATCGCTCTCAAATCTCAATTGACTTTTGTGTGTTTTCTTTTTTGTCGACGTAAAAGCTGGATGACGTGGTGTTATCTGAGCAGGTAGATTGAATGGATGGCTAAGATTGAGAGCTTATGAGAGATGGGCAGAAAATTGCTTATGAGAGAAATCGGATCCGGGAAAAGGGAAAATAAAATCCTACACAGTCAACACTATGATATTTTGTAGGTGGCAGGCCTACCTAGATTCACGGCTGCCCTTGTAGTTTAGGTTGCAAAACTTTACTGTAGTGTAAGTTAAATAATTTCCAACAGAACCTATAGTGTATTAAAATAACAAATCATAAACACCCAAATATTCAAGAAATGACATTTGACTTCCTTTTCGTAGGTGTTGTATCGAGTCTACTAGTAGTATATATGTATGAAGGCTATCATATTTCCAGCTTTCTTAACCATCTGCCTGTGCGTAGAGGTAAAGTAGATTACCTTCAAATAGAACTGTTATGGACTCGTGTATTGGGCCCAGTTGTTATACGGCCCAGCAAGGACACTTTATGGCAGAATCCCTCCATAATCAAGTAAAACGCTAATTACCCTATAATCTCAGCTATAACCACGGATAGTATAGGTAGTGGAGCGGCATGTGCACAAGAGAGCTAGACAAGGGCGCACATAGGTCAAGGACCAAAACCCTAGAGGTAATTTCTATAAATAAGGAGATTAACCTCAAAGGTGTGCACTCTCGATTCATGATCTTTTACTATTCGGTCTCACCGTGCACACACCCCACCCCTTTTGGCTAAACTCCATATCTGTGTAGCACAGTGATCCATTGATACTCTTCGATATCTTCCTCATAGATATTTGGGAGCAATCATCCTATCTTTAATATCTGCCTAATAGACATCTTGGAGAGATTATCCGATCTTATATAGATCACCAACTAACCCATTGAGGTTAGATATTTGTGTTCTACCATAGAACATTGGCGCTGACCGTGGGGGGAAATAAACTTCGATTCCCAAACCACTGAAAATGGAAGCAAATACCAGAAGTCATAGTTAGATCCTCGCGGGACCAATTGCCGGAGGACAATTGTAAAGCAACATTAGGATTCATGATGGACGATTCAACATGAGGATTCGGTCATTTCGGGTTATAATCACGTTACAGTGGAGGCAGAGGTGGAGACAGTTGACACCGCAACTTCTCTAGCCCCTCAGAACCGGGTTATCCAGCAAGTCCAACCACCAGTTCAACAGCAAGACCCTCCTCCGCAATTTCAGATGGAAAACCCGAACATTCAACTATTACAAAATACAGTGGGTTCATTATTCAAGCAAATGGAGGAGATGGAGCACCGAAGTCGACTTCAAAGACAAGAGGATGTCCGACTTATGCAAGAAGATATGAACCTTCGTAATGCGCTTTGGCAGCAGGAGAAAAGGTTATTGGAGGAACGCCTCAAAAAAATTGAAAATCCTATTCCCGACGGGATCGGGATGAGGTCGGTCCTAGCCGGGTTAGAACCTTGGCTTAAATCAATACCGGGGGCTGTTGAAGCACAACCGTGACCCATAATGAAGAGGCGCCCGGCTGAGTTAATGTCGCGTCTTCTGCTCGAATTGGTACAGAAGATACAAAGCAAGCGGATAGCCAAAGAATGAGGTTGCTCGAGGAGCGCCTCAAATGAATTGAGAGAATTGAGAACTCAAGTCGAAATAGAGATCGGGATGATCTCAGCCAGGCTACTCCTTCAGTTTCTGTTCAAGTCAATGCTAAAGGCCTCAGAACAATAATGCTAGAAAGGATGTGATCGACCGGGATCAGGCCCGGACTCAGCAAGTCCAGGGTCTAGATCATACGAACAAGCAAGCTGACCTTATCCGGGACACAATCATGTCGAATAAAGATGCACCACCAACAACCAAGAGCGTACCCAGAAAATATAGAAGAAAGTAAAGCAGGGGGAGAATAATAGTAGCCCTTTCTTAAATGAGATTGCAGATGCTCTATACCTGAAGAACTTTGACTTGGCCGACTTGCCTACATATGATGGAACTCAGGATCCGCAAGCTCACATTAATACGTTTGAGTTACGGATGTATGTAAGGAAGTTTGAGGAGCCCATCATATCCTGGTTATTTGCTGTGACCTTACGAGGTGCAGCGTAGGCGTGGTTCCACACGTTGCCCTAAAGTCGATTCACAATTTTGAGGATCTCGGAAACAAGTTTTTGCTGAATTTTGCGATGAGCAAGAAATAGCCTAAATTTGAGTTTACCCTGAGCAAGATTAAATAGTTACCAGGAGAGACTCTCCAAAAATATTTAAACCGCTTTAGAGATATTGCTTGCAAGTGCAAGAATTAAAGGAAAGTGTGCATGTGCATCTCCTCATAGCCTAGCCTAGATTCTTCATCACGGCTGGCTAGATCACTCATCAAGGAGCGTGTCGACGACCTCGAGGCTTTTGGAGAGCGGGCAAAAAAATACTTGGAGTTGGAACAAGTGGAACTTGCTAATGCGGTGACAAAAGATAGGGGAAAGAGTCCGCCTTCAAAGGAAAAGGAGAAACCTGGGAGGTTTTCGAAAGGAAAAAGGAGCACAACAATTATAAGCGAGAATCTCGAAGGTGAAATCCAAATAGCAAGTACCGGGGGGAGAGGAGTGACGAAAAAGGAAATATGAAAATTACACTCCCTTGAATGTATCACGACTGCAAGTTTGGTAGGAGGTGGCTCAAACCGAAATGAAAAAAGTGGAATGACCTCAGCCTTCCTACAATTGACCAGGAGCAGATCAATCCCGGTATTACGCATTTCATGACGGCCCAGGACATACCATGAACGAATGTTGGGACCTCCAAGATGCTATTGAAAAGTTCATCCGAGGGGGGAAGTTGCGGCAGTATGTGATAGAAACCCAGGGACAAAAGAGTAAGCGCAAACAACTGGGTCATGGTGGAAGTCCGATCCGAGAGCAGAAGAAGGCGAATGAGAAAAGGAAGAAAGCAATTAATGATGATGATGAGTTTCCGGAGGCCGACTTCGAATGCAATTAAATGATTATTGATTAGATTGCATTTATTTTGGGCTATCGATGGGAAAGTTTTGTAAGTCGGCAATGTTTTTATTCAATCAACTTTTATCATAGAAACTTCAAATGAAGATCCGTGAAGATGATGAACTTAAGGTACGAAACTTGGTCCTAAATAAATATGGAGAAATGAATCCATGGTACAAAACCCAGTTTCAATGGAGGAAGAATAGTTAAAACGAGTTCCTGCAGAACCCGGTAAAACTGAATAACAGTTAAAACGCGTTCTTGTTAGAACGATAAAATTGAAAGAAAAAAATTAAAACTTGTTCTTATGGAACCCAAAAAAATTGAAAAATAGTTAAAACGTGTTCATATTGGAACCCGGTAAAACTGAAAGAACAATTAAAATGTTCCTATAGAACCCAATAAAACTGAAATAACAATTAAAACATGTTCTTATGGAACTCGGTAAAACGAAAAAAGTTAAAACATGTCTCCATCGAAGCCTAGTAAACCGATAAAAGTTAAAATGTGTTCATATTGGAACATTTCAAAGCTAGTTAAAACGTGTTTCAATTGGAACATGATGCATCAAAACTTGGATTAATAAAGCGAACCGTCATGATAACCCTGATCAAGTCGAAATGTTTAGAGTTTGGTTACAACATTAAATCTAAACATGTGGCGGGTTGCTTTTACTACGGGTTAAATTCTGGTCAACCACACGAGGACATATAGTTCATGGGTGGTCCCGGACACATATTTTGTGCAATAAATTTTTGACTTTGGCCAAGTCATGTAGTAGAACTTTGAAGACAAATTCAAGTTCAAAATGCAACGAATGCAATAAGGATAAAGCTTGGATTAACATATAAAGTTTGCAGCAAAAGTAAGTGTCTTTCCATTAATGGTTGAATTGCTTACATGATCTTCTTGCAGGAAAATAAACTGGGTTATCAACCTAAGAAAAAAGTATGAAGAAATTAAACCAGGGGCTCTAGTACCTTGGGCGAAGAGATAAAAACTAAGCCAGGCAAATATATCCGAATTTAGAGGCTACAAACAAAAAGTGTAGAATTTACAAGTTTGCAATGAGGTAACTGAACTCCCTAATGTTGGACAAGCTTCAGATGATCATCGTGTGAAGAACACTGGCAAATATATCTGAACTCCCAATGAAGTGTCGAGTCAGATTGGCAAATATATTTGAATTCGGAGGCTAGCAGGAAGGAGCTTTAGCCCTAGTTTGAACTTCTTCACCTCCGTCTTTACCTTGGTTCCCCTCAAATTGGCTTTTGGAAATAATGTCGGGGGAGGGAAAGAGCGGGACTATCTTGTATCCATTAATAAAAGACATATAGTCCATCCCGGAGGTGTTGAAGTTGACATCGGATTCAAAAGGTGAATTTACACTAGGGCATTCTCAAAAGACTCCTTGACATATTTTAGTATCGCCGCATCCTTTTCCTCTATTGCGATGTCGGCAACATTTAAGGCATCCCAGAAGGCACCTAGCTGAGTTCGGAGTTCTTTTTGCTCCTGCTCCAACAGTCCTATAGTGGATTTATCCTTAGCCTGAGCCTCTTGAATTGGCGCAGGTTTGAGATCACCTTGTTAAAGTCCACTTTAACCGTCTCATCTCCTGCTTCATCTTGTCCCTTTCTGCCTCATCAGCCTTTACTTGTCCCAGAGCATCAGACTTAACTGCCTCCATCAGAAGTTTTTGCTCCTTTCCCTCTGATTTCATCCTTTGCAACTTGGCCCTCTTCTAAAGCATACCGCGTATTCACAGTTATCAGATTTTGGGCCAAGTTGGTAAATTGCAAGGCGCATCACTCTAAATCCGTGATTTTTGTAGCTCGGCATTGCCATATTTTGTTGGCTCAAAGAAGCGCTCTGGAGGACAGATAGCGTAACTGAGCTCGGTAGGGACTTTATGACTCCAGACAACCCCACGGGGAAATTTTGGGGTTGGCGGAGGAGGAGGAGGAAGACTTGCAGAAGGTGGAAGGATGGAAATGTTTAGGACAGGATTAGCCGTCTGTGTGACAGGCGCTTTGGTGGTGGTAGGTTCTTTGGATTTTTGGGAGGAGCTTGATGAGCCGGCCTTTGATTTCTTTGGCTGATTCACTCGGCCACCCTTGTTAGTACCAGCAACCCCAGAGGCCGGCGCAATCCTTTTCTCGTTGGCCTCAGGTTTTCTAATACCGGTGTTAGCCAAGGCATCAAGCAAAGAGGGCCTTTGTCCCATAGTCCGATTTGCAAAACAAAAGCAAATGATTAGTTATTCATTTAAAGATCAGGAACATGCAATGTAATAAAGTAAAAGAGGATATCCATACTTGCCCGTAGGTTGTTTCTTGGCCGGGGTTTTGGATATGGTGATTGAATTCAATGGGCCGTGTTCTATGATATGATGCTCTATAATGGATATTGTCTTGTGTTCGACATCAGAAAGGTTATCGGCATGAAAGTTGAAGTCGGAAGGAGAGAGTTTATGGTGACCATAAGTCCAATATAAGGGAAATTTCTCCTTCACCTCATCGGACTTAACGGCCTGAAGAAACCAAGGCAGTTGCCCAGGTTCAGCAACTACCTTAAAAAATGCGGATTTGAAGTTTTTGAATGAGTCAGTAAAAGGCTGCGGCTGCGGACACTCCGGAGTGAGGGCCAGCCCTTCCTAGATGGGGCATTATCACCAGCATCTTTATTGGCATTTTTATCAGTACGAGTTTCATGAACCCCATAAAAGTAAAAGAAAACTGGGATGGTACAAGTTAGTTTCTCGGCTTTACAGAAGTTCTTAAAAGCAATGGTGAATGCCCAACCATTAGGATGAAGTTGGGAAGGAGCAAGATGCAAATGGTTTAGAAGGTTAATATGGAACTCGGTGAACGGAAAGTGAACACCGAATCGAGAAATACAATCTCGATAGAAGAAAAAGAAGTGGGGGTCATTGTTCTTAGCCCGGCAGTTGAATACTAACTCATGGGGCATGGGCAGGCAGATGGAGTAGTCTTTTCCATTACGGAGACCTGCCTCGGTGAGCTCTTCTGTGGTCATTGTATTCTTAATACGCAACACATCCTCGATAACCCAGGGGTCTGGGGACGTTGAAGCTTTTGAAGGACCGGTGGAACATGACTCCCCAGTTGCAGATAGATCGATGTGACGCGAGGGTGAACCCATCTATACCTATATAATAAAAAAGACAATGTCAGAAGTAGGAAGTATACCTCGGTCAAACGAGCTATTGTGCAGAAAACCAAAATGTGTCAGGTTGAGAGGATTTAAGTTAATAGAGGCCAGAATAGCTTGCGAAATATATTTATGCCGGCATGCAGCCAAAACCGATTCGGCTTCTCTATTACAACCATTATTAACAAGATCAATATGTTGATAACAGCACTCATCGTAGGGTCAAAGATGTCTCCCGGATGCGATCCCGGTCTAGCTCGGTATGTATCTAGGTAGGAGGTTGGGTAGCCGGGATTGGTGCGTCTTGCCTTAGGCCTCGACTTGAAGATGGACGCGAAGAAGATCCTGGGATGATAAGGTTCGAATCATGGGTCTCACGCGGTAGAATTTGGTTTCTCTTTCTACTCCCGCTACCCTAGGGCTTACAAAGCAAGGCTTCTTGTTTCTCTTCCTCGGTATGAGGTATGGACCAAAACCAGAATTTGTTTCTGGAAGAGAGGACTTTAAGCACTTCCCAATCTTCTTCTGGAATTGCCTTGCTGTACATATCTAGAGGCAAAGGACTATCTTGATCCATGAAGACTATAGAGAAAAGAATGAAAGCTCAGGGTATTGGGGTGGCTCAGAACAAAGGTTTCAACGTTTTGCAATCAGCAAGGAATTACCTATAAGGTTGTCACCGCCACCCAGCACAAGTAAGTTTGAATAAAAAGGGGAGAGAAAGGGATGAGCATTATATTGGAAGTTCAAAAAAGGCTACCCAGAAACCCTAGTTACCTAGGTGTTTAGGAAAAAACCAAAAAAATGATAAAGGCAAAGGCGATCGAGAGAAGAAAGAAGATGATGGGTAAAGTAAAGCGAAAGCAAAAGAAAAAAGGGAAACAGTGAGAATACCTGGTTCTGGAAAAAGTTGATGAAGATTAGGAAATCAAAGATCGGGTATCGCGAACGGAGGGCTTGGAAGAAAAGAGAGAATTTTCTCTCAAAAGGCAAAGAAGGAGTTGAGTGTAAAGTGTTGAGAAGAGGCGGAGAATTTGAATATATAGATGTTTTGGACGCGAAGAGTCAGGGGCAGCAAAGACAATTCGCACTGAGGATCAAACTTGAAAACCTAAAAGTGTAATGATGACTGTTGTGAAACGACGTGAACATTTAATGCGCATGGATTCCAACTACAAAAAAAGTTGTCATTATACAGGAAATGGCAGCTCTACGTCATGACGTCGACGGTATAGGCAAACAGAACCCGTTCATATTCTATTCTTTCATGACACCCCGAATTCGGGGCAACATGTGGTGGGAATGTACGAGTCCCAGCAATCTAGATTAAAAGAGCAAGCATAATCCCGGTCGTCATGAAAATAAGTAAATTTCCTTGGTAAATCAACCCGACTTACATGGCTGGGGGCAAACTGACGGCAAATCTAGGTTTGGTGAAACCTGGAAAGCAGTTGAATGGAAATCTATAAAAACAAGTTGGATAACTCGGATACAAAGTCTGGGTTAAATAACCAATACATCTCGGCAACTCAGAGACCTGAACTACCAGGCTGGGGGGCAACTGTTATGGACTTCGGTATTGGGCCCAGTTGTTATGCGACCCAGCAAGGACACTTTATGGCATAACCCCCCATAATCAGGTAAAACGCTAATTACCCTATAATCCTAGCTATAACCATGGAAAGTACAGGTAGTGGAGCAGGCACGAGAGGCTGGAGGCGCACAAGGCCAAGGGCCAAAACCCTAGAGGTAATATCTATAAATAGGAGATTAACCTCACAGGTGCACACTCTCGACTCATCCTATTTACTATTCAGTCTCACTGTGCACACACCACACCCCTTTTTGGCTAACACCATATCTGTGTAGCACAGTGATCCATTGATACTCTTTGATATCTTCCTCATAGATATTTGGGAGCAATCATCCTCTCTTTGATATCTGCCTAATAGACATCTTGGAGATTATCCGATCCTATATAAATCACCAACTAACCCATCGAGGTTAGACATTTGTGTTCTACCATAGAACAAGAACCATCGAAACATTTCATTTCTGCCTTTTCCAATTAGTCCAGATCTGCATGTAAAATATACGTGTCTGGAAAAATATTTTTCAAATTGCAACAACCACATATTTGGAGAAATTAACCTTGCCAAGTTACTTTCTGGGGTTTTATTTTGTTTTTATCCAGTTATTATGAGTTTTTGTTTTTGAAAGTAACATCATCATGCTGATCTTGGTCCCATACAAATTTGTCCCTTCACTTTATTCACTAATGAATGTAAGAAATCCATTGATAGTGATTGAGAGTAGCAATAGCAGAAGCTATATGATGACTATCATCACATGCTTACCTTGTTTTGAACAAAAGTGAAGCCAAAATCTGCAACTTAACTATAGGTGCAGAGAATTAGTGTTAAGGATTAAATACTTTATTCAAAAAAATAGCAGCAGATTGTAATATAGGTGAAAAAAAAAGAGTGATTGAAAAAAAGGATATAGATGGATAAGCTTTTTTTGGGCCTTCTCAATGAAAGCATAAAAAATGTTAATTTGTCATCTTATGTTTTTTCAGAAAAGCTGATAAACACATTGACCAAGGGTAGAAAGAGCTTATCCATTAAGCAAAGAGATAAAGTCTATAAGTCTGTACATTGACCATTTTTATGATTTTATTTTACATCTGTATTAAGAGATAACTGCATACCATAAAAATGGTCAGAACAACAAATCTCTGGAAGAATTCATTGGCTGCAGAAGGAAGCTACATCAATTGCCTCACTTTCCCTTTGCAGGTTCTTCAGCAATATTGTTTGTGTAAAATAGCAAAGGCAACACTCCAGGACGCGAAACAGTTACTACTTCCATGTAAAGTGACACAGAGAGCATGCAAAAAGGAAGGCGAGGGTGTAAAAGTATAGTAGATGCATAAAGTTGGGTTTGCTTGGTTATTATATATTATATATTGTTAGACATCAGAGTGGCAAAACCGAGTATTTGAGAGGCTTGCAATATTCAAAACAAAGTGGTAGGGTCTAAAAATGAAAAGGATGCTACAATATTCCATTTATGTGAGTATTTGTGAGCAGTCAATTGAAAAAGGGCATGTCCAATCAAAATTACCTATTGAAGAATAAAAATAAAGCACACACATAAAAGAAAAGTGGTGTAGCATTAGACCATATTGTTCTTATAAATGAAAAAAAGGAGTGACTAAAAAAAGGATATAGATTGAAAAGATTTTTGTGGGCCTTCTCAATACAAGCATAAAAATGTTAATTTGTCATTTTATGTTTTTTAAGAAAAGCATAAACACATTGACCAAGGGTAGAAAAAGATTATCTATTAAGTAAAGAGAGATAATAATGTCTACAAGTCTATACATTGACTGTTTTTATGGTTTTATTTTACATCGTAATATCTAGTTATTTGTGCATAATAACCTATAAAATGCCTATAATGAAAGAAGGGGGGGGGGGGGGGGGGGGGGACAAATAGCTTTAAAATTGTTAAAAGTTCTAAAGGAAGAGCAATGGACTGTCCATTCACAAAATCGTCTATGTTCTATCTCCTTCGTTTTTGATACACAATTTCAAAGTTTCATTTTGCCTGGACTTGGGCTAAAATATGGTCACAAGGAGCAAAAAAATAAGTCCAAGACCAACCTGAAAAGAAAAAGGGAAGTTAGAGTAGATGACATGTACGTAAGAGAAGCAAGAAGAAGAACAAGTAATCACATACTATAAAAATGGGCAAGGAATTTCTGTAAGAGAAGAAAAGAAGACATTAAAAACCCATAAAAATGGTCAAGCATCCTTGTGCTTCAAAAAAATAAGATAAGGAAGAAGGGGAAAGAGCCAAAATGGAGGGAGATTGCAAACCTTTTCAGCATTTTGGGAAGAATAGTTTAATTTCCGGAAAAGAAGCAGAAACATCGATAGCTAGAGCATGTGATATTTGTTCACATCATCCTCATCGTTGCTTCATCAACACACATAGCACAGAGAAAATCCGTTTGAGGCCATCTTTCCAGAAGTGTGACTAAGATTGAAGTTATAATAAAAAGGAGAAAACCACATGCTATCTACAAAAAATCGAAGAACCCAACAGTTGAAAATCAACTTACCTATACATGGGCAAAAAGGGATGAGATACATCTAGACAATGTTAGAAATATAGGCGATCTTATCATGCTGAACAACTAAATAGCATAAGATCAATGCGGAAAAATGAAGTAGAGATCACAAATACCTCCCACCATTGATTTGTCTCGAGAAGCAAGCAGGGACGAAATCCGAGTCTCCAAACAGGAACGAATCCAAGCCAGCAAGCAGGAACGAACTCCGAGTCTGTCCTTCTGATCCTTCTCTCGAATACGTAGATGGTGTGCTTTCCTCAAGGTCAGAGCAGGTTCAGGGGACCAGACAGAATTACACCGTGTGTCTCCCCTCTGGCCATCACAGAGCTTAAAAAAGGAAACACATTCAATACGCAATAAGTGCGTATTAATTGGGCCGTTACAGTATTAATGGCGCATTCAATACGCACTTATTGCGTATTAATTGGGCCGTTACAGTATTAATGGCGCATTCAATACGCACTTATTGCGTATTAATTGGGCACGTTAAGTATTAATGGACGGTTACAAAACCAAAGCAATAATGTGGGCCATAAATAGAAATAACGGAATATTGATTACTAAATTAAATATTCCAACATTCTCCCACTTGGCCCACATACCTCAGTATATACTTTTGAAAAACAAAATGCATGGATCATAGCGATAGGTCCTCTTAAAGTGAGTAATATCTTCCATGTATCACAGTGCATCGTATTTCCCAAGCCCAAGTAACTTAATGAATAAACCCTATGTTTATTCTAGGTCCAAACTTTAGTGATATTTCTCAAAATGAATATGTGCGCAATACTGAATGAGAAAATATCACAAATAGAGTTTCATAAATAACATCGTTCTTACAACGAAAATCACATAAGGGAACCAAGTCCCATTCTTTCGCATGATCCGAAATTTCAATGTAGGCATGCCTTTAGTTAAAGGATCAGCAATGATCAATTCGGTGCTCATGTGTTCAACAACCACTTTGTTTTATTTTTAACACGCATTTTTTATGGCTAAACACTCAATGTCGATATACTTAATTCGATTACCACCTTTATTGTTCTTAGCCTAAAAACAACAATTTGAATTGTCACAATATAATCTCAATAGCCCGAGAAATTGGATCCATAATTCTAAGCCAAGAAATGAAACTATTCATTCATACACCATTTGAGCTAGCCTCAAAACAAGATACAAACTCAACTTACGTAGTGGAAGTAGCAATTAAAGATTGCTTTTTACTACTCCATGATACAGCTTTATCGGCTAGCATGAATATATATCCTGAAGTGGATTTCCTTAAGTCCATGAGCCAACATAATCTGAATCATAGTAACCAATCACTTCCAAATTGTCGATTCATTTGTACTTAAACATGTATTCTTTAGTCTCTTAAGGGTATCTCAATACTTTCTTTGTAGCTCTCCGAGTGGTTTATACCGGATTACTCTGATATTTCCTTAGCATTCCAATAGCAAATGCAATGTCAGGTCTTGTGCAGACCTGAGTATACATAAGGCTTCTTACTATTAAAGCACAAGGAATGTTTTTCATTTGTTCCTACTCAAAGTCATTCTTTGGGCATTGGTTCAAATTGAACCTATCACCTTTCACAATAGGAGCTATACTTGGTGAACAATTCCTCATCAGAAATCTTTCCAAAGCTTTGTTGATATAGGTTTCTTGAGACAAACCTAGAATACTTGATGTTTGTCTCTATGTATCTTGATGCTAGTGACATAAGATGCATCTCCTATATCCCTCAAATCAAAGTTTTTCAAAAAGAAATCGTTTCACCTCATATAGTAAACCATTACCATTGGTTGCAATTGAATATCATCCACATATAGAATAAGGAAACAAGTCTTGCTCCCACTAACCTTCTACGGTATTTACATTCATCCACAATGTTCTCTACACAACCAAATGAAGAGATGACATCATGAAATTTTAAATACCATTGAGTTTGCACACCAAATGATCACCATTATTAGAAGAAAATCGATGGTTTGTTTCATGTAAAACTCTTCCTCTAGATCTCCATTGAGAAAGGCCATTTTCACATCCATTTGTTGCAAAAATCTTGAATGATTGATTGTACAATATTCGGTTGAAATTTGAAGGAACATTGTTAACATCCAATCTTAAACTCAAAGTGGAAAATTGAGTATTTGAATAATGTTTTTCAAAACAAGGTTTTTTGTATTAATCGCTCCCACTAATCAAGTCATATTCAAGAAATTCTCCCATTTGCATTTTCAACCTTCCTTGTTCCTAAGCACACATGGTCAAAAGTTCATTGATTGACCATTTATCCTTATGTGTGTTGTAGGATATCCTAAAGGGTTTATATGGTTGTGGAAGAGTGTTTAGAATATAGTGTACAATGAAAAATCAAACATATCAACCTCAAATGATTTCAATTGGGCTGCAATGTCCCTCATCTATATGATGTGCTTACACACATCTTTTTACCGATGAGTCTCGGGATGAAAACTTCGTAATTAGGGTGTCAATAAGCGCCTTATATGAAGTCCAAAGTTGTTCATCAATAGCCTTCGAGAAGTGGCTAATCTTGTTATACGTTCGACAAAACCATGAATGCCAACAAAGATTGAGGTCTTTACGAACACAATTGAGAGGCGATTAGATCGCTCCCATTTGCATACGAGATCAATCTCATCCGGAGTCTTGGTCTCGGTGATAGAAGGTGGTTCGTCTTTCCTAATAGCATAACTAATGTCTATCCACCCCAAATGTATGATACTTTATAGTTATCACCCCTCAAATCGGGAATGTTACATTTCATATCGAGAAATTCGCAGGTTGTATGACCGCATAGTATTGAACATACATGCTTATAACTAAAATTTAAGACTAATAAATCATATCATGATTTACCAATGTAAATCATGCTTAAAAAACATGAATCTACTGACATATAACTTGCATGTGGGCTAAAGTTATAATTCAATTAGATCCATATATACCTTTATCATAAAACTATCAAATTATTTCCTTATTCTTAATTCTTGGGTAAATTAAGAATATCATTTGATGTTCTATTCCGATTAAGCATATCATTATAAATTCGTATCACTAAAGTCTACCTGTGGGCAAAGACATTAGCATAGCATGAATTTATCTCGAATTGATGAAACTAGAATGCAGTTATATCCCCTAATACTTGTGAGCTACTTAGAAAATATAACGTTGTTCCATTCCACCCTAATTAAAACTATGATTACAATCATTTACGTGGGCAAAGATTAATTATAATCACACATTTAACTACAATTGATGTCTTTAAATCTTTATGTGATGTATTTTGTTCATTAGAACAAAATAGAGATATGTGCCTAGTAAGGATGTTTTGGCTACTCCTTGTTTCTACATACTCATCGCAAAGACATCACATCATTGTGTATATCAAATTTACATATGATCATAATTTTGATATGGTATAACCTTATGTGATCAAATATGCATACAACATGTGCATAAGGATATTGTAGCTATTCCTTAAGCAAAATATGTATGCTAATCATTATTGTCAAATATGTACAATCTAAACACCATACACACAATGTCAATAGGAATCTTAATTTAAAAGATTTAATCAAATAAATCATTACATTTATTCACCTTCCAAAGATTGATATTCTAAAATCCATATATGATTATTTATGCATATTATAAGAGGGCACAAGTTAATCATAAATATCATTAATGTGCATTAAATTCTGTATATACACACTTCATGGAGGATTTGACCAATTAATTTAATCAACATAAGTGACTAAATACAATCCTCCCACTTTGATTAAATTAATATTACCAATATTAATCACCAAAATTAATCTTGTGCTTTTAGATTCCAAATATGCACAAATCTTTAATGAGAATTTAATTGATTAATTCAATCAACTAAATGTGATTAAATAATCATCTTAGACAAATTCTCCCACTATTTTGTGCATTAAAAAATTAATCTATTATATGCACATCTTAATGGAGGGATTAATTGATTAACTAAATAATCAAATTAAAAGAAAAATCCTCCCACTGTTTTATGTATCCAAATATTGTTTAAAGAATTAATTTTGGCATAATTCAACTAAAGTGTAGCTTCAACAATTTGAAAAAGATATATAATTGTCCAAAATTAATTTTTCCAAATATTTAGACAATTAAATAACTCAAAAATAATAGTAATAATTTTTGCCAAAATTTTCCAAAATGTGAAAGTTGCCAAAATTAACTTTCTCAATTTAAACAATTCAATTTGATGTAATTAAAATACATTTCACATAAAAAAGCAGTTGCCAAGAAAATAAATAAATATGGCCAAGGTGATTAAAGATGTAATAGGGTCTAATAATTTTCCAAGAAGGAAATAAAAGATTTAAATGCCCATAAAAACCGCTCAACACATATTAACAATTGGCCTAAAGTTCCAAATTAAGATACTTGATCTGAAAGGCTCGAATATCATTTTTGACATTCTCGAAAAAAATTTTTGCTTATGAATCAATAGATCATTTAAAGCTAATAATGATTCATCATATTAGGCGAGCAATGGGCGGGTTGGGTTATGACCCATGCCTAAACCCATAGCTCGCCCATTTAAATTTAAATGGGTATGGGTTAGCCCATACCCATACCTCAACCCATTCTAACCCATGTTGAATGGGTTAACATAAAACGGGTCGACTAGGGTTTTGGATAACCCATTTACATTTGACAAATTTATTTTTTTGAAGAAAAATATATATAAGTATTAAGTATTCACCCAAATTTATCATTCTAAATTCTAAAATATGAATCTTCAAAATTCAATAATCATAATTCACACAAAAGAATCTAAATTTAGACAAGTGTTATCATAACATAATTTTAATATTCAAACTCCAAGTGGGGGAATGGTTAAATGGGGAAATGGGGAATGGGTATTTCATGGCAATGTGGCGTATTATTGTCCAAGTGTCCATATAGTTAATAAAATATATATATATATAACTAAATGGGCGGGTTTGGGCAGCCCGAAGGTGCGCCCATAGCCCGCCCATTTAAGTCTTAAATAAGCGGGTTTAAACCCAACCCATTATGGGCTTTTTTGGGCGGGCTCAAAATGGCCCAATTGCATTGGGTTGTGGGCGGGCTCACCTTAGGGTTGTGGGTTCCATGCTCAGCCCTACATCATATAGCTAGGCGGCATAACGCCGACTCTAGAAATTATTTATATTTGATAAAAGATCATAAGCACAAATTATTTATATTTGATAAAAGATCATAAGCACACACGGGAGCACATAGCTCGGCGCCACGGTTTTGGGTTCAAATCCAACCGAGACCCTTTCTGCGTTTTTCTATTTTTTTTTTTTTTAAATTTCAAAAAAAACCAAACGAGCTTGGTCCAAAGCGAAGCCCAAAAACGCCGAACGCACAGACCAAATGAAAAAGCGCCAGGCCCTTTCCTTTAGTGAAACGCGTTTCATCGAGCCCCCAAACGACGTTGTTTAATGCTTCTTCCCTACCCGTTTTGAGAAAACCTACCCGATCCATGACCCCCATGGTCGTTTCAGCGACGTTTTTCAAAGCGATCGAAGAGCTCAAAACGGCATTTTCGAAAAAAACTTGAGTTATGAGCATGGATTTCGCAAAGATCTTGTCAAAATCAAAACAAAAGATTTGATTTTGAAATCAAAAAGAAATCGTGTTCTTTGGTTCTTCAACTTCCCGATGGAGAAGCGACGGCTCGGGTCTCCGAAACCGAATGCAACTTAGAATTATCTGCCGCTGTCGCAAGCTGAAAACGACTTGATAAAGGCCATCACGACCAGAATCTTTATGCGGCAGTTCCGGTGATTTCAAGATTCTTTTCTAGTGTTTTTCTACGGTAGCGTTCATGGACAATTCGAAACAAGCTCCAGCCATTGATTTTGCGAGGAATAAAACGAAATGCACAATTCAAAATTTCAACACAAAATTGAAAATCATGCAATCAGTTCTCAGAATCCTCACAATGGCGATAACCATGGAAAAATAAAATGGAATCAACTCAAATGAACAAATAAACTTCCGGTTTCCGATGGCGGCAATCCGTAGAGATGGCAAACGAAATCCAGATCACGGGTTTCATTTACAAATTAATATGGATCCTCTAAATTTTCGAAAATAGGACCTCAAATCCCAGAACAAAAACGCCAAACCAAATAGCATTAGAAAAAACATGGATCTAAGGGTTTTCAGGTATATTGATATACACACATATATCATTCACAGATTGACATGGGTCTCCAAGCAAGATTTGAAAATAAGACCACTGATCCCAGATCAAAAGTTTTAGAATCAAAAGAATTTGAATAAGATTTATGAATGAAACATAAATTGATTTCTCAGAAAAATTCATCAGAAATCTCATATCAAAAGAAAAATCACTTATTGATTCCAGAGAACAAACACGAGAGAAATTCCAAAAACCCAGATTGAACTCATCTCTTTTTCTTGAAAAATCAAAGAATGAAAATCCAATCAATGAAAATCAAGACAGAGGTATATGAATGGCTCTGATACCAAATGTTAGAAATATAGGCGATCTTATCATGCTGAACAACTAAATAGCATAAGATCAATGCGGAAAAATGAAGTAGAGATCACAAATACCTCCGCCATTGATTTGTCTCCGAAGCAAGCGGGGACGAACTCCGAGTCTCCAAACGAGGAACGAATCCAAGCCGGCAAGCGAGGAACGAACTCCGAGTCCGTCCTTCCGATCCTTCTCTCTCGAATCTGCGAGATGGTGTGCTTTCCTCAAGGTCGGAGCGGGTTCGGGGGACCGGCATGTAATTACACCGTGTGTCTCCCCTCCGGCCATCACGAGCTTAAAAAAGGAAACACATTCAATACGCAATAAGTGCGTATTAATTGGGCCGTTAAAGTATTAATGGCGCATTCAATACGCGACTTATTGGGTATTAATTGGGCAGTTACGAGTATTAATGGCGCATTCAATACTCACTTATTGCGTATTAATTGGTCAGCATTAAGTATTAATGGATGGTTACAAAACCAGCAATAATGTGGGCCATAAATAGAAATAACGGAATATTGATTACTAAATTAAATATTCCAACAGACAACTCCTTCGTTGGAACACAAAACTTTAAGAGACGATGACAAGATACACCCCCAAGGTTTTCATTTATGCCAAATAAAGCGATTTCAAAATAACCAAGACGACAAAAGAGGTCCCAAATAAGGCGGCCTTATTGAATTTGAAACTTTCCACCAAAAGAGCAAAAGAAGCCACGGCTTGCCAGAGCCCAACACACTTGAGCATGAGCTTGTGAATAGTGTTTTGAGTTTGAAGATGATGATTCACCGAATAAGTAGAACGGCTTAATGGAACAGTAATTGTTAATACATTGATGATGATGATAAAGCTAAATTTGGAATCCAAACTTCTGCTAATATTAACAAAATTGATGTTTGAAGGAAAAAAAACCCAATTTAACATAAGTAACTAAAAAACAGCAACAACAAAATTTTATCTCAGTAAGTAAAGTCAGCTCAACAATTAAACAAGTACAACTCAGTGTCTAAATATAAGTCATAAAATATCATTAATTATCCTACAAGTAACTTTTATTTTAAATGAAATTTTTTTCCTTTGGGGAAACACAAATGACTTATATTTAGGCAGGGATATTCAATAAAACTTGGGTTTGGACTTCCAAACTGTTTGAAAAGCCCGCTGATATTTGGTATACTAACAATCTGAAGTTGAGCTTTACCAGCCCAAATAGGTGTATGCATCCCAACATTTTAACCCCAGGATTCCACCTTACAATATTATAAAGTGTCAAATTATGAGTATTTTTTTTTTTTTTTGGGGTCACAAGAAGTGTCAAATTATTTTAAGTCAGGCCGTTACTGATTGGGCTTAGCTAGGCCTCTGAAAGGGAGCTCCAAAGCTGTTTTTGAGTCGAAAACCAAAAGTTGGTTTGAGATATCACATATCAACCTATTTAGGCTGTACGCTGTAGTTAGGCTGACAATAGCATTGGCCGTTTTCGAAGTTCAATTTAAACAAACAACGAGGTTGAATCTAGTGGAAGAAGTTAGTCTTTCGACAAGGTAGAGTATCAAGGTTTGAAACTCATCTAAAGAGATGTTAACATTTAGTACCTAGCATATCTCAGAATAAAGTTATCTTCAATAAGAGAATACAATTGCCTATTACACAATTGAGAAGCATATGTATATTTTGAAAGGAGCTTCAACGGGTCGTGAACCTTGACCATCCGTCTGGACGAGGCTTACTAAAACTCAAATCTAAATCTATAATCACAACTTTGACATAGGGCCAGTTTGAATTGAACGTTTAAAAAACATGTTTATACAAGTTGAAATAAAACTCATTTTACATATTTATTTTATAGAGGTAAAGGGCCAAAATACATATGTTTTTTTTCGAGGAGGCGTTCAACACCAATGTCTTTTTTAGGTGTAAAAGTGCATGTGGTTACGAATTAGATGTAAAAATACCATTTGACCCGATTAAGTTTGACTTTTTTACTGATTGGACGATGACATGGATTTCAAGGTGCATAAATACATAAGTAGTTTAGCTAAAAGAGCGTCAAACACCAAATACTTTTTTTTAGGTACAAAAATACTGTTTGACTGTTAGAGTATCTTTTTAGTACCAGTCAATATCTTAAAGTATTTTTTAGTACCAGTCAATACCATGAAATATTTTTTCAAGATCCTAAAATAATTTTTCAAGATCATGAAGTATTTTTTTCGATCAATCAGTCAATACCTTCAAGTATTTCTTTTAGTATCATCCAAGACACCTACGAAATATTTTTTCAAGATCATAAAGTATTTTTTCAATATGCATCAAGTATCCATGAAATATTTTTTTAGTACCAAATAAGATCCCAGAAATATCTTTTTAGTACCAGTCAATATCTTAAGGTATTTTTTAGTATCAGTCAATACCCTAGAATATCTTTTCAAGATCCTAAAATAAATTTTCAAGATCATGAAGTATTTTTTCGATGTCAATCAATATCCGAAATATCTTTTTAGTACTTGTCAATATTATGAAGTATTTTTTTTAGTACCAACTAGCATATTGAAATCCTATATTTCAAGATACTGACTGGAACTATTTTTTCCACACAGTTGTTTTGAAAGCCACGTCATCGTCCAATCAGAAAAAAGTTAAACTTAACGGTCAAACGATATTTTTGCATCTAAAAAGCACTTGGTGTTAGGCGCTCTTTTGTCCAAATGACATGTGTATTTTTGTACCTTGAAAGTCACGTCATTGTCCAAAGTAACAAAATTCAAACTTAACGGTCAAATAGTTTTGCACCTAATTTATAACCACGTGTGTACTTTTACAACTAAAAGAAGCACTTGGTGTTAGGTGCTCCTCCGAAAAAAAAAAAAAAAAAAAAAAAAAAAAAACATGTATATTTTTGCCCATTAACCCTACTTTATATACTTTAAATCATGTTGGAAAAATAGCTTTCACCGTTAATCCAAATAGACACTTAGTAGTAAAAGAGAAAAAAGTTTATTTTAGGGTGCTTTTTTACTTTATATCCCTCAATATATAAACGTTTAGATGCTTTAGTTGAAGGATAAAAAACACACAAGCACGCACACATGGTAATTGAGCCGGAAAAATTTTGTTGGTCAGTTATACACATTATATTCTCTCTGTTTTTTGGTGCAAAAATGGGATCACTATCATTTTCATTAGGGTTAAGGGCAAAAATATACATGTTCTTGGTCAGAGAAGTACTGCAAGTGCAAGTCTTTTTTAAGGTCAAAAGTAACTATGTAGTTATAAATTAGGTGCAAAAATAGCGTTTGACTATTAAGTTTGACTTTGACCGTTAAGTTTAACTTATTTTTTCGGATGGACAATGACGTGGCTTTCAAAGGTGCAAAAATACACATGTGATTTGGCCAAAAGAACGTTCAACACCAGGTGTTTTTTTTTTAATTTTTTATTATTTGATTTCTTATTAACTTATTAATATTAATTAAATAAAAAATTCTTTATTATTTTTTTATTAATATTAATAATACTTAATAATATTCTCTCTCTCAGCTGAACAAGACAAGTAGACGCAGGTACGCGTTCTCTTGTCCTCTCTTAGCTTCTTCCCATATTTAATACCTCTCTCCACTGTAAATAACCCATAAAACTCATCAGTCTAGCTAGCCGTTCCCATAATCATCCAACGCCGTCTCCATATTTCTCCTTTTTGTGGCATCATAAATTAGAGATCTATCGGCAGAACCAACATGGCTGCTCAAGTGAAAGAGCGAACCTTGGAGGAAACACCCATGTGAGCCGTTGCTGTTGTCTGCTTCGTCTTGCTTGCCATTTCCATCGCCATTGAACATCTTATTCATGTTCTCGGACATGTACGTGTGTGTGTTAATTGTTTGTCTTTTCTGCCATTACGTACCCTGATGTATCCAAAAACATGGTGCATATATGGATATATACATGTGATTTTCTTAAAATAATTGTATGGTGCACTGCTCTAATGGCTTCCTACTCCTTGGAATTATACAGTGGTTCCAGAAGAAACACAAAAGGGCTCTGTATGAAGCACTTGAGAAGGTTAAAGGAGGTATACATATCGATGGGAATGGCTTCTCTCCTTTGCCAGTTATATCCGCTGCCCTCCTTTTCCCTGCAGCGACGCCGTTTAACACGTATAGTAGCTTTGGAAATTGCCTCAGGTCCCCACAACGCAGGCTGACCAAAATCAACCAATGTTATCCTTGTTTCTTTTCCTTCATACGCTGAAGATATCATTTTAATATTTTAATAGTTAATAGCAAAAAATTAATATTTTGAATTTGTGTCTTTATTTTTCAATTTAATGATAGGGTAAAACAATTCATCTTTTTCTAACATTTTCAATTTTTATAGTTCTTTAATAAATTCACAGACTTATTTACTTAAACAAATAAAATCATATATAATACTCCATAGTCTTTAATATAAGATAAATTTGGGAATTTGATGCAGGTCCTAAATATAAAACATATTTTCATATTGGTCAACCATTTCTTATATGTCCCTATTGATGCTCCATGTACAATAATTAAGGAGTAGATGTAGGAAATTAAGAAATATGAATAAGTTATTTTAGAAAATACATGTCATACTAAATAATTTAACTAACTTCCTTAATATAATCAAATTGGGTATATATGTCTTATATTAAGACCCAATGGAGTATTTTTCAGAAATATCTCCGGAAAACCAATATATTTATTTATTTAATAACTTAACTAACTTCCAGATAACTTAACTAACTTCCGGACCCAATGCAAACCGTCTCTTTGCCCAAAGGAACGTGTGATGAGGTTGAAAAAGCGAGAATCGAAGGTTCTGTGGGGGAACGACTCCGGATAAGAGAAAGGTGCACTGGTAAATTGGGATACAGTTTGTGAGCCAAAAAAGCGTGGGGGTCTTGGCCTGAAACACTTACAATGCCAGAATCAAGCTTATATGATGAAGTTAGGATGGAACCTGATAAAGAGGAGAGATGACCTTTGGGTGAATGTAGTAAGGAGTAAGTATAAATGTGGAAATGACTTAATACCGGTTATTAATCCAAAAAGGCGGGGTCCAATGCTTGGTCCGGAATTAAGAAATCTTGGGAGGCCGTGAAAGCCGGGACCCAGTGCACACGGATTTGGGCACTATTCGGTGGACACGACAGGCACAGGGTTTTCTCAGTCAAGTCAGCGTACAATGTTCTCTCGGGAGAGGCAGATGGGGAGGATCGAGTATGGCAACGGGTATGGAAATTACAAATATGGAACGGATTCGCAGAGGGATGGGAGGGGATGGTCGTTGTTCATGGTGTGGGGCGGGGTCGGAGAGTCTGCTTCATGTGTTGCGCGACTGTTCTGATACAAAGCAACTCTGGGCAGCGGTGGTGAGTCCTAGCTTTGTTAGTCAATTTTTCCGGTTGGACGTGCATCCCTGGCTTAAACAGAATATCCACCGAGTTCATGATCGTGGAAAGGGGGGCTGGTAGGGGTGTGCAAGTGACCCGCAACTCGCCCAACCGCCCGCACCCCGGAAAATTTTCCCCGGATTAAGCTCCGCCCGATTGGGCCCGTCACGGAACAGGGTAGCCGTGCATCGTTTACATGTTACGGGCGGGGCACGGATTGAGGCACGGGGCACCCGTGCCCCGTCCGTACCCGTTTACACCTTTTTTTTTGTTGGCCTCCCCCAACTGTGAGGTGTCAGTCAGCAATGCCTAAAGATAACAAGGACGTAATAGATATTGCATGCCTCAATCTTTGCGCCATGGAATCCTTTTTCATTTCCATTGAAGTAACCATGACCAAATGGAGCCTGAGGTGTTAAAACAAATAGTGGGTGTGTATAGTATTGTTTCCTTTTTAGGCGAACCAATGGCCTTTTAGTTACAGACAGAACAAAAGCCAGAGAAGTTTTAATACTCAAGATTTTATTTAATTACGCAATAAACAGTGCCTTTGTTCCATAATACTACGTATTGACTATCGCCTAGCTATAATTATCCTCTAGTTACAGGTTTGGGCGAAGGAAAACATTACCGTAAGCTTGAATTTGCGATATTTCTAAAGGCACTCCGGAGTGGGTTCTCGAACCTTCGCGGAAACTCTTTCGACAAGAGCTCTGCATAATATTTAACCATTTTCAAAAATAGATGACTTTTGACGTGTCAAAAGGAAGAAGACAATTTTTGAAAGCAATAATAACTAAATAAAAAATGACAAAGCTTAAAGCTGTTCTTCATTTACACCAGTGGAAAATTTCATAATGATCATTCAATATGCAAGAGAACCAAATTATTATAATTCAGAAATGTGCAATGGAAGCATCAAATAAATACTATGCTATAATTTACTAATACAAAACTTGGTACACACAAAAGGTGGTTAGGTTCAAATGGCAAAATATAGCCGGGTTCAAGAAAGATTGTAGGTACATAGAAAATTGATTTTAAGCTTAAAGTTAATTAGAACTCTTAGCTCTAATGCTAAGAAAACCATAATTGAATGGATTTGAAGGAAAAACTGTAGATAAATATGACATTTTAATCAAATGAAAAAAAAAATCTTTTGGAAAATTTAATAAAATATGAACAAGAATTGGAAGGTGAGTTATAATAAAAAAGATTTTTTGGCCAATGAATTCCGGTGAGCTTTCTTAAGTGGCCTTGCCTTGTCACAAACTTAAGCAGTTTCTTATTCCCAGAGCAAAAGAATCACCTTTGCCCATCTTTTTGAAAGGAAACAATGTTTTAGCAAGTTACTGACCATTTCTAGCTTATCCCAAATCATAACATGGAGCCAATTTAACAAAAAAGCTTCTACTTTGCATGAAAAAAAGAAGAATCTGGGCAAACAAAAAGAAACAAATCGGGCCCAAATTTTTTTTTTTAAAGATAAAAAAGCCTAACGCCTAAACGGGTTCTCTGGACCCGTTTAGGCGTACCCGTTTAACCTATACCCGTTGTGCCCCGTACCCGTCCAACCCGTACCCGTTGTGCCCCGTACCCGTTCAATTTAAACGGGCGGGCCGCGGGTTACCCCTCGAGGCAGCCCCGCCCGCCCGTTGCTCACCCCTAAGGGCTGGTGTGAATTCTTCTCAACAATCTGGTGGGCCGATTTGGCTTATGCCGCAACTCACGGATTTTCGAGAAGGTTTCCATCGTAATGGAGCTATTATAATGAGAGCTAAATCCATTGTAACTAGTGCGACTAAGGCGAGAGGTTTTCGCGGGGATCAACCTCAATGGCCGGATTCAGTTGTCAAAGAGAGGTATCATGGGAGGCGCCGTGTCATGGGTGGATTAAACTAAACGTCGACGGTGCATGTGCGCATAACAGGGTTGCTACCTATGGAGGCATTATTCGGGATGATAGTGGTTATCTCAAACAAGGGTTCATGTTTAAGGTGAGGAACTGCGGATAGTCGGTAGCGGAGCTATGGGCGGTTGTTTGGTTTGAAAATGTCTTTGGGATCTTGGTAGCGCAGAGTGAGCTTGGAGTCTGACGCTGAGGAGGTTGTGGCGCTGTTGAATGCAGACAGCCAGGCCAGCCACCCAGATGAAGATGTGATTCACGAGATAAAATGTATGCTCGATCAAAGTTGGGAGGTGCAGTTGCGGTGGATACCCAGGAAGCTAACATGGCGAAAGAAACTACATTGCGAAACAAGCGTTCGATGGTTGGCCTGGAATTCACCACTTTCATGCTACTTTTGGGGACTTGGAAGCGATTCTGGATAAGGATAAGGGATGTGTTAGGTTAGGTAGCGGCGTTGGTTGAGGGCTTCCCCTCCTCTTTTTGTATCAAAAAAAAAAAGGGGTTGGTCCACAGTAGCCGGCTGAGACTATTCCTTGTCAACATCTGGATTATCCTCCTTCATTGACGCACCTCAAGCATTATTCTTATGAATCAAGCATTATAAGTTTTTTTTTTGTCCAAAAAAATCGATTTTATTAATAACCAAACAATAATTACACACGCTAATAGCCAAAGCCAAAGAAAACCCTCAAAAATCCTAACGAATACAACCTACCACACACCTTACCAAACTAAAAAACAAACAACTTCTACCATTTAACACTAGAAAACATCAAAGAATTAACCTACCCTTGTCCTATCTTGGACCACAGTGGTTTTATCTTTCCCTTCCATTGACTACCAAGAGTCTTGAACCAGTATGTTGCTTAGAGGAAATGGAATAGAGTTCAGCCATGATGACTGATACATCTCCTCTGATGCATATGCTGCTAGCCAATCTGCAACTTTGTTGCCCTTCCTTGAAACCAAGGAGAGCGAGACCCCTTTCTCCGACTCCAGCACTCGCAGGACTTCAGTTAGCAGATCCTTGCTCCTCCACTCACATCCCACTGTTGTCCTTCCTTTTAGTAATCTGTACAAGCATTCACAATCTGTCTCAATGACTATCTCCATATCCTGAAACTTGTTCCTGAATTTCAACGCCTCAACCACTACTAGACATTCAGACATGAATGGCATTTGGGCCACCACAAAACTGCATCTCCCATCCACCAGCACCCCCTATAATTCTTGCATATTAATCCAATACCAGCTGCACCCGAAGCCTCCTTAAAGGACCCATCAACATTAATTTTGATGACCCCTTTAGGTGGTGTTGTCCACGACATGTGCCTCAGCAAGCCCGTCTCAAATATTTTCTTGGATTCTCCACCTTTCCTCTTGCGTGCCTCCCAAAATTCCGCCACTTGTGTATTAAGCAACTGTACAACTTTATTAGCTTCTGGGACTTCCTTTCTGAATACCCAATTGCACCTCTTCTTCCATATCCACCAACACATGGTAGCAAACCATGCCTTGCCATACTCATCCAAGGACACATCACCCCATTCATTAAATTTCAGGCCTAACGGGCTCCCAAACCAGCAATACCGAGTCCATGGACAGAAAAATAACATATGCTCAATAGACTCCCTCTCACACAAGCATATCAGGCAAAAAGGGGTGACAGCACATCTGCACCTAAACAGGACCTCTTTTGTAGCTATAGCCCCCGATCCTAGCCTCCATAAAAAATGTTGTACTTTTGGCAGAACTATTAACCTCCAGATACATTTCCAAAGTATTTTAGGGACAATGAAAGACGTACCCGGGTCTTTAGGAATATCCATTTCCCTGACTTTCTTCGCTGCTGCATAGCCAGATTTAACTGAATAAGTGCCATCACTATTTGCCAGCCAAATTACACGATCTTCACAACCATTGGTAGGGATCGGCATGCTTAAGGTTTTATCCCTTTCCAAATTACTGATTCTGGTTTGGATAGAGGAAAGGTTCCAACAACCATCTGAAATGAGATCCTCCACTTTTAGTTTCCTATCATCATCAGAGAGCGCTGCACTGTGTAATCTATATCCTTTAAGTCCATGTATCCACTGGTCTTCCCATATGCTAATGCCTCTCCCATTTCCCAACTTCCAGCAAAGCTCTTTTAAAAGCAAATCACGACCCTCCAACAAGCTAGTCCACCCCCATGAAGCATGGCTTCCTTTTTTCGCAGCCAGAAAATTCCCTTGAGGGAAGTAAATACCCTTGATTACCTTGCACCACGATCATTCGGATGATCGACAAGCCGCCATTCTGTTTTTGCCAATAAAGCCTTATTGAAGCAAAGTAGATCCTTGAACCCTATACCCCCTCCAACTTTCTTTCAGATGCCTTCTTCCAGCTCTTCCAATGAATTGCCCCTACCTCCCCCTTATGACCCCACCAGAATTGGGATATGAGTTGGTCTATTTCCATATAGGATTTTTTGGGAAATAAAAAACATGTCATCGGGTATGTGGGAATGGCGTTTGCTACGTCCTTAATCAGTATCTCCCTACCAGCAAATGTCAATAATTTTTTCTTCCATCCTTGGAGTTTCAGGCCTACCTTGTCTCTAATTCCAGCAAGAGCAACAACTTTTGAGCGACCCCACAGCACTGGCAACCCCAGGTACTTCCTCGTCTGCTCTGAATGCTTGATTCCTAAGCATATCGAGACTGTATCTCTAATGTTTGCAGGTGTATTAGTGGAAAAGAAAACGCTGGATTTTTCTAAGTTGACCAGCTGACTAGAGGCTTTACAATAGACATCAATTATCAACTTAACAACTTTACAGTTGATTTCATCAGCCTTGAGAAACAGAAGCGCATCAAAAAAACAATGTGACAGGATTGGAGTTTTCCTAGCTAGCTTTATCCCCATTAAGTCCTTCCTTTCAACATGAGTCTGGATCATTAATGACAGAACCTCAGATACCAAAATGAATAGGTATGGTGAGAGGGGATCACCCTGCCGCACCCCACGTTCAGGTCTGAATTCATCTACTTTTTGCCCGTCCACCTTCAAGATGAACTTTGTTGAGCAAATGCACTTCATAATCTAATTGACCCATCCAGTATAGAACCCCATCTTTAAAATGACAGCCTTCAGGAAGTCCCATTTGATTCGATCATAAGCCTTGTTCATATCTATTTTCAAGGCACACTCCCATTTCTTACTTGCCTTCTTGTTTTTCAGGTAATGGAACGCTTCATGAGTCAAGATTATGTTATCTTGAATCATTCTTCCTGCAACAAATGCTTGTTGATTTGGAGATATGATTTTTCCCATTAGCTCCTTCATCTTCATGATTATAGCAATAACTTTGTAAGAAACATTACAGAGCCCAATCGGCCTAAAGTGATTGACACCTTCTGGTTTATCCACTTTTGGTATTAGCACTATGTTGGTGTCATTGAGTAGTTGCAGTCCTGACTGGTTGTCAAAAAACATCTTCACCATGTCACATACTTCCTTGTTCACTTCTTTCCAAGCTATCTGATAGAAAAGGGCTGAGAACCCATCTGGTCCGGGGGCTTTATTGGCACCAAGTTGGAAAACAGCTGCCTCAATTTCTTGGTGGGTAATTGGAGCCATCAGCCGACTATTATCCTCTATCGTGACTACCTCATTGATATATGATAGTGCACGCCCGGCATCGCGTGTTCCCCCTATACTGAACAATTTTACATAGAATTCCTTAAATGTTCTATTGATATCATCTCTTTCCTCCAACCAAATACCACTGTCATTTTTCAACCTCAGGATCTTGTTTCTAAGTCTTCTCTGTATGACTGTATTGTGAAAGAATTTGGTGTTTCTGTCACCATAGCCAAGCCATGAAATTCTGGATCGTTGCCACCAATAAGCTTCCTCCAACCTCTAGGTTTCTTCAATTTGCCGAATCAAATCCTCCGACATAGAGAAAGCTGCCTCCGTCATTCTTCCAGCGTGACATTCGCTCAATTTCCCCCTAAGCTGATTAATAATCTTCCTAAAATTAGGGAATTCCTGTTTACTCCATTCAACTAACTTCCTTTGGCAGGCTAACAATCTTCTCACCAAGTCTGCTATTCTGTCTTCTTCCACACCTTCCACATCAGTTCAGCCTTCAAGGATAGTAGGCAAAAAGTGCTCATACTGAGCCCAAATAGCCTCGAATTGAAAGGACTTGGCACCCTTTATCTCATGATAGCAACAATCCACTAGTACGACATGATGGTCTGATCCAATGGGTTCAATGTGGAAGACCAACGCTTTCTCAAACATTTCTCTGAATGGCACATTACCAAGGGCACGATCCAACCTTTCCCGCACTATATTCCCAGGTCATTTATTACTCCATGTGAATTTCGCCCCCTTGAAATCTAGGTCCATTAGTTACAGTCATACAACAGTGTTTGAAAGTTGATGATCTTACGCATAGCTCTCGGATTGCTGCCCTCTTTTTCGGTTGTATGAGTAGATCATTAAAATCTCCAACTGCCAGCCAATCAACCTTCACATTTAGTGCCAGCTTTCTTAATGTTTCCTAAGCAATCCGACACTCTCCTTCTTTGGGGGGACCATAAATACACGAAATTAAATTTGACACATGAAGCCTACTAGCTTCTGCCATGACGTGGATTATATTCTGAGATTTATATAGGATTGAGATAGCAATCGAATCATGCCAACATAGTGCTAGTCCACCTGCTAATCCTCTCGGTTCCAATGTTTGTTCCTTGTCAAAACCACACTTCAACCTTAATCTGCTCAACTTCATATTACTCATCTTTGTTTCCATAAGGAAGATGATTGAGGGATGGTATTTGGCTACCAAATCCCTCAGATTTTTGACTGTCAAGACTCTTCCTAAACCTTGACAGTTCCATGATAGGATCCTCATGGCGACTTGGTGGCTGTCAATGGCCAGCCACCAGCACCATCAGAAATGTGTCTTTGCCTCTTGATCCCACCTGCTTTGAACACAAACAATGCTGCCTCCTCATTGCTAATTGTAGAGTGCCCCTTCTCCTCCTCCAGATCCATATCTCCCTCGGTAATATTTTCCTTTAAGCCTTTGTTCTTTCTTCTGACACTCCTTTTAATCCTAGCTTCAGTTTTCCTTAAGCCTTCTGCATAAGATGAAATTAAAGGTTTGGATGCAGTACCCGTCCCTACCAATCTTCTACGTTTTGGCTTCGAAACCTCCCAATCCTCCTCTACATTCCTTTTCACTCCTAGCTTGCTAATTCTGTTGATGACATCATGTAAAATTCCTCCATTATATACCACCATAGCCATAGGACTTGTTACTTGATTAGCCGGTGGACCCTGTTCTTGACTTGCAACATCCTCTTTTGATGATCTACAAAGCTTAGTAACTAGCTCTAGAGAATTGCACTTTGTCTCTTCTTCCTTCGCATGCTGCATACTCCCCTTAGCCCTGCCTCCTCTTGACTTGACGGTATAGCTTTTGCTCCTACTGACTCTGCTAGGACCTCCTTCCATCTCTGAATTTACTGTAAGGCTTTCTTCTCTCTCAAAAACTCCCGCATCTGTTACAGCTATGTTTTCTTTCAACTGATTATGCAGCTTGATAATGAATAAGTCTTCCTCCTGCATCTTGGAGCTATTTGCTTCTTTCTTCTTTTCATCTTCATACTTCCGTAACAGCACTTCCTCCTTTCTCTTTTGGACATAACTTGCTTTCAACCAGTCCTGTTGAACCACAACCATAGCTTCATCCTTATTGCGACATACAGTAGTAGTGATCCACGCCCTATACCTAGGCTCTGATGGATTAACCGCTGACATCATCTTTTCAGATCTATAATTGCGATTATCATGCCCGACTCATCCGCAATTGTAACAGAACTCTGCATTTTCTCATAGCGAATCGAGATCCATATTTTCTTGTCTTCCGATCTAGACATCCAGAAGCCATAAGCCAGAGGTTTTTTCAAGTCAAGCAGTACTCTAGCTCACAGAAAGCCTCGAAAATATCTACCATTGGAGCACGGATCCTCCGCTAACAGAACCTTGCCAACGTAACCTCCGATCGTTACTGCGTTCTCCAGACACATCGTTTCCATAGGAACATTATGCATCTGGATCCACACTGGACTGTGGCTAAAATCGAACTCCTCACATGTCTTGTACTTCGATCATTCCATTAAATTGAGCAGAGATCCATTGATTGATCACGGACGGCCACGCAAAATCCTAGTGTACTCCTCCTCCTTCAGGAAGTTGAACATGAATGTGTTACCGTTTATCTCGATAACATCGAAGCCTTCCATAAGATTCCACGTCTTTCTCAAAATTGACTCCATGGCAGATCTCGTGTAGTTCTTGTTAGATAGAACCTTACCAATCAGGATCCTACTGGTATCCACATTACACCAAACCAGATGATCTGCAATTTGGCTTTCCTCCATTCGAATATACACTATTCCTCCTGGAACATAGACTGACGACACCGTTCTCGCCCCGCGCAGAACCTCTGACTACTCCACCGGACCTCCTAGCAACCACTCCAACACCCTGATGCACCACCGTCCTTACCACTCTCACGCTTGGCGGAGAGAACTATGCTCCCACACAAGTGCGTGGGGAGATTGAGTATGTTTACTGTTTTTCTATTTCTACTGTCAATTTAGACCCACTATGAATTTCTCTGAGAAACGATCCAGGTTTCATTATACTACCAATCCTTTATTGATCCTGATATTTTGTGAGGGCTCGGCAACTCTCATCAAAATTTTTATAGATTACGGAGATCTTTATTTGATTTTCTCAAAAGACACATAGTTGTTAAATTCCCACATCATGATTAGAATTACGTTCATATATAGATCGATTAGAATTTTCAGGGTTCAGTTATATTTTTTGGAAACCAGCTGTTGGTATCACAAAAACATGACAATTTTTTAATCCATTCAAAAAGATGAAAATTAAACATGACAAAACTCCTTCATTTCATTCAAAAAATTAACGCAGTCGCGATAGTAAAAGAAAGAAAAAGTTTGCATGATTAAGCAAAACACAAGTACCACGTATCTTAAACGGTAAGGTTTACAAAAAAAATTAATAATAGTTTGGAATTTTTTTTATTGAAAAAAATCCGTGTAGGAAATGTGCATTAAATGTGGAATGTCTTCTCAATTGATACCCCACTTCAACGTCCAACTCAACTCTATCTGTTTGGTGTGACGAGATTAAACAATATTACTCTCACACATAACTTGAACTCAATATTACTAATGGTGATTTCCCGTTTGAATTTTTCTGAATAAATTCAAGTTCTTTTATATATGGCCCCTATCTTCGCTAATCATGTTAATTAATTAGCGCGTGCGCACCCACTTACAAGTCATATATAAAGATCAAAAATAAATTAATTATTTCTAAAGATAACTCTAATCTTAGCTTCATACATAAACATCGCAAGTTGGAAAGATGTTTTCGGTTCTGGAAGATGACATGAAGAGCCCCAGGAATCAGTCGGATAATTAATACCTCGACTCAGCCCAGGCCGGTGGATCCTGGTTGATTGGCATGTATTTGCTGGTTAGCTCAACAATTATAGCAACAAGATGCGGAAAGTACAGAAAGAATAATCATGTCTGAACTGATCATTTGTTGGCTAGCTCAAGAAGATAGCTTATTCACCCAAAAGGATTCGATGTACCTGATAATTGCATATTATTACACTTAATTGTATCTCTTGTTTAATAAATTTAGGATTGTTTAGTTCATAAATAATGGGCTTTTATATTTAACTGGGTTTTTTTATTAGATTTAATTCATTTCAGTGATAAAATTTCATATTTACTGGTACTTCACTATTTTCACCACAACTCTTGACCGGATATCCGATTAGCCTCATTCAGACAAGAAGGCGGTCAAAATTGGAGCTAAAGTCGGACACATTTTTCTGTATTTTTATTGAGCCCGAATTTTGTAATTAAATACCATTTGCTATTTATTTCCATTTTATGCCGGACTTGTGAAGCCCCAGTCTGTTTTGAATTAGGTTTTTACTCTAGTCATTTGAAACACATGAGTCATTACATTTTGTATTGAATTTCGGATTAAAATAGGAGCTCTTCATTTTCTTTAATATGTTCTTCATCATTTGTCCTATACAACCATGATTGGTGAGCTTCAGTGATTGACCCAAAGTTGAGGATTCTATGATTCATCCAGGAGAACCTATCTTAATCGGTAGTTAACTCGTTTATATTTTGTAAGCCCAGAGTATCCATTGCTGATAGCAATAACTAAGTATATAGCCTAGGGCCGGAAGCCTTTTTTATTATTTATTTTTAATTTTAACTATTTTTTATTTTCTTTTTTTAAAAGAAATATAATTAATAAAAACAATAATTAAAGTTCTAATTTAACAAATAACTTGTTTATGCAATATATATCTCTTTCACGTATCTCTAACTGAAATGATATTAGATATTTCTTTTATCTCTTCAGAACTAATATTAACCATTTTCTTAAACGCATAAATCTCATCTCAAATATAATAGAAGTGTAAATTATATAGATTTTGTCACGTTGTTGGAAGAGATTTACCTTCATATATGGTTCGATTAGAATTTTCAGGGTTCAGTTATATTTTTTGGAAACTAGCAGTTGGTATGACAAAAACATAACAATTTTTTCATCCATTCAAAAAGATGAAAATTAAACAAGACAAAACTCCTTTATTTCATTCAAAAAATTAAACAGTTGCGATAGTAAAAGAAACAAAGAGTTTGCATGATTAAGCAAAACAAAAGTACCATGTATCATAAACGGTAAGGTTTACAAAAAAAAAAAAAAGGATTTTTTATTTTATTTTAAAAAGATCTCTGTGGGAGATGTGCATTAAATGTGGGAAGGGGACATATTTGGCTTCTTTCTTGAAGGATCAGATCCGCTGAGATTACGTAACAAAAAATTTCAAATTCCACGTATGTTTGTCGACTGTCTTCTCAATTGATTTCCCATTTCAACGTCCAACTCAACTCTATCTGTTTGGTGTGATGAGATTGAACGATATTACTCTCACACATAACTTGAACTTAATATTATACTAATGGTGATTTCCCTTTTGAATTTTTCTGAATTAATTCAAGTTCTTTTATATATGGCCCCTATCTGCGCTAATCATGTTAATTAATTAGCGCGCACGCGTACTCAGTTACAAGTCATTTATACAGTTCAAAAATAAAATAATTATTTCTAAAGATAACTCTAATCTCAGATTTATACATATACATCGCAGGTTGGCAAGATATTGAATGTCATGTATGAAGTAAAGCACAGAATCACAATCGGATAATCAAGTGACTTAGAAGAAAATTAATTAGTCTGAGGAGAATATTAAGATTTAAAGTGCTCCAGCAAATTCCTTTTGAATCCATACATATGGAATCCAAGTCCAGTCCAACTTATGATATTCTAGACAGTCTTAAAGTTAGAATTATATCGTATTTTTATCCTAATTCATTACTACAAAAAATAAATTTAACGGCCGTTTTTAGGACAATTCAATAACTGTTTCCTTGGTGTTGTAAATTAAGGTTAAGCATAGACGACTATTCTTAATGCAGTTGTTATAATTTGCTCTATAACGACATAACAAAATGAATGTCTACTTATGTTAGTAGTCTAAAAAAATTTCTTTTCTAAAAAATACCGTGTACAATGACCAATTTTCAAAGACTATTTTTATATGTAATAGTTGTAATAATTGATATGATAACCACGACAAGACATATTTATAAAGACTGTTTTTATAGGTAGTAGTCGTAGTAACTTTGTCATTAAAAATGACCGTTTTTTCCCCTGAAGAAGTCGTCGTAGATTCGCTTTTTCTAAAAGATTATTGCTTATAACGACTCATTTACAAAGACTGTTTTTCATGTGTAACAATCGTAGTAATTGTACTGTTATAAATTACCATTTTTATTATAGCAATTGTGGTAATTTATCACTTCCAACGACCCATTTACAACGACTATGTTTTATTGTAACAGTCTTAGTAATTTATTGCTTAAAACAACGGTTTTACAACGATGGTTGGCTAAATCTGTCGTCCAATTTTATATATACATTTTTTACAAATGAAATTTGTTTTTATGTTCGTATCTTTTTTAGATACAAAATTAAAACAGAGAATAAATAAAACTAGGTAATACTAGTAATAATCAGCCTGTAATATCTTTTAAAAAAGGTTAAAAAATAATAATAATTAAAATAAATAATTAAAATAATATTAAAATAATAATTAAAAAAAATTGTGGCTGCCACCTTGGGGAGGAAGATTGCCTGCGGAGGAATAATAATTACCCCCTCCCCGAACCGCCTCTCCCTCCATTTTAAATATATATGTGCATAGTTTGGTGTTGTGTGTGCGTGTTAGGTGAGCGTGAGCGTGGTGTCACGGATCACAGGGAACGTCAGATATTTTGTGCACAAGACACTCCAAAAGAGGTTTCTAGAGAATTCCACATTGTTGTAGAACTTTGTACATAGAGCTAGAGTTGTGTGGAGAGTTCTAGAGACTCTTTTGCAAATGTAAATATCTAGATATTTTGGGAGAAGGTTCTAGAGAACCAATCTCCACCGTTGGATGTAATTAATCTTAGCCGTTCATTGAGGAGGTGGTAGGCTATAAATAGAGGTGCCCACCTCATTTGTAAACCATTCGAAAGCAATACAAGTTCTCTACAATTCCAGAGCTTCTCTCTCTAAGTTTACTTCTCTCTCTAAGTTCTCTTTGCCTTTGTGCTCATTGCCTACTTGTGAGGGTTGGTGACTTAGCCAAGATCAAGGGAGTGATCAAGCTAAGGCCAAGCACGGTTTTGGGTGGAATTTGTCTAAGACCGTGACAACGTGATTGCCTACTTGTGAGGTTCGGCTGACTTAGTCAAGATCAAGGGAGTGATCAAGCTAAGGCCGGCACGGTTTTGGGTGGAATTTGTCTAAGACCGTGATAGTGGGCTGGGATGAGCTGAGCGAAAGTTAGGCGGTAGGGAGAAATTTGAAGAGTGAAGTGAGGAAGAGAAAATAGAAGGTTATTTGAGTTTTTAAAGTAAATTATTTATCTTATAAGATTATTTAGGTAATTAAATTAATTTTATTTCAATAAAATTTCTTCATGAAAGTTATTCTACACATTTTTATCTTTCTCATGAGGGTAATATAGTATTGATTAGTGAGAATTTTGTGATTAGACTTTTGATAAAACTTTGAGATTTGATAATAAATGACAATATATTTCTAGAGCATGATTAATAGATAATTGTAATCTGTTAATATTTATTAGTTTGTAGTTGTAGGAATTTAAATTTAATTTTTCTATCTAGAAGGATTTAGGATTTATGTCTTATAGAATATTTGGATTAGTAAAGGTATTATTATGGGTTTCAAAAGTTAGGATTTGTTAAATCTTGAACTATATATAATTATGAGTTGGAATTTAGAATTTAAATTAAAGTTTGATATAATTATGAGTTGGAATTTAGAATTTATATTCAAGTTTATAATTTATTTATTGGAGATTATATTGAAGAATAGATTGATCGACGAGATTTGAGGTTTATAAATGAATATTACTATTTGAAATTTTTAGGTGAAACTTTTATTGGGAATTGGGTATCTTGGATATGGTAATAATTTAATGATCATAATTAGTAAAAACTAATTTATAAAGGAATGAAATGAGATTGTAATGCTGATTTGAGGAATAAATAAAATTGTTACTTCTTCTAAGAAAACTAAAATGAGACAATTATAGTTTAATTAATTAATTGTTATTATATTAGTTGGTAGTTTTGTTAATTCAATCTATTAATGTATAATTATATTTTTATTTTTATAGTGGACTTGATGTCTCTCAAATTTAGTTATTGTGTCAAGAACTTGAAGTAACTACTTTTCACTTGTTATATGTGTTATTAATATGTTATTTGTGAGTATATTTTGAAATACTTATTGAGACAAAAAATAATATTATTATTTGTTTTTGAAAATGCACTTTCGTTATGATTTCGTGAGTTGAAATAGTATTGTTATCTTAATAATTAATGAGATGAACATAAATTGAAGTTTTTAGGAAGTATATTTATTAGGAGAGACCAAAAAAAAAAAAAAAATCACTCTAAACCTCAAAAAAGATTAATGTTAAATCTAAAGTGACTAGAAATACGCTTGATCAAGTTAACAGAATTATGATGATAACAAGTTGGTAACAACAATTTTCTTTTTTATATTGCTTAATCTTTTTGCTAGACGAATATGCTCTGCATTTTGTTTTCCAAGACTTGAGCTAAAAAGGCACAAGTACGTGCATAAGAGTGACATAAGTACATTAATTAATTAAAAGACTTCTATTAACTTAGCAGCATATACAAGGAGAGGAGAGGGATCGGATTGAGGAGAATGAGACAAGAGGTAGACAAAGAACAAAGGAGTAAATGGGTGGAAACAAATCAAGCCAGACTAAGTCGGGCTTTGACTAAATAGATTTGAGCTTGTAATAGAGGCCTAAAGTCGAGCATGAGCCGAGCCTAGGCTTATAGACATACTTTTTTTATTCTTAGGTTTGATTCTTCAAAAAAACCTAATCGTGCGAAGCTTTTTTACAAGTCTACTTATAATGTAGGTCTTTAAATATGTTTAAAATTTAAGTCTTAAAGTTCTATGATTTAAAGCCTACTTACAATAAAATTTAGTTTTTATAATTTAATAAATCTAAATTAAAATTAATTCAAAAAGCTATTATATTTGAGTTTCAAATTATAAAGAACCAACCTACTATGATAATTTAATAATTATATTTTTAAATTAAAATAAAAAATGATAAAAATATAAATATAACATAGACACATATAATATAAATAAAATTATATTTTAGAATGTGTAAACAAGTCAGACCTGAAGGCTTATAAGCCAAGCCATCATAAAATAGGTTAAGCCTGTTTATGGTATCACTTGATTTGTCAGCCGACCCCACCGTAAAAGATAATGCTTTGTTGTGATTATTGTTGTTGTATGCAAACATTTTCCTTAAATCATATACTCTTTTCATTTTTACTGTCTTGTATATTATTTTCAATAAGTATATTTTTATTTACTGAGTATTACTTATGTTATTTAAGAGATTAAAAGATAATACGCAATTTACTCCGGTCCATGATGTATTGTGTTTTTATTAATAGTTAGAATTACAAAATTAGAAATGACAAGGGAGATCGCCGTCAGGGCCCAGGGGTGGTGGGCCAGATGCAGGCCTCCCCTCTTGCGAACACTTTTTACAAATGATATTTTCTCACAGTTTGATCCAAAATCTCACATATATACATACATAATTTTAAATATAAGGTTACTCTCTTTGGTATAAATATAAGATAGAATTGACCTTTTTTTTTTTTAAACTACTATTCAGCTAGTAATGCCTTATGGTAGTGAATGTTGGGCCGTGAAGGGCATTTGTGTGCACAAAACGGATAGCTAAGATGTGAATATTAAGATGGATGTGTAGTCAACTAGTCATATGGGGAAAGATAAATTCATGATGAACTTATACGAGGAAGGGTTGGAGTGACACCTAGTAAAGAAAAAATGGTAGAAAATCATATGAGGTGGTTTGTATACATACAAAAAAATAATATTGGATGAGCAAATGAGAAATATAGGTCAAGTATAAATTATACCATAAATTATATCTTATATTTAGAGTCGAGATATAATAATGCTATTAAGTAAGTTTCCTCGGGATGGGATGTGACAGATTTTGACTTGCCAATCCTTATACGGCATCACCGTTGAATTAGACTTAATGAAGCATATACTATTATAAGTTGGGTTTGGATTCTCGAATGAGAATCTTTATATGTGCATTAAATGTGGGAAGGGGACATGTTTGGCAGCTTCTTGCTTGAAGGAACAGGTGATTCAGATCCCACTGAGATTACGTACATTCAAGAAGCGTAAAAAAAAAAAAAAAAAAAAAAAAAAAAAAAAAAAAAAAAAATGGTGACTTTTAGGCTCCCTCTCTTTCAATTTCAAATTCCATGTCACATCAAGACATTTCAACTTCCACGCATGTTTTTCTCAGTTTCAATCTTGTCCTTCTCTCTGGAATGTCTTCTCAATTGATACCGCACTTGAGCTTAATATTACTCACACACATAACTTGAGCTTAATATTACTAATGGTGATTTCCCGTTTGAAATTTTCTGAATTAATTCAAGTTCTTTTATATATGGCCGCTATCTTCGCTAATCATGTTAATTAATTAGCGCGCGCGCACTCACTTACAAGTCATGTATACAGATCAAAAATAAATTAATTATTTCTAAAGATAACTCTAATCTTAGCTTTATACATAAACATCGCAAGTTGGAAATTAGATGTTTTCGGTTCTGGAAGATGAATGATGAAGAGACCCAGGAATCAGTCGGATAATTAATACCTCGACTCAGCCCAGGCCGGTGGATCCTGGTTGATTGGCGTGTATTCGCCACGTTTCACGATTACTGTTTCTGTTTGTAGTTTTCATGTGTGTCTTTTTCAGTGTATTTCTGTTTTTCTTACTGTCATCTCGGTCTTTACTTTCTGCTTGGCCTTGAGCCCTCTGTCATGTAATGTCCTTGTCTCTTTGTATCTCCTGCTTTTTTCAGCTAATGAATATCCTAGAAGTGTTCAAAAAAGAAAAGAAAAAAAGAAGCAAGTTGGAAAGATGTTGAATGACATGAAGTAAAGCACAGAATCACAATCGGATAATCAAGTGGCTTAGAAGAAAATTAATTAATCTGAGGAGAATATTAATATTTATGACTCAGAAGAAAATTAATTAGTCTGAGGAGAATATTAATATTTAAAGTACTCCAGCAAATTCCTTTTGAATCCGCATATATATGGAATCCAAGTCCAGTCCAACTTATGATATTCTAGACAGTCTTAGAGTTAGAATTATATCGTATTTTTACTCTAACATTACTACAAAAAGTAAATTTAATGACTGTTTTTAGGATAATTCGACGACCGTTTCCATGGTATCTTAAATATTAGTGTCATAGAAAGGTTAAATATAGACGAGTGTTCTTAATGCAGTTGTTATAATTTGCTTTATAATGACATAAAAAAATGATTGTCTACTTATATCAGTTGTCTAAAATTCTACTTTTTCTAAAAATATCACATACTAAGAGATATTGAGGGGAGAGATTATGAAAAAAATCTCGATCGTCAAAAAAATTAATCTAAGATCCAGAAAGACACCCCATTTATTTCAAATTACATTATGCGGTAAAAACTACCGCATGCGGTAAAAATAAAAATTTAAAAAGAAGATGGGGTCTCTCTGTCTCTAGACGCTTAATTTGATCAATTTTTGGATGATCAGGATGTACAGATACTACGAGGAGGGACCGGTTCCATGAAACAAACAAACAACATTTTATTGTGAGATGATGAAGATGAAGCCAAGGTTGTTGTCTGTGTCTCCATCCTCTTTTATAAATAAAGAGCCAATTAAATTCCCAAACATCATTCAATTTTCAATACATATTTTATGAATTGACCCCTCAGCTCCTTCCTTAAGATCATAAATCCCCCCCCCCCCCCCCCCCCCCCCACACACACACATCATATGAATTGACCCCTCAGCTCCTTCCTTAAGATCATAAATCCCCACACACACACACACACACATATTTTATGAATTGACCCCTCAGCTCCTTCCTTAAGATCATAAATCCACACACACACACACACATCTGTTTGTTTAGAATAATGAAGGGAGGAGAGCCACACACACACACCTGTTTGTTTAGAATAATGAAGGGAGGAGAGCCATTAAAAGTAGCGCGCGCACACACACATCTATTTGTTTAGAATAATAAAGGGAGGAGAGCCATTAAAAGCAGCCTTTCAATCTTATACGAGTTAAGTATTTGATTTGTCTCATGTAATTTGAGAGACATTTTGTCTCACTTTACGAGAGACATTTTGTCTCATGTAATTTGAGAGACATTTTATCTCACTTTACGTAAATAAGCATTTTTAAGATCCTAATCAAGATCCCAAACATGCTTATAACATAGGTATCCTATATAAACATAAGGATCCTATATTCTTGACCCTTTCTTGTGGCAACTCATCTCTCATCCATCAATACAGCATTAATACTTGACACAACATAAATTTTGCTCCAAAGACGATGTATGACAACATCTTAATAAACTGTTAGTTAATGTGGTAAATGGTTCCAACCTCCAAAAGAAGGAGAACACAAATTTTTCACTCTAAATCTCAAAATATAGATTAATGTTAAATCTAAAGTGACTAGAAATACGCTTGATCAAGTTAAAAGAATTATGATGATAACTAGTTGGTAACAATAATTTTCTTTTTTGTATTGCTTAATCTTTTTGCTAGACGAATATGCTCTGCATATTGTTGATGTTTTTAAGTTTTAATTTATTTTGTTTTCCAAGACTTGAGCTAAAAAGGCACAAGTACGAGAGTGACACAAGTACATAAATTAATTAAAAGACTGGTATTAACTTAGCAGTATATACAACGCCCACAGATTAATCCTTTTCTAATAATAAGACAACTGGAGACGCTACTTGATACTTCATCCACTGTCAAATTATACCCAAAAAGCAAAAAAGCAAAAACAAAAAAACAAAACAGAAAAAGAAAATTTAAAGACCCATGACTACATAAATACTCATCCAACCGTCCTCAAACCTTCATCGTACCAGTTGTCGCCTCCATGGCCATCTCCACCAAACCCCCTCAAACATGCAAGCTAGCTAATTAACTCTCTACATAATTGATATTCAGTTTAATTAGAAACATTCATTCATTCATAGATTAAACTAATTACGAATAAACATACAATTATGTATATTAGATACTCCTTTCGTTGGTATCCATATCAAAACAGGCAGATATTGAAATTAGGATTCATGACTTAGCAATTTTCCTTAACCACGATAAATCTTGGAAATGAGAATCAGTACTTGATCTTTAATTGAACAAATGAATCTTGGCAAACTCAATTTAGTATGACTGGCAAAACCCTCAAAATAAACTTTACAAAAATTTGGATATTTACAATTATGGCTCGTCCCCTTTCCATTTATTAAATTATTTCTTTGTTTGGGGGAAATTGTTAGGGGCGTGTTGGTTGTCTCTCTAATCACCACCACAGCCCCTCTTGAAACCTTACCACAAGTGGCAACATCTTATCTTGATTCATCTTTTAAGTCGGTTCCTTTTTTATTAAGTTACCTCTCAAATCTAGGTTTTTCTCTCTTCTCCTGATCTTATTAGAGTCTATCCACTTCTAAAGTCCATATACAGCTGACAGTCAAAATCAAGAACTCATAGTATATGCCTTGAAATAATTCACAAAGTTGCAGTGATTGACTACATAACATTAACAGCAACTTGGTAAAGGCTATACTATCACAAAAAAAAAAAAAAAAAAAAAAGAAGTCTATATTAATAAAGCTAGCTAGAAATTGCGCAATTTTCACATTCAAAATACACTAGGCACAATATTACACCGTGTAACTGAAGATTTGAAGAGCAACAATCCAAAAAAGAAAGGGCCAAAATGAAAAAAAAAAATATATATTCTTTGGTAGGGAGTTGATCCGAGATTCCTTCAAGTAGATTGCACTGCGCCCCAAAGCAGCAGAAGCCTTCTCCAACTCAGATTTTAAACCCTGCATGATTTAAATTAATTGAACACTGTAAGGTTTATTCAGTACACTGTAAGCCTTCTCTCTGTTTTTTTGTGCAAAAATGGGGTCACTATAATTTTCATTATTTAGCTAATTAACCTTAAATAATATCAACGAAAGAAATTTAGTTTTACCGACAAGCATGTGAGTCTGTTTCATTGCCACTATTTCTTACAGGATAAGTCTTGCGTACGCTTTCCAGACACATCATGCACTCGTGGAGAAACTATGCCAAAACTAATTTATTTCGAGAAGTTAATTATGTTTCTGCTAATTATAGAAAGACTTGGTCCAAAGTTAGTTTATGAATTTGTAGAGGGCCAAGGGCATCCACACACTGATATAGTGATATCATATTATATTGGTCTGATGGACATTTGCAATAATAATAATTTTCTTTTTTAAATTGCTAAATCTTTTTGCTGTCTGCTCACAGCGTGAAAAGACTCAAAAGATAGACGAATATGCTCTGCATATTGTTGATGTTTTTAATTTTTAATTTATTTTGTTTTCCAAGACTTGAGCTAAAAAGGCACAAGTACATGCATAAGAGTGACACAAGTACATTAATTAATTAAAAGACTTGTATTATTAACTTAGCAGTATATACAATGCCCACAGATTAATCCTTTTCCAATAATAAGACAACTGCCTGCATGGCCATCTCCGCCAACCCCCTCAAACATGCAAGCTAGCTAATTAAGTCTCTACATAATTGATATTCAGTTTAATTAGAAACATTCATTCATTCATAGATTAAACTAATTACAAATAAACATGCATTATACATATTAGATACGCCTTTCGTTGGTATCCATATCTATAATATATATGCTTATTCATGACTATTTCAATCTCTACTTTTATGTTTTTAAATGATATGTTCCTTCCACACGCCCTAGCTCGATCTAACACTTCTTTTTATTTTTATTTTTATTTCTTGTATGTTTCAATTTTAAGGTGGGCTTAAGCTGCCCCACAAGCCTAGGGCGCACTTTGACCATGAGAGGATTGGCCATTTCACTTGATAGCCTCAGCACTTCTGATAAATCAACGTCAGCCTCATCCGACGGTAGCCACTGAAACTCATGCAAAAGCGATGCAACCCAAAAGGTCACGGTAGCGAAGCCGAGTGACTTGCCCGGGCACACTCTTCTGCCCGACCCGAATGGTGCCAGCCTGAGATCCGAACCGAGTATTGAGAATTCTCCCTCCCCTTCACCGGAAACAAACCTCTCGGGCATAAATTTCAGCGGGTCCACCCACAAGTCTGGGTCCCGGGCCATGGCCCACATGTTCACCATGGCTGTGGTCCCCTTGGGCACATGGTGCCCATCAATGGTCGTATCGGTGGTGGCTAAGCGAGCCCCCGAGAGCAACGGGCCTGGCGAGTGGAGCCTCAGCACCTCCTTCACCACCGCCGGCAGGTAGACCATGGCCTCAACATCACCCTTCGTGACGGCGCGTGACTTGCCCACCACTCGATCAAGCTCTGCTTGAACGTTGCCCTGCACGTCGGGATGAAGCACCATCCTCGCTAATATCCACTCAATCAGAATCACCACCGTGTCAGTGCCCCTAAATATCATTTCCTGCAAACAATATATATATAATATTTATAACCATTTAAAAAAAAAAAAGTAGAATTGGAAAATAGGAAGAAGCAAGTTTATTTATATTTACCCAAAGCACGGCGATCATGTCGGTGTCGGATAGTTGATCGGGCCCATGGAGGGAGAGCAAGACGTCAACAAAATCCCGGTTGGTTTGGTCCTTCTCATCGTGGGCTCGATGGTCGGCTAAGATTTCAGCAACGAACCGGTTCACTCTGGGGACTAGTGTGGAGCACCTGAACTGGATTCCCTGTGCATCGAAGTCCCAAAGCCATGGGAGATGGTCCTCCCAGTTAAGGGTTCCCAACAAGTCGTACCCTTCTTTCACTAACCCACTTAGTTCCTCCATTTCCCTGTTTGACTGGTCGACCCTATAACACTTTCCAAACACAGAGCTCATCATGTGGCTCAGAGACGCCTTCTTCAGAACATGCCGAACCGTAAAGCCCGTATAGTTGTTATTCTTGTTTCCAAACAGTGCCACCATTTGAGCGGCGATTTCGGACCTACAAGACTCGGAGGCTTTTATCTGCTTGGGAGAGAAGAGATGATTGGTGGCGATTCTCCTGAGGGTACGCCAGTAGACACCATCAGAAGCGAACCCAATTGCTCTGAACATCAAGCTGTAAGCGGATTCCTTGATGGGTTGATCGGCGAAGACGGCGCTGTTGAGGATCTCTTTGGCGACGTCGGGGTGGCAGGAGACGATGACCCGCATGTCGCCGAGGCTGTAGGCCATGAGGCGTCTGGCGTTGCATGCGGAGGCGGTGGCGGCGATGCTGCGGTGGGCGAGGGAGGAGGACATGAGGTGGATGCTGCCGAGGAGAGGGAAGCCTCTCGGACCGGGAATCGCCGGCGTGGTCTTTCGTTTCCAGAAATAGTACTTCCCCCAAGCAGGCCCGCCGGGGTGACGCCAGTGGGGGAGGAAGTTGAACAGTTCCACCAAGTGATCGGCGATTTTGGGAGGGAAGAAATTATTGGTGGCAATTCTCCCGAGAATACGCCAGTAGACACCATAAGGAACGAACCCAATTGCTCTGTTAAACAACTTGAGAAGGAGGAAGACGACGACAAGGCGGAGGAGGATGGCAGGGAGGTTATCGTGGGTGCATTTGGAGGGTAAGAGGAAGAACAAGAGGATGTCAATGTGGGTGTTCATGTCGGAGACGACGGCGGAGGAGGAGGAGGGAGAGGAAGCTAACAAGTACTATATGAGAAAGAGTGAGAGGTGGCTACTTGAGTTGATGGAGGCGAGTTTATATAGGGAAAAAAAAGTTTATTTAGGGAAAGAAAAGATGAAACAGCGACTGAAAGAAACTTAAAAGAGTTTAAAGTGTTAGTCATCTCCTGTCATGTTCTACTCCTACCAGATTAGTCATGTTCTACGATCCTATCAGATTAGTCATGTTCTATTCGTCCTATCAGATCGGCAATAAGGAAGCAATAAAGGCCAGATCAGACAATATGCGTTCAAACCAAAATTAGCCAATCAATCGATATTAATTGACCTTCCCTTAGAACATTGTATAACCCACTACCCACCTGAGGGTGACTAATATTGTTTAAGATTAAATAATTAATATACACGTAGATAAATAAGGAAAGCACCACACCGTATAAATACGTCTATATGCATTAATACCACTCATATTGAGATTTACTCTATTTTAACTTTTGTTATTCTTTTATTGGATCGTGGTTATATATATTTCCTCGGATCATATACTCTTTTCACTTAAACAGTGTATAACCCACTACCTACCTGAGGCCTGAGGGTGACTAATATTGTTTAAGATTAAATAATTAATATACACGTAGATAAATAAGGAAAGCACCAACCGTACATAGATCAGACAAATGTCTGTTGTCTGAAGACTCACATGCTTTAAACCAAAATTAGCCAATCCGCATCGATATTAATTGCCTTCCCTTAGATTTTCTGAAGACTCACATGCGTTAAACCAAAATTAGCCAATCCATATCGATATTAATTGCCTTCCCTTCTAACGTTGTATAACCACTACCTACCTGAGGGTGACTAATATTATTTAAGATTAAATAATTAATATACACGTAGATAAATAAGGAAAGCACCACACCGTATAAATGCGTCTATTTACATTAATACCACTCATATTGAGATTTACTCTATTTTAACTTTTGTTATTCTTTTATTGGATCGTGGTTATTATATACATTTCCTCGGATCATATACTCTTTTCACTTTTACTGTCTTTTTTATATATATATTTGGTGGAATACTGTATTGTATATTATTTTCAATAAGTATATTTTTATTTACTGAGTATTACTTATGTTATTTAAAAAATTAAAAGATAATTTCAATGCAATTTACTCCGGTCCATGATATATTGTGTTTTTAGTAATAGTTAAAATTACAAAATTATAAATGGCAAGACCTGAGATCGCCCTTATAGGTGGTAGTGGCAGAATCAGTAAATATTCTTAGCCAGGGTTAAAAAATAAATATATTGAACTATTTATTAAATAATATAAGTATAACATTGAAAATACAAATAAACAATAACTAAAAATTATAAATCAAAACAAAATATAAGATGATAGTAACATTTTTAATACGTATCTCAAACAAGATATTTCCACATTAGCTTACACTTACTCGGATCATGTTCAAAAATCTTATTTTTGACCATAATAATGTCATCGGTATCTTCAATTCTATAACGTTTGAAAGGAGATTCATTATAAAGTGCATCACTTTCATAAATTATTTTATTAGAAATATCACTTTTTGAAGTTGTTTTCTTCTTAAAGAACACATCTATACTTTTTTGTTTATCCTTACTTATCTTTTTAAACTTGCAACAAATTTGGTGACATCGAATATATATTGCAGTAAGTGTTAATTAGTATCTTTTGTCATTAAATATTAATTTTTATGGTACTATTCAATTAATAAAACTAACATTTAAATGCGCATTCCACCTATCTTAAAACAAAATAATTGGAGAAAATAAAAGAAATATAATATGAACCCTAAAAAATCTTTTTTTAAAAAAAAAAAAAAACATACAGATCTAATTCAATTTTAGCTAAGCAAATTAACTTATTATAATCTATTTTTAAAAAAGAGAAATTCATTATAAAATCATAAAACAACCAAATAATAAATCTAAGCCAATTAAAATTAGCCATTAATCATCATTTACATATATATATAGTCATCTATGGTAAAAACTCAAGACTTTCCCAAAATCATAACCCCAAAAATTTCATTAATAAGCACAATATTACCCTCATTGGAAAGATAAAAATACGTAGAATAAGGTGAAAAGAAGTTATTTTGAATACTTGTTTAGTCCTTAAAATGAAATAGACCAGCGCCAGTGCTGGCGGAAGTGGAAGAAGTTTGACGCCTTTAGATTGTCTCATGCGCACAAAGAAGATGTCAAAGGAAGGTGGGGTGTATTTGATTTAATACCCCCTTCCACGTGCAAGCTAAAGGGCCACGGGCCCCTTAAATTATTATTATCATTCTTTTTTTTAATAGGCCATGTTTTTTTAAATCAAAATAAGATATAAAATTATACTAATATTTTTCATAGATATCTCAAACAAAAATATTACTTTCCTCTTACAGCCAATGAACCAAACATTGTTCTAATAATAACAAGAGTATAATTATATAGAAGATAAGAGATTAGTTGGGGCTAAATTATTGGCCAAAATAAAATATTATATAATACATACATATATATATAAAAACATAAGATAAAAGAAGGTCGGTTGGGGTCAAGGCCTAGCTGGCTAAGACGTAGTTCCGCCATTGAGGGGTGGTGGGTTAGATGCATGCCTCCCCTCTTGCGAACTTTTTACATATCATATGCATTTTCTCACAGCATAATCCAAAATCTAAACATACATACATACATACATACATACATACATACATACATACATACATACATAATTTTTTTCCCCCATACATACATAATTTTTTTCCCCCATACATACATAATTTTAAATATAATGGAACTCCCTTTGGTCTTAAATATAAGATATAATGGAACATACATACATGTTTTGTAGTAGTGAAAGGTAGATTGAGTTGTTTGGAGCCAAATCAAGAGGGAAGAAAAATACCAAAGAGAATGCTCAATAATATTATCAAGCGAGGTCTCTTAATTAACAATCTATCTTAATATTTTGTTTTTGACCGAGCTCAATGTTGTCACTTGATTTGTTGATGTGTGCAAATATTTTCCTTGAACCATATACTCTTTTCATTTTTACTGTCTTGTATATTATTTTCAATGAGAATACTATTTTCAGTAAGTATGGAAACCACCAGTATGTATATATATACACGTTGCTTTCTCTGTTATGTCCCAACACATCACTTTCATAGATACTTAGTTGCTAATCCTTCTTCCTCAATTTGAACCATTTGGCCTCCCTCAGTTCCTCTCCATATTAACTACTTCTTAGCTGGCATCCATATTTGTAAGCATGGAAACCATTAATAAGTGTGTGTGTATACACATATATTATAAATATTGAGGCAATATATCTCAACATATCACAAGTTTTGATATTATAATTATATTATGAACTAAATATTATAAATATTAGTATGGAAATACGGTTGTTATAATATTCTCCATACACTCATATAATAGCATTTTATATGCCTCTAATTATTTAATGAAAGACGAGCAATTCATGAGAGAGTTTCCAAGTTTTGCTGGTAAGAATGATCTGTTTCCAAGTATTTTACTATTTTTGAAGGAGTAATCCACAGAATTGGAAACTTATATTTGTTTAAAGTCTCTTTGAATGTACTTTTATTTTTGTTCCCTTTTTACGTACCTCTTTCTTATTCTCTCCTTCATGTTCATCCATATATGTAATCTCCTTATCACATCATCATGTACCTTCCAGTTTCCGTTATCTCTCGCCTTTTTTTTTTCATCACCCATGGCGTAACCTTTGTTTTTATCTCTTCATCCTACTTTCTTTTTTCTTTACATGAAACAGGATAATCATGATACATGCATTTTCTTAAATTGTTTCCCTTTCATTTGTTTCTTCGTTATTTAAAGCATGGCGACAAAATCTGAGATTGTGGCTTTCCTCTTGTCCAGTGTGAACACTTTTTACAAAAATCATATGCATTTTCTCACACTATAATCCAAAATCTCAATTTTATTGGATTAAAATGTTGACTCTGTTCTAAAGTATCTGGGAGAATCCCATTATTATTATTTTTTTTTTTGAAATACCTAAGTTCTAAATTAGGTCTCTAAATTTAAAAAATTATAAACCAATAACTCAATTTGGCATTTTAGAATTGAGTAATTTAACCTATATAACCTCTTGGTCCTTCTATCTCTTTTATTTGAATCATTTTTTTGGGCTGATAGTCGTTCGGTTCCAATTCTTTGTTTTCTACGGCAACACCCTTTGACCTCATTTCCTCCTCCATATCTCTCTCCCCTCTCTCTCTGTATTCGTCTCATCTGAATATGTTTGAATTGTTAACATAACAAGATTTATATATATATATATATATATATATATGAGAAACAGCTAACCAAAATGCTTGAGAAAATAATTGAGGCTTTGAAAGATCTAAATGAGTATGTTTATTTTTCAATCTAGCTATCCGATCTTTGATTTTGAATCCACACTATGCTTGCAAAATTCTGATCCCACTCAACATTGGCTTCACCTAATCGTTTCAAATCACCGCTTCCGTGAACTATCCGGAATCTATATCGAAGTTATAGGGATGGCCAAGAGATATACTAAATTTGTGCAGTTTCACTTCATTTTCAGATTTCAATTAATCTAAATTTGCGATGTGTGTCACAATTACAAACAAAACCTAAATTCACATACTGTAAATTGAATTGACTAAAATCCTTTTCTTTTCTTTCTTTTTTTTTTTTTTTTTTTTTTTTGTCAGGGAACTACAATCACTATTTACCGTTCCAGTTAGCCGCAGAAAGTACACAAACAAAATTAAGGAATCAAGCAAAATTTCCATAGTCGGAAATCGCAACCCATCACCAAAACAAGAAGGAAAACTTAACTGAAATATGGCATGGAAAGCGGACACAGGAATTTTAATGATAGAGGACGAAAACAAAAAATATTACTCCCTCCGGTCATAATTATAGAATAAAGCTTGTAGTGCAAATTGCACTACAAACTTTGTCCTATAATTAGGACTAGAAGTAATATATCATAAATTGTTTTCATGTTTATTATTTTTTTAAAAATTAATTTACGTAACTTTAAACTTATATATATAATCTAATGTTATATATAATGGATATATGTTTTAGAAAATTATCTCACATTTATTCAAATAAAATAATTTATTTCATTTTCTAAACCTTATTTCTTACGTGGGACTATTTCATTGGAGAGACATGAAATGAAAGGCGATATGGATTAATCTAATGTTAAATAAGATCTGGATCCTCTTAATAATAAACTCTCCTCATAATCATGACGAAGAATTTCCCCAATAGGCTGCAGTACTTTTGAATTATGACGAGTTAAAAAATAAAAATCGTACAAAATATTCCAATAAGTAATAAAAGGTTGATTTTTGAATTAAGAATGAGACAAGAGGTAGACAAAGAACAAAGGAGTAAATGGGGGGAAATAAATCAGATCGATTATGACACACACAAAGGTGCTCACGAACCAGCAACAAGATGCCACGCAAACTCTGCAGTTAAGGTTGTTATGAAGGTTATTTCAATCGATGTCACAATTATGAGGATCCAGATCATTAAGAGGATCCAGATCATTATGAGGAAATTCTTCGTCACAATTATGAGGATAGTTTATTATTAAGAGGATCCAGATATTATTTAACATTAGATTAATCCATCATCTTTTATTTCATGTCTCTCTAATGAAATAGTCCCACGTAAGAAATAAGGTTTAGAAAATAAAATAAATTAGTTTATTTGAATAAATGTGAGATAATTTTCTAAAACATATATCCATTATATATAACATTAGATTATATATATAAGTTTAAAGTTAGGTAAATTAATTTTTTTTAAAATAATAAACATGAAAACAATTTTATGATATATTACTTCAGTCCTAATTATGGGACGAAGTTTGTAGTGCCTATAATTATGACCGGAAGGAGTAATATTTTTTGTTTTTAGCGTTATCATTAAAATTCCTGCGTCCACAATTGCTGAACATAAATTTGATCTGATCGAACCTGGCCATACAATTTTTCACATTTTTTCCTGTAATTTTCTAGTGTCCCATGTTCAAATTATCCATAAACACATGGTAATATGCATTATACAAAAAATAATTAAATAATCTAATCTCGAAAGGATGAAGTCATTTCCAAGGCCACAAAAAAAGGATTTAGTAATTTCATCAAATATGCATATACACACCTTGTTTTTATTTATTTAAATGGGCAAGAATTAACAATGTGAAGTTACAAGTGAGATTAAATGTACGATCTTCTACTTGAAAGGGAGTCTCTAGATCACTAAACAGGACCTTCGGCTATGGAAATACACTCTACGTATGACAATTAAACTATGGGGGAGTTGTATTTTTTTAAAAAAAATATATATATATATGAATGGGGGAATTGTAATCCTTTTTTTTTTTTTTTTTTTTTTTTAATAAATAAAAGTTTAGGTGGGTCAGCAATTACTTTCTCTGGTTCTAATTATAAGATATATTTAACCGATTTTGAAGAGATTAAGGAAAGGAATTAAATTAGTTAATTTTACTCATGAAAATGTCCTTATATAAATTTAAAATGATATAGGTAAAAGTGAATCAACAACCTCTACCACATACCTTTTCGATCTAGAATTTTTCTTTCCATACGCTTTCTAATTGAAATAATGGTCTTGCTATATATATGTATGTATACATATACATACACACACATAAACATATATTTGTGTGTGTTTGTACATATCTACACACACATATATATATATTGTGAGACACACACATATATATACATATATGTATATACACACTCATATACAAAGATATACATATGTATGTATACACACAGACACGCACACACACATATATAAATGCATATATACACAGACACACACACACACACACACACACACATACATACATACATAAATATGTATATATATAGACACACTCACACTTACACATATATATATATGTGTGTGTGTGTGTGTGTGTGTGTGTGTGAGTGAGAGTCTATATATATTTGTGTATAGACACACATATATATAGATACACACACATATTCACAAATTAATGTCATATGATCGATAAATAAATTAAAATCCAACAATTTAAAAGTTTCTTGTGGGGAAGAGTCGCACTCATATATATATATATATATATACTCACCAAAAACCAAACACACTTGAGAGAATAAAATATGGGCATTTTGAGAAGAAATTGATAAAATTTAAAATATTGTCTTATAATTAGGACCAAAACCAACTTTCAAATATTGTCCTATAATTAAGACTGGAGGGAGTATAACTTTTACTGGACCAACCAGAATTCAGCTAACACAAAAGGGGAAGATAAATGGGCTTCAGTGGCCTTCTTCAAGATCCATCAACTTTGTAACATATGCCAGTTGATAGCGATTGGTCTTTTACTTAATATTGATACAGACTCAATACTATGGGCTATAAATTGATCCAATACATTTTCATGAGATACGCCGAAAGCCATTACTGCGCTTCGTTTAATTGATGGTGTTTGGGCCTTGGTTCCACGATTCGTTTTATTGTTTTTTCTAGCTTTTTTTTTTTTTTTTAACATCTGGTACCCGATTTGGAGTTCTTGGCGGACCTTTTGAACGCAAGTGTCTTTTTTAAAACTCAAACTCAAAATCCAAAAAGACTAGGGAAGCCTTACATAGTTAAACCAACTCTGGTCGTTTTTCTAGCTTTTGATAATAAACTTATTGAGTTGAAAAAAGATAAATAATTATTAGGCCTCACTACTATTTTCTGCTAGTTGAAATGTCTGTTCTTTTAACATGTTAGGACTTTGTAACACACAAAAATTGTTTTGGGCTCACCAATGGGGGTTGGCTCTAGCATATAGACATGAATTTTTTCATTGGTCTCTCCTCATTTTCACTTCATTTAATTTAATTTAATGTATCCATCATTAGATTATCCACCATTAGATCATGTTTATTCTATTTACCATAGTATATTTTTATTATATTTATTGTTATAATAAGATTTTTTTTTTTTTTTTTTTTTATGTAATATTAAATCTCAACAATTGAAACTTGATCTAATGATTGATATATTAAATGAAGAAGAATTAAATTGAGAGAGGGATCAATGAAAACATTCATCTTTCCTAGTAGAAGGAGCTAATCCCTCATAATGTGGCAAACTAAGGTTTAAATCTTCCACTAAGAGATATCTATATTTAGTGCCTAACAGAGGAAAAAAAAAAGGCATATTAGTATTAGTGAGGCGTTCACAGCTACCCAATCAACTAGTTTGAACAGATCTTCCATAGCCAGATTCCCAATTCTTTCTGTCTCTTGCTACTTTTATGTCTGTCCAGCTAGCTAAACATACCTAAATGAACTCATCTTTTTTCTTCTAATAATAATTTAGAAAAAAGTTCTTAGTTGAAACAGCATGCAAGGAAAGTAACGGATTTGATTCAGGAAACTATAAGAACTTAATTAAAAACGAATAAAACTATAAAGACTAGATATAAGGAAAAATAATACAAGGAGATAAATTAAAAATCAATTAAAACAATTGTAACTTATAGATTAATTTTCCCTATATTATTTGTAAACCATTGTGGCTCCCGTGATCATGTTGAAAAAGACAAAACAGAAAATAACACTTCAAAGATTAAAATTAGACTAGAAACTTTAAACAACAGTAATTCTTAACCACAACAACAAGAATAAGAGAAAATCCCATAAAAATACCACTTGAACTTTAAAATGCCAAATTAGTGATTTAATAACAAAATGAGTTGTCAATTACTTTCTTGTTCTAGTTAATCTTATTATTGTTGTTGTCAACACGATTTTGAAATTTAAATGGTATTTTTCTGCCATTCTCCCCAATAATAAAGGCAATTTATCTAAAAAAAAAGGATTAGATTTCTTTTTTGAAAAAATAAAATCGAGTGTTTGAATTTTATGAATAAAAAGAGTTGTATCAAAATAATAATCTTGAATTAATTTTGACAAGAGTTAGGGTCCATTTTTATCCGAAAGTTTAAAAATCTCAAATTTTCTTTGGAAGTTTTTTTTTTTAAAAAAAAAAGTAATGTCGCCCTCAAAAGGTTTCAAATCGTAACAATTTTGTTCCGGTTGCTATCCAAATTAAGTTTGACGTTAGTTGACTAGCGATCCACATAACATTCATGTTATTTTTGTTTTGAGTTTAGGTGCAAAGTTGCCTCATAAGTTTTTACTCAAGTGCTATGTTGTTTCGAAGTTTCCATATTGCATCAATTTCACCTTAACATTATCCGGTGAAATTTACTCATTAGTTGACTTAATGTGTTTATCTCGCAAGTCCGGTGTTATCCATTTCATTTTTTCAAAGTTAAATTTATAAACTCTAAATCCCATCTGAATGATTGGAATAAATCAAAGAGGTGAAAACATCTTGTGCGATGAAGAGAAGGTCTATAACACCCCAAGTTTAACGGACCAGGCTCGTCTCCTTTTCTCCTCTGAAGCGCTGCCATCCTTTTCCTTGAGCGCACCGTTTTTGCTATGAATAAATCACTTGTTGAGGTTAAGTTGTGAAAGGGAGAAAAATGATTTGTCAAGTCACCTCCTGGAAAAGCCTCCACGTTGAGCACCACATCACTTTTCTTTTTTAAGGTATTAATTAATACTGAAAAAATATTTTAGGATACTAGTTGGTACTGAAAAAAACATCATGATCTTGAAAAATTATTTTAGAATCTTAAAAAAATATTTTAAGTTACTGACTATTACTAAAAAGATACTAGTACTTCATGATACTAAATGAGGTATTTTTTAGATACCAATCAAGTATCACGAAGTATCTTTTAGTATTAGAAAGTACCCTAAAATATTTTTTCAAAAACCTAAAATAAGTTTTTAAGATTATGAAATATTTTTTCAGTAATAGTCAATATCATGAGAAATCTTTTTAGTACTAATCAGTACCCTAAAATAATTTTTCAAGATTATAAAATATTTTTTAGTAGGTCAAGATCCTTAAACATCTTTTTAATACCATTCATTTCCTTAAAATATTTTTTTAAGATACTAAAATAATTTTTCAAGATCATAAAATATCTTTTTAGTAATAGTCAAGTAACTTAAAATATTTTTTTAAGATTCTAAAATAATTTTTCAAGATCGTGATGTTTTTTCCGATTTACCAACTAGTATCCTAAAATATTTTTTCGGTATTAATTAATACCTTAAAAAAGAAAAGTGATGTGGTGCCCAACGTGGAGGATTTTCCTGGAGGTGACTTAACAAATCATTTTTCTCCCTTTCACAACTTAACCTCAACAAGTGATTTATTCATAGCAAAAACGGTGCGCTCTAGGAAAGGATGGCGGCGGTCCGAGAGGAGAAAAGGAGACAAGCCTGGTCCAAGTTTAACACCAAAAAATTTGAAATATCTCCAACAAGGATGATCAACATTCAAATCATTAAATTGCATAACTATTTCAAATAAAATTCATAATACAAAGTTAAAATAAATTTCTGAAATATTTAGAGTTAAATACAATGAGAAAGTCCTAGGGTCATGGCAAATAAAAATAACATAACGTAAGCCATAGGAGTACAAAAGAGCCTTCACAACTCACTCCATTGGTGCCTTCCCTTGCTCCCTACTAGAATATTCACCTAAAAAAATGTTAATATAGGATGAGATTTCACGTCTTAGCATCTATTAAAAGTTTCTACCGTACACAAGCAAATTATATATGACAAAACGCAAGAGCTGATTATATATAAATATATAGACACACACACACACACACACACACATCATAATTTCTCATCATTATGTCAATATGTGAATTGTACAATTATACAATATGCAATATGCAGTCTCCCTTATATCATTGTCCACCCTTATATCACCAACTAGAGCCATAGGCTAACACGTAGTCTAACAGAAACTTATTCACTTGACTGGATGGTTCAAAACTTACCAAAACTTAAGATATACTCGGCTAAAGGTATAGAGCTTAAATCTGGACTATGACTCCCCACCTTAAAAATACAACTAAGAAGGTGTCACATGTCCCACAGCTCCAATGCGATCCCGACCGAGGAAAACATGGAAGAAGGGTCCCTGACAAGTACCATTTACTGTGCACTGAGTGGTGGCATAAAAACATCTTATCATACAAATTCTTCCATACTTCAATCCATCACAAATACAGCCGCCATGATAAATATATTTATTCAAAAATTAAGCATTAAATTATACTTTCATATATACTCTCTCTGGTCCTAATTATAAGAGCTAGTTGACTTTTTTAAAGAGATTAAGGAAGCTAATTAAATTACTTTAGAGTATTTTTATTTTTATTTTTTTTTTTTCTTCAAACTAATTAGTTTAACTAATAAACTAATATATAATTTAAGGATACATAACATATGAAATGATTAAGTAACTTATTTAGCTTCCTTAATCTCTCCAAAGAAAGTCAACTAGCTCTTATAATTAGGACTAGAGGTAGTATCAAATATCATCATACGATAAAAATAAACCAACATCTCATAAAACTTTGTTGGACCAATCTGTCATTTTAAAATTTGAAGGACTAAATTGTCATTTTAAAATTTGGAGACTAAAAAGCTGTCATTTCTGAAATTCTAGGATAAAATTGTAATTTTCAAATTTTCATAATAATAATAATATTATAATTTACAATACATACACAGTCATTACCTTGAAATGTTTTTTTCTATGATCTTGAAAAAATATTTTAAGTCTTATTGTCTTAAAAAGATCTTCAATCTTGGCCAATTTGAAAAATACTTCATGCTCTTAAAAATTTATCTTAGGATCTTGAAAAAATATTTCAAGCTCTTTTTTGGTAAGGAAGCCTGTTTGGATTCTCTCTTTTTTTTTTTAAGCTAAAACTAAAAAAAAAAAAAAAAAAAAGAACTTTTAAAAAAAAGTAAAAATTTGTTTGATGGGTATATAAATTTTTAGCTTAAAAGTTACTTAAAAGCTCAAATTGAAAATAAGTTGTTTGGTAAAAAAAATTTCATAAGCACTTTTTTTGGGCTTTAAAGAGTGCGCCTCGATCCCTTTCTTGATCTTCCTCTCATTTGCTACGTCTTTAGCGCTCTTGCCGACCATTTCCTACCCTAGCGGTGTCGGCAACGATTCTCCACCGGCTGACGGCGACAATTCTCGTCTCTCTCTATGTTTCTCGATCCGATGGTCGTTGGTTTTTCTTAGTTTTATGTTCGATTGCAAGTTCATTTCTTCTCTATTTTGACCGCAAGCAACTCTAGAACTTTTCTTCTGTTGTTTTTGTTTTCTTTCTTTCTTTTTTTTTTTTTTTTTTTTTTAAAAAATCGTGGGCGTGTCAGATTTTCTTGTATAATTGATGTTTTGAGTTTGAACCCTGTTGGATTGTTTGAGATTACGATATAATAGATGATAAGGATTAGGGTTCTATATGATTGGAGAGGCGGATAAGAGCTTTTGGCTAATAAGAGCTTAAAAAAAAAACTCCTCTATAGTAGCTTTTGGTTTTTTTTCTTCTTTGTAAAAAAAAAAAAAAAAAAAAAAAAAAAAAAAACAACTCTTTTTATTATGAGAGCTTTTGTAAAAACTTGTTTGATCTAACTTCTACTTATAAGGAGAAGATAAACTAAAAATAGAAGGAACCAAACAGACTTATACCACAAAAAGACTACGTAGAACAAGGCTATGAGTAAATTTTCAGGAAGAGTTACCGAACTGGATTCTCAAACAGGCAGTGAATCTTTCTCAGCTGGTACCAATCTTGTGCTGTGAGCTTGTGTCAGCTGGAGGTGCCATTGAAACCGATGCTTTTCCCATTCTTCTCTCTCTTTGCACGTATTTGCTTCTCATGGACCAATCAATATACTGTAATCTCAATTCCCTTTTTGTTTCAATCTATAAATAACACTTCACGGCCTCGCCAATCTCATAGCTCTTTTGCCCATATTAATCAAGTCCCTTCCTTAAAGCTCCATATCATGAGGAAAGAAGTGCTGGCAATCATAGAGGTCTCAACAGATTTCCCTGCCATGATCTAAAAAACTCAACTTCATACCAAAACCAAAAGGTTTGGACATTCAAGTGATCCAAAAATAACAAAAGTGGAATACAAATATTTTGAGGAAACATGACAACAATGGGAAACGATAAAGACTCAAACACATTACAAAAGTTGAAATCGCTCAAATCCAACACATTAATATACTGTCTTGACATTCCAAAACACCTCTTTGTATTCAACATATTTTGTTGTGCATTCCCCTCAGGTTCATACTCACCCAATACTATCTTCAAACATTCTATGCCCTCAGCATGTGCTACCCCTGCGTTGCACAGGAGCTTTTACATATTGATGCATTTTTTCCTTTTTTTCCTTTTTTTGTCAAAGGATACTTATATTAATACTTCAAGAACTTACAAACCCAAAAATAGAGAAGGGTAACAATAAGAAGATAAACCACAGCAAAGGAAAAACCAAGTCTCTAACATACAAAACAAACAGAATACACACAAACAAATCAAAAACTACAAACAACCACCATTCAAAGAGTAAATGGAGGGAGAAGCATCATGAAGAACGGCATCCGCCTTCTGAGCACCCAAGGCTAGAAGTGACATTAAAGACGGTGTTAGTTGTAAGACCTACCCAATCGGGAACACCCCTTTATAAGCATTAGCCGCAATTAAGTCAGTAGCACGGTTACCCCCATACATTTTTTTCCTTTATTTTATACTTTGTTAGATGTACTATTTTCTTCTTGCAATACTATTTGAACCATAAATGACTATAGCTACATCGTCGACAAATTCTGCTCCATAAAATTTTATAACTTGTACAATTCAATGGGATTATACACCAATATTTTAAATTTATCTTCTTGTATTAAGTACAATATTTGTGTGCTTCCTTGCACAAGGAGCTTGTGAATTTGGAGTTATTTCATTTTAATTCCAACAAAAAACAACTCACACCTATTATATTGAACAAATATCTCAATCACAAACTTTTCAAAAACACTATACCATCCCAACAATATAAACTTGTTTACAATTTTCTCCACATTTTTTGTTTACCTTTTAATCAATTATCGCTTTATAGTCTTAGCTTTTTTATACCCACTTCCACCATTTAATCAATTACTCCACCTTTCATGAACACCCTCCTTTTTTACTTATGTTCTAGTCCCTTAATTACTTTTCCTCCTCTTGTTACATATATATGATTATGGTTTGGAAAATATTTTTAAAAACTCATTGGACGAAGGTGTTTATTAAATACCTAAAAGAAACAGCTTTGACGTTTCCCAAACTATTTTAAGCTACACTCTGGGGTTCTACAACCTTTATGATAGTAGGTTCTAAATCCCAAAAACATTGACTTAGCAGAAAATAATGTTAGGCATGGTCAACAACATCTGGATCAAATGGTTAAGTGCAATGAAATATCAGGCAATAAGAAAGTGCAAGGTACATTAGAGGTGGTGCCATGACTGTAATTCTTAAAGTTGCCATGGTCTTTGAGCCACACACCAAGCCCTTTTTAGGCTGTGCTGACGTTATGTACAGTGATTGGGAACCTACAAAAGTTAGATGAAGGAAAGCAAAGGTTATCATTGGTAAACACACCCAATGCAAATATAGATCTCTAAAAATAGAAGCTCATTTCAGATGAGCATGCATCTGGGAATAAACCTTGAATAGGTGTGTTATGATATCATCCATATATAACAACTACTTATAAAGAGTAAAATAATTGTTGTTTTCGAAGCACATTTTTGCAAGGTACAAAACAAATGAAGGCCTTTACTTGATACTTGTATTTCATAGAATCAGAGTGCCTTTGGTCTAGGTCAGTGTATTCATGATAATATTATTATTGCCAATGAGGTTTATCATTATCTTCGTCACAAGAAAACTTGGGGTAAGTATGAATTCGCTCTTAAAATGGATATGAGCAAAGCATATGATAGAGTGGAGTGGAATTTTCTGGAAAGTGTGTTGTTAAGATTTGGTTTCTGTATAGAGTGGGTGTCTCTTTTGATGAAATATGTTTGTTCTGTTAGTTTGAATATTTGTTTATCAGTCGAAAAAGTGAGTTCCTTTACTTCGAGCCGGGGCATTCGTCAGGGAGATCCCCTCTCTCCATATCTTTTCATCATTATTGCTGAGGTTCTATCCATTATGATTAGAAAGAGCCAGGAGGATAAAGTTATTAAGGGCGTCAAATTGAGCAATCGTTGCCCCAAACTTACTCATAGTTTCTTTACTGACGATGCTCTTCTATATATGCTTGCAACCCAAAGCAACTGCAATCATTTAGCCGATATCTTGAAGATTTATTGCACTGCCTCTGGTCAAGTTATCAATCTTGATAAGTCGAGTATCCTTTTCTCTTCTAATACTCCTGATGATGTTAAAAAAATGGTGGGAAGAATCTTGGGCATTCCAGTGACAGAGGATCCGGGTAGATACCTTGGCATTCCGAGCATTTGGGGTAAGACAAAGCATCAGGCGCTGGCTTATGTTCAAGAATGCATTGCTAATAAAATCCAAGGATGGGGCCATTCTCTTCTTTCCTTTACTGGGCGTGATGTAATGATTAAAGCGGTAGAATTCTTCAGGCAATCCCTATCTATCCTATGAATGTTTTCAAGTTTACAGTTAAGACATGTAGAGAGATTAGCAGCCTTATTGCTAATTTTTCATGGAACGGCACTGTTTCTGGAGGAACTACATATTGGAAAGCCTGGGGGTTTCTAACTACAACTAAGAGTACTGGTGGGATGTGTTTTCGAGATCTATCTATCATGAATGATGCTCTTTTGGCTAAAACTGCATAGACACTACTGATGAGCCCCAACGACCTGTGGGTTAGGGTCTTAAAGAGTGTGTATTTCCACAAAGATGATTTCATGGTGCTGGTCGAGCATATTGGATGGCAGAGAATTTCTCATGCAAGACTTGCGCTGGGATGTTGGAGATGGCGCTGCTATCAGAATCTGGGATGATAAATGGGTTCCACATGTTGATTTCGCAAAGAAGCCTAGTAATCTAAATGATCCTCTTATTACAAAGGGCAGAGTTTGTGATCTTATTGTCAACGACAAGTGGGATCTTACTCCCACTGACCAGTATGTATCGCGGGAAGTCAAGAGTCCTATATATGAGATCGACATCCCATCTAATGGGTTGGTTGATAAATTAGTATAGACTAGTGCTAAGAATGGGGTGTATTCAGTGAAAGGGGGTATCATAACAGTAAAGAGAACATGCTTTTTGAGGGCAACAAGGCTGGGTCTTCAACAGTGATCACCTCATCCTGTTGGAAGTTGATTTGGAAGATTCAGATTATCCCGAGAGTACAACAATTCGTCTGGCAGATTTTAAATAATTCCATTGCTACCAATGATGCCCTCTATCGGAGAAAGAGATCACAAACTAACACTTGCCCAGTTTGTTTTGATGCTGTGGAGACGGTGGAGCACCTGTTTTTTGACTGCCCCTAGACTAGGTGTATTTGGTTTGGGTGTTCTCTTGGTGCAAAGCTTGATGTTGCTAGTATATTGAACTTCAATGCTTGGTGGATTCAACTCACAGGTATGTCTTTCTTGAGTAAGCAAAACCTTTCATTAATTTGTTGGATTTTATGGTTTATTTGGAAACAAAGAAATAATTTGGTTTTTAATATAAAGATCATAACCCTATTGATGTCATTGAATGTGCGAGGCAAAACAATTTTAACTTCTGGGTGAATTGCGATAAGAAGCATAGGAATCCGGAGGGCCAAAGGGTTGTTCATACTAATCTAGATTTCTAGCATAGAAATAATTTTTGTGAGTTCAAATGGGGTTTTGTGGATAAGGTGAAATCCATCTCAGCGTTTATGACTAAAGCTTTAGCTCTGAAGAGGGCATTGATGCTCGCTGTTGATCTTGGCCATGATAATGTGGTCTTTGAAACCGATTGTCTCTCCCTTCGTGAATGTGTTGATGCCAATTTATCGGATATGATTGATTGGAGGATTAGGATATCTTCGATATTATTCGTCTTTTGGCGACCAAGGTTGGGTTCTCTTTGTCCTTTATCCCAAGGGGGTAATCGTGCCGCTGACTTGATCGCAGCTGATGCTTATAAAGGGGTGTGCCCAATAGAGTGGGTCTTACAACCAACACCTTCTTTGCTGTCCCTTCTAGTGTTGGATTCCCAAAAGGCGGATGTCGTTCCTCATGATGCTTCTTTCTCCAATCACTCATTGAATGGTGATTGTTTGTAGTTTGCTTTGTTTTAGTGTATTCGGTTTGTTTGTATTTCTTAGCCTTGTTCTTTCCTTTGACGTTTCGTATCTTCTTGTTATTTCCCTTCTCTATTATTGGGATTGTAATCTTTTGAAGTATTAATATAAGTATCCTTTGTCCAAAAAAAAAAAAAAAAAAAACATTAGTGGGGGAAAATAAAATCTTACATGGTCAACACTTTGATATTTGTAGGTGGCAGGCCTAACTAGATTCACGGCTGCCCTTGTAGTTTAGGTCGCAAAACTTTACCATAGTGTAAGTTAAATAATTTCCAACAGAATCTATAGTGTATTAAAATAACAAATCATAAACACCAAAATATTCAAGAAAATGACATTTGACTTCCTTTTCGCAGGTGTTGTATCGAGTCTATCAGTAGTATATATGTATGAAGGCTATCATATTTTCACCTTTCTTAGCCATCTGCCTGTAGAGATAAAGGAGATTACCTTCAAATAGAACCATCGAAACATTTCATTTCTGCCTTTTCCAATTAGTCCACATCTGCATGTAAAATATATGCGTCTGGAAAATATTTTTGAAATTGCAACAACCACATATTTGGAGAAATTAACCTTGCCAAGTTACTCTCTGGGGTTTTATTTTGTTTTTATCCAGTTATTATGAGCTTTTTCTTCTGAAAGTAACATCATGCTGATATTGGTCCCATACAAATTTGTCCCTTCACTTTATTCACTAATGAATGTAAGAAATCCATTGATATAGTGATTGATAGAAGCAACAGCAGAAGCTATATGATGACCATCACTACATGCTTACCTTGTTTTGAAGAAAAGTGTAGCCAAAATCTGCAACTTAACTGTAGGTGCAGAGAATTAGTGTTAAGGATTAAATACTTTATTCAAAAAGACAGCAGCAGATTGTAATATAGGTGAAAAAAAAGATATAGATGGATAAGCTTTTTGTGGGCCTTCTCAATGCAAGCATAAAAATGTTAATTTGTCATCTTATGCTTTTTCAGAAAAGTTGATAAACAAGGGTAGAAAGAGCTTATCCATTAAGCAAAGAGATCATGTCTATAAGTCTGTACATTGACCATTTTTATGGTTTTATTTTACATCTGTATTAAGAGATAACTGCATACCATAAAAATGGTTAAGGAATTTTAGAACAACAAATCTCTGGAAGAATTCATTAGTTGCAGAAGGAAGTTACATCAATTGCCTCACTTTTGTTTTGCAGATTCTTCAGCAATCTTGTTTATGTGTAAAATAGCAAAGGCAACACTCGAGGACGCTAAAGAGTTACTACTTCCATGTAAATTGACACATAGAGCAAGCAAAAAGGAAGGCGAGGGGGTAAAATTATGGTAGATGCATAAAGTTGGGTTTGCTTGATTATTATATATTATATATGTTTAGACATCAGAGTGGCAAAACCGAGGATTTGAGAGGCTTGCAATATTCAAAACAAAGTGGTAGGATCTAAAAATGAAAAAGGATGCTACATATTCCATTTATATGAGTATTTGTGTGGAGTCAATTGAAAAAGGCATGTCCAATCAAAATTACCTATTTAAGAATAAAATTAAAGCATACACATAAAAGAAAAGCGGTGTAGCATTAGACCATATTGTTCTTATAGATTAAAAAAAAAAAAAAAAAAGAATGACTGAAAAAAGGATATAGATTGAAAAGCTTGTTGTGGGCCTTCTCAATATAAGCATAAAAATGTTAATTTGTCTTTTTATGCTTTTTCAAAAAAGCTTATAAACACATTGACCAACGGTAGAAAGAGCTTATCTATTAAGCAAAGAGAGATAGTGGGTTTGTTTGGAGACTGGAGTCGACTTTAAGCTCCTTAACGCCAGAAAAAGTAACCAGTGGAAAAAGTGGCATGTTTGTAATTCATGTTGCATCCACTAGGATTTTTGAAAAAGCTCAAAGTTATTAGGCTTAACTAAACGCTCCAATTTGGAGCTTATATCATAAAGTACCGTGAAAAACTTGTGACCATCGCGTGCCTCTGAGCAAACCATCTCCATTGATTAAGTATACATTTTAAAATCAATTACGAGATATTATTTTGCACCGGAGAATCTTCATTGATATTTAGAAAAATCAATCAGTTAATAAATGAAATTTGAAGAAAAAAAAGCTACCCTATAATGTCTTTCTTTTTTGTTTTTTCCCAAAAATATTTCATGTCAGCAATTAGGAATTAATTTTGTAAACTTTTATAAGGTAATTAATTTTTCTTCAGCAATTGGACAAAAATAATAAATATTCAATTATGATGTATTTAATTTTACTTAATAATATGAAAGGTTGTCAAACTCACAAATTTAAGCAAACTAAATTGACAATAGCGTAAACTCGTAAAAGTTTATTTTTATCATTAAATAGGTATTAACAGTCTATAATTAAATAATTAAAATATAAAATTTTTGTAAACAATTTTATCCATTAAATATATTTAATTAAGGACTTTATTGTTTATTAATTTTCTTAATAATAATTTAATTTTTTTCAAATTAAAATTTTTATTATCTCAATATATACAACTAATATGTATATGTAGTATTCAATATGATTCATGCCTTTTTCAGTCATTTTTCATCTCAACTGACTTTTCAAATAATAATCCAAACACTTATCAGTTTATAAAAAAGCCACTTTTGCAAAAAGCCAAATGGGCAATCTAAACACAAATCACATTTATAACCCGATTTTTTTCCTACCAGGGCTTTTACAAAAGTCATATAGTTTTTAAGCCACCACTCTTACCGCTAACTCAAACAGGCCCAATGTCTACAAGTCTATACATTGACTGTTTTTATGGTTTTATTTTACATCTGTAATATAAATTTATGCATAATAACCTATAAAATGCCTATAATGAGCGGTTCGAAAGGAAGAGCAATGGACTGTCCATTCACAACATCGTCTATGTTCTATCTGCTTCTCTTTTGATGCACAATTTCAGAGTTTCATTTTGCGTGGACATGGGCTAAAATATGGTCACAATGAACAAAAAATAAGTTCAGCACCAACTATGAAAAGAAAAGGGAAGTTAGAGTAAATGACAGGTAAGAAAAGCAAGAAGAAGAACAGTAATCGCATACCATAAAAACGGGGAAGGAATTTCTGTAAGAGAAGAAAAGAAGACATTAAAAACCCATAAAAATGGTCGAGCATCTTGTGCTTCAAAAAATAAGAAAAGGAAGAAGGGGAGAGAGCAAAAATAGAGGGAGATTGCAAACAAGAAAATCTCATGGAGGCCATCTTCCCAGAAGAGTAACTGATATTGAAGTTATAATGAAAAGTAGAAAACTACATACTATCTACAAAAAATCGAAGAATCCAAAAGCTGAAATCGACTTATCTAGACATGGGCAAAAAGAGATGAGATACATCTAGACAACTCCTCTATTGGAACACAATACTTTAGGAGACGAGGACAAGATACACCCCAAGGTTTTCATTTATGCCAAATAAGGCGATTTCAAAATAACCAAAAAAACAAAAGAGGACCCAAATAAGACGGCCTTTTTGAATTTGAAACTTTCCGCCAAAAGAGCAAAGTAGCCACAGCTTGCCGGAGCCCAATGGATGCGGCTTGGGTCCATTGCCCCCTTTGTCCGCTGTCGTCCTATACCCTGGCATCATTTTGAAGCAAAACAATGAGCAAGTTCCCCTCTCTTTTTTTTTTTTTTTTTGAAAAATATTTCAGGGCACTGAATGGTTAAAAAGATTCCTTAAGATACTGACTGATACTGAAAAAATAGTTCATGATCTTGAAAAATTATTTTAGGATCTTGAAAAAATATTTCATGGGGTATTTGGTACTAACAAAATACTTGAGGATATTGAATGATCTTGAAAAAATATCTCATGATTTTAGAAAATTATTTTAGGATCATTAAAAAATTCTTCAAGTATGTTTTCAGTATCGATCACGACGAAAATATTTTTTCAAGATCATGAAGTATTTTTCAATATCTTGAAATATCTTGTTAGTAGATCGAGTTCCTGAAATAATTTTTCAAGATCCTAAAATAATTTTTTAAGATCATGAAGTATTTTTTAGTATCAGTAACTATCCTAAATTATCTTGTTAGTACCAATCAGTGCCCTGAAATATTTTTTCAAGATTCTAAAATAATTTTCTAAGATCATAAAGTATTATTTTTAGTACCACCGAGCATCCTGAAGCATCTTCTTAGTACCAGTCAATGCCCTGAAATATTTTTTGAATATCCTAAAATAATTTTCCAAGATCATGAAGTATTTTTTGATCTAATTCGATTATCTTGTTAGTACCAGTTAGTCCCATGAAATTTTTTTTTTCAAGATCTTAAAATAATTTTTCAAGATCATAACGTATTTTTCAGTACCATTTAGCATCATGAGATATCTTTTTAGTATCATTCAATGCCCTAAAATATTTTTCAAAAAAAAAAAAAAAAAAAGAAAGAAAGAAAGAAAGAGGGGAACTTGCTCATTGTCTTGCTCCAAAATGACGCCACTTTAGGTATAGGACAGCAGCGAAGCAAAAGGGGCAGCGGATCAAAGCCGCCTCCGAGCCCAACACGATTGAACATGAGCTTGTGAACAGTGTTTTGAGTCTGAAGTTGATGATTCCCCGAATAAGTAGAATGGCTTAATGGAACAGTAATTGTTAATACATTGATGATGATGATGCTAAAGTTAAATTTGGAATCCAAACTTCTGCTAATATTAACAAAATTGATGTTTGAAGGAAAAAAAACCCAATTTTATCTCACTAAGTAAAGTCAGTTCAACAACTTATATATAAAAAAAAAAAGTCAGTTCAACAATTAAACAAGTACCACTCTGAGTTTAAATATAAGTGATAATATATCATTAATTGTCCTACAAGTGACTTATATTTTAAACTAAACTTTTTTCCTCTAAAAATGACTTTTTTTTTTTTTTTATATAAAAATTTTAGGAAAGGGGTTGGGCTCACCCACAATCCAAGCGGGGTCTTGGGCCCGTATTCACCTGGGGATACGGCGCTCTTTACGCCTAACGTTACACGAATACCAGCGCAGGGATCTCCGTCTTGGCCAGCAACGGGGATCGAACCCCCTCCCCAATGGTGAAAGACTGACCCCACGCTAGTTGAGCCGGGGACGAGTCTCTAAAAAAATGACTTATATTTAGGCAGGGATATTCAATAAAACTTGGGTTGGACTTCCAAACTGTTTGAAAAACTCGCTGATAATTGGGATACTAACAGTCTAAAATTGAGCTTTACCAGCCCAAATAGGGGTATGCAACCGTACCCCACATTTTTTCAAACCACAGAATTCCACCTTACAATATTATTAAGCGTCAAATTATGAGTTTTTTTTTTTTTTTTTTTTTTTTTTAATGTTACAAGAAGTGTCAAATTATTTTAAGTCAGGCCGATGCTAATTGGGCTTAGCTAGGCCTCTCAAAGGAAGCTCCAAAACTATTTTTCGGTGAGATCAACCTTTCTGGCCCAAATGCCCCTAATCATCAATATCACCAACAATATCTACAATTAGCTTACTGTGAATACGAGAATGCTCTCTGGAAAAAACACGCTGCAACCTCCTTCCTCGGCGGAGGAAGATGATTTACTATCGAGAAGCTCAAAAAAGATCAAAAATGTTGCTAGAAACTAGGGGTGTTCATAATGCCCGGTGCCTGTCCCCCCGCGCCCACTAAAAAATCGCTTGACCCGGCCCTAAGGAAAAGCGGCCCAGGCCCAGGCGGGGCACAAATGGGCGGGGCATTTTTGCGGCGGGCGGGCATCGGGCATGGTATGCCACCCGCCCATTTGGCCTTGCCTTGATAGTTTTAATATTTTTTCTATTACCGGCTTCTTCTTTCTCATTCGTCTCACTTTCTTCTCTTCTTCTTCACAAGATAGAAGATGAGAACGGACCGGATCCTTCTTCTTCTTCGGCGCCGAACATAGGTGGAGCTCTAGTGAAACTCGATCTGCTCCGATGGGGCGTCGATCTGCTCAGTGAAGGCTCGGCGCTCCGGTGAAGCTTGAACTCGAGACAGTTGATGCACCGGTCGCGAGATCTATTTGCGGCGGTGTGAAAGAACTCGCTTAGATTCTAGTTCAAACTCTCCAGCGATCCGGTTGTATTCTTTCGATTGATACATGCCGTCGGCTAGTGGGAACGAACACCTTCATTTCTTTGCTCTCCTTCGATCTGTGACTTTGGCGAAGAAGGACGGAGGAGAAATGGTGGTTTGATCTCGTTGGCGATCTTGGGCTGAGTCCGGTATTCCGGCAATGAGGTGAAGCTCGTCCGGCAAGATATGTTGCTCTGCTCCTCCTACCTAATGTGGACTTCGGGCATAGTTTGATCTCGTCGTTGATCGTGGGCATGTAAGGGCCGCCCTGCCCAACCCATTTTTGCCCTGCCCAAAAATGTTAGGGCTTCTATCGGGCGGGCCGGCAACCGGGCTGCATTTTGCTGCCTGTGATCTTTCGGGCGGGGCATCGGGCAAGGGTCTCGCCCTGCCCAACCCTGCCCATGAACACCCCTACTGGAAACGACGAAGAAAATGTGCTGAGGGGACATTGGCCTAAGTTGGGAGAGAATCCTCTCCCAAACGCTGTTGGAGGTGCATCTTTCCTGGATAAACTAAAAGGCACGACTCACTCTAATGAAACAGGGGATAGAGAAGATGACCCGAATGACCGAGATCTGTCGGATGATACAATGTCAGAGGACTCACTTGATCATGGTACTGATGAAGGATGGAAATGTAAGATCACTGAGAATGGGGATAGGAATTTCCCAACCTTCTCGTTTACCAGTAAAATGAAGAACAGACTGTATAAGTCATGGAACTCAACTGTGATTGTGAAGCTGCTTGGCAGGAGCATCAGATTCAGAGCTTTGGAGAACAGGTTGCAAAAGATGTGGGCGAAATGGGGGATAATTAATCTGATTAATATTGGACACGGGTACTTCATAGTCAAACTTACAAATAAGGATGACTATATGAATGCACTTACAGGAGGACCCTGGATGATATATGATCACTACCTTATTGTCAAGCCTTGGGAAGCAAACTTTCGTCCAGACAAAGCGGAAATAGATAAGGCTGCTATTTGGGTTAGACTTCCTAAACTGCCATTGGAGTATTACGACGAGGCGGCGTTAACAGTTATAGGAAACAGGATTGGCAAGACGCTCAAAGTAGATATGAACACCTCTTGTCATTTAGGAGGTCACTTTGCTCGAATATGTGTCTTGGTGGAGCTAGGTAAGCAACTGATGCAGGGGTTCTACTTAGACGGGGCAGAGTTTTTCCTGGAGTATGAGGGTCTTCATCTTTTATGTGTCCATTGTGGTCTTTATGGACATAGAAAAGAAAACTGCTCTCCAGCAAAGCAATCTAATAGGGAAACACAAGGTGTGCCGACGGCGGATGGTCATACAGAGCATGTTCAGAGTACTCCTCAGGGGAAGACGGAGCAATGGAGGGTTGTCCAAAAGCAACGGCGTCCAAGAGCTCCGAAGGATAATGTGACAGATCAGAAAGGAAAACAAAGTGGAGGATCAAGATTCGAAGTGCTAATTAACAAGGATGAAACTATTCATACCGTTAACAATGTTCAGATTGGAACTGTGCTTAAGGAAGGGGCAGCTATGGCGGATTTCGGAAGCCAGAGCATGTCACGTAAAAATGGCAAAGGGAAGGATAGAGAGAGAAACGGCGGTTATGGAGCGGCACAAACGTCAGACAGTAAGGTGCAGCAGGAGATAGGGAAGGGAGCAGCAGGTGTTTTCGTACAGAAGGAGAACAGACGAGTAGAAAAAAGATTGAGAGAGACAGCGGGCAATACGAGGAATCAAGTACTATTGATCACTATGGGGGAAATAGGTGAGGATCAGGGAGTGGGGTCCACGAAAATGGAAGAGGCAAATGCATTATTAATTAACGACACTAAGGAGCAGGAGATGAATGTATATGATGATGGGCCCACAATTTTGGACCCCGGGGAAGATGCTCTTATTTCGAATGACCCAAATGTCGATGGGATTGGGCTGGAGTCTATAGGCCCTATGGAGAGTGACGGGGCTAGAGGATGTGATGAGGAATTCTCGGATCCATCTATGGTCCTTGAAACGCCGATGTAGTCTGGGCTTAGTGTGGATCGCTCCTCCATTATTCATATATTATTTTATGATTAGTTTTCTTTATTGGAACAATAGAGGCTCATGTGGACCGGGCCTTTATAGGAACTTGAGAACCTTACTCAACGGGTCAAAACCCGCCCTAATATGCTTAGCGGATACCCGGATCTCAGATGAAAGTCGTCTGCGTCATTTACTCAGGTTGGGTTTCGATTCAATAAAAATCATTCCGAGTGTTGGGAATTCCGGCGGATTAGCGGTAATCTGGATGAGTAGTTTGGTAGCAGTGTCGATACTGGATGAGGATCGACAATTCATGAACCTGCGATGCTCTGTTCAAGGTATGTCTATGTCTAATTTTATCTTAACAAATGTTTATGCTCTACCTCATTCAAATCTCAGATCGGTGCTTTGGGATAAATTAAAGAGGATGTCTTCGGGGGTGACCTTGCCTTGGGTGGTGTGGGGCGATTTTAACGATATATTGGCCGAGTCTGAGAGAGTAGGCGGAGCAAGCTGTAATATAAGGAGATTAAATTGGTTCCAAAACAGAGTCCAAGATTGTGAATTAATTGATCTTGGAGCCTCGGGCCCTAAATTTACTTGGCGAGGACCTATGTGTAGGGGTCGTAGGAGGCTTTTTGAAAGATTGGATAGAGCCATGGCTAATCAATCTCTGTTGTCAGAAATCTCAAATTGCACAGTAAAGGTCCTGCCAATATCAAGCTTCTTAGATCATAACCCGATTTTACTTAGCATAGGAGGCTCGGATAGGGCCAATACTCAGAGGCCATTCATATTCGAAGCTATGTGGATGGCTCACGATAACTTCAAGGAATTTCTTGCAAATCATTGGCGCGAAGAAGGTGATCTGGAGGCTAAGTTGAACAATTTTAAAAAAGAAATTCCTAGCTGGAATAGGAATATTTTTGGAATGGTAGAGAGGAAGAAAAACATCCTGATGGCACGATTGAATGGGATCCAAAGGTCCCCTGTGTACCCATACTCTAATTATCTACATGATCTAGAAGAACGCTTGCAGCTAGAATTAGAAGAGGTTTCAAGGATGGAGGAGATAAAATGGTTCCAAAAGGCAAGAACAGAATGGATAGCTAAGGGAGACAGGAACACCAGATATTACCATCTAAAAACTAAAATAAGAAGAAGAAGGAACAGGGTGGTATCTTTGCAAGATGATAACGGGATCTGGATCAGTAGTAAAGAAGACGTCCAGAGGCTTGTTGTGTCATACTTCAAGTCATTGTTTCAAGATGATTCGCAAGATGAGGAGGCCCTAATTACATAATCAAATTTTCCTAGGGTTGACTACTCATGTCTTGCTAATTTAGCAGATATCCCAACGGATATAGAGATCCATGATACTATCAAACAAATGGGCCCCTATAAGACTCCTGGGCCAGACGGTTTTCCCCCTATTTTCTTTCAAACAAATTGGAATAAAGTGGGTGCTGATTTCAGTTTGTTATTGAAGAATGCCTTTGATGAGCATTCTGACTTTAAAGATGCTAACTGTACCTTGATCTCACTCATTCCCAAAAGAGATCAACCTCATAAAGTTGAGCATTTTCGGCCTATATCTCTTTGCACGGTACATTACAAATGTATAACAAAGATTATTGCAAAGAGATTAAGAGCTGTTATGGGTGAACTGATCTCGCCCTTTCAGGCCAGCTTTATTCCTGGGAGGAGAATTCAAGATAACATCATTATTGGCCAGGAAGTATTACACAAGATGAAGAAAGCAAAGGGGAAGAGAGGAATCATGGCCATAAAAATAGATCTTGAGAAAGCCTTTGATAGAATCAAATGGAGCTATGTGGGGAAAGTATTGAAGGAAGCGGGCTTTGATAACAGACTGATAGGTATTATTATGAAATGCATATCTACCTCTTCCTTAAATGTCTTGTGGAATGGAGCTAAAACAGAATTTTTCCATCCAAAAAGAGGGCTAAGACAAGGCGATCCTCTTTCGCCATTTCTGTTTGTTTTGTGTATGGATCGCCTCTCTCATATCATTAGCGATGCGGTTCGTGCTAGCAAGTGGAAACCAGTTTTAATGTGCAAAGAAGGACTGGCTATCTCTCATTTGATGTTTGCGGACGACATTCTTCTGTTTGGTGAAGCCACTGAGGATCAAGCCACTTGTATGATGGAGTCAGTTGAGAGCTTTTGCAAAGCATAGCAAGGTGAGTATTTCCAAATCATCCATATTTTTTTCACCAAAAGTGCCAGCTGTGATAAGGGGGAGAATTAAAAATATTACAGGGATGAACATTAAAAATGATATAGGCAGATATTTGGGATTTCCTTTAACTAGACAAAGGAAGAGGAAAGATACATTCAGGTATATTGTTGACCGTGTCAAAGAGAAGCTAGCTTCATGGAAAGCCAGTTGCTTAACCACAGCGGGTAGGATTACTCTTGCCAAATCAATAATCAGCTCTATTCCTATCTATCCAATGCAAGTAACGCAGCTACCGGTGGGAATCTGTGAAGAGGTTGAACGTGCACAAAGGGATTTCATTTGGGGAAAAAAGGACAATGGAAGAGGTTTCCACCCGATAAGGTGGGACAGAATCACCCAACCAAAGCAGTATGGAGGGTTAGGAATAAAAAAACTCGTTTCAGTCAATAAAGCTTTTGGTGCCAAGTTGGCGTGGTCACTTGTTCAGGGAGCTGATGGTTTATGGGCGGAATTTCTAACAAAACTATATATGATGAGGGATGAGAATTCCTTATTAAATACCAAGCACTCCGACTCTACCTTATGGAAATTTATTTGTCAGCAAAGGCACTTAGTAGATGAGGGGATCAAATGGCAGATCAGGAATGGTAAATCTGCACTCTTCTTCCAAGACTTATGGCTGTTCAAGGATAGAAGAATCAGAGACATGTGCATCAGAACCTTAACTAGGGAGGAAGAAAACAGCCGATTGGGTCAGCTATGGAACTTGGGATCTGGGCAGACTTGCAGATGTGGTTAACAGAGAGGCTATACAAAATATCATATCTCGCGTACCACCTATGGAAAATGTGGGAAACGACCTGATGATATGGAATGGAACCAATAATGGAATTTTCTCAATCAAAAGTGCCTACTTCATGATTGAGAGACCCCCAATCCAGTACTTTGACAAATGCTATAAAAGAATTTGGTCTTGGAAAGGATCTGAGAAGATCAGAGTGTTTATCTGGCAAGCTTTCAACAACAAACTCCCTACGAATGAATGGAGAAGTAAGTGGTCCACCTCTTCTTCGATCTGTAATTTTTGTAATACTGATGTGGAGGATGTGTTGCATATTCTACGCGATTGTGTGTTTGCAAGACAAATCTGGGAGTCCATAATTCACCCAAGGTACGTGTCTGATTTTTTCTCCTATCAACTGAGAGACTGGATTTTCTACAATCTGAATGAGAACCTTTGGGAAAATAGGGATGAGGACTGGAATCTAATTTGGGGAGTGGCTGTCTGGTTCCTATGGACATGGAGGAACAAATTTATCTTTACAGAGAATTTTAACAAACCTCCTGATCCATGTGGAATCATTAGGAGATGTTGGAAATCTTTCTGCACCCTACAGGAGGAAGATCAAGCAGCCGTGTCAACATTTGAAGAAGCTTCAATGGCCTGGACCAAACCGCCACCCAATTGGGTTAAACTAAACGTTGACGGTGCGGTTATAAATCAAGATGGAGGTGCTGGATGTGGCGGGATTATTAGAGATCATTGTGGAAATTGGCTAGTGGGCTACACTCAAAGCCTTGGCCAATGTGGAGCCTATGATGCTGAGGAATGGGCTGCACTTCTGGGCCTCAAAATGGCGTGGGAAGAGGGCTTTAGAAGAATTATAATGGAGTCTGATTCAAAAATCTTGGTACAGAAGGTGAACTCTAATTGTGAAGATGCCACCTGTAGCATGGTCTTCCTACAAATAAGACTTATGCTTGAGCAGGACTGGGAAGTGACTACAACATTTGTTCCTCGCCTGAGAAACAGACTTGCTGATGGATTAGCCAAGGAAGGCCTTGTCAATTCTGATTTTTATCATGCTTGTCCAGATAATCTGAGGACTGTGTTTAATCATGATTGTATGGGACTTGATCCCCTTTTAGTTTCCAATTAATATATAAGGTGTAGGCCTCTCTTCTATCAAAAAAAAAAAAAAAAAAAACTATTTTTCGGTCGAAAACCAAGAGTTGGTTTGAGATATCACATACCAACCTATATGGGCTGAATAATGTAGTTAGGCTGAGACTTGCATTGGCCGCTTTCGAAGTTCACTTTAAACAAACAACTGGATTGAGCCTAGTAAAAGATGTTAGTTAATTTCAACCAAAAAAAGAAAAGAAAAGAAAAAAGATGTTAGTCTTTCGGCAATGTATAGTATAACTCATTCAATAGAGATGTTAACATTTAGTACCCAACAAAGTTATCTCCAAAGATACTTTCTTTGGTCCTTATTATAAGGCACCAACTAGCAAGTTTATTTAGTCCTTTTTATAAAGCACTTGCTTATTCCCAATGAGTATTAATTATCTTTTTCCATGTATGCCTATTATTAATAAGGGTAGTGGGTGAGAGTAATAATTAATATAATATTAGAGTTTAGTGCAATTAGTAGGGGTAATATTGGAAGTTACTTAAATTGTAGGACAACTTTATTGACTTTAACTACTTTTATTGGTTTATAAGAATTGTTAGTTGGTTCCTTATAATAAAAACTCGAGGGAGTATATGTATAAAAGGTCAATCTAATTGCCTATTACACAATTTTGAGCATATGTATACTTTGAAAGGAGCTTCAACAGGTCGTGAACCTTGACTATCCGATTGAGCGAGGCTTACTAAAACCCAAATCTAAATCTATTACCATAACTTTGATGAGGACCAGTTTGAATTAGCGTTTAAAAAGCACGTTTACGCAAGTTGAGACAAAACTCATTTCACATATTTACCTCATATACTGTAAATTACGTTGGAAAAGTGGCTTCTACCGCTAATCCAAATAGGCACCTAGTAGTAGAAGAGAAAAAAGTTTATTTTAGGGTGCTTTTTTACTTTATATCCCTCAATATATAAACGTTTAGATGCTTTAGTTGAAGGATAAAAAACACACAAGCACGCACACATGGTAATTGAGCTGAAAAAAAATTGTTTATTCATGCAAACTTATGCGTGTGGTCAGTTATACACATCATATTTCTCTGTTTTTTGGTGCAAAAATGGGGTCACTATCATTTTCATTTAGTTTCACCGACAAGCATGTGGATGTGTTTCATTGCCACTATTCCAGACACATCATGCACTAGTGGAGAAACTCTTCCAAAACTAATTTATTTTAAGAAGTTAATTCTGTTTCTGCTAATAACAGAAAGACTTGGTCCAAAGTTTATGAATTTGTAGAGGGCCAAGGACGTCCACACACTGATATTATATTGGTCTGAAGGACATTTGCGCATTAAATATACATATATCCTAGAATTTGTAAATCAAAGCTTAAGGAAATTAAATATGAAAAAGATACATAAACTGAATCAGTGTTAAAAGACGAGTCTAAAGTTTGGGAGCTAACTATCTAATTGAATAATATGAGATTTAGACTTGTACTATGCTTGTATGGTCACGAGTGTTCGTACTGATTGCGATTTTTGTGTGTCCTTGATCTCTTGTATTCTTCTTCATTTTTAGGAAGGTTGCTCTTGACAGTTATCTCCACTTTTGGAAACCACTCTTACCTCAACAGACATTGGTCATAGTGGAAAGAGATTTGGCCACTTGAGATTGGGTTTGAGTCCATGCGAAGAAGAAAATACAATTAGGAGAGTTATTCCAAATTGAACCTGTCCGTGCTCAAATCTAACCCAATCAAATAGTTATATGGAAAAAAAGGGGGGGGGGGGGGGGGGGGAAATAAAGAAAGAAACCCCTCTTGCCACTTGCTCTATTCTTGCTTAACGTACAAAGGCATTCCCTCTTCAAAATAACTTTGATTTACCTTCATCCTTAAGAAACTACTTTGTCCTGTAAGTTCAAATTAAATCACTCCTCCAGGTTTTTCTCTATGCTCAAATCTTCCCCCCAGTTAGAATATAGAAATTTCAGTGCATTTCCTGGTCTTACTTTGATTTTTATTTTATTTTTTATACAGAAAAGTACATACTGTAGATAATTATTGTAAGGGATATAAAAAATTATAGCAACAAGATGCAGAAAGGACAGAAATAATAATCATGTCTGAACTGATCATTTGTTGGCTAGCTCAAGAAGATAGCTTATTCACCCAAAAGGTCGATGTACCTTGTCGATTCCGGAGATCTTTGTTTGATCTTCTCAAAAGACACATATAGTTGTTAATTTCTACGTCATGATGTGTATGTAAGATATTAATATGAAAAAATCTAGTTTCGTGTGTATAGTTTACTATTGCCATGATTTTTCAGTGAAACTTTCGTTCCTTTCTCAGATAAAGAAAACTAAAAATTGAAACATGCTGCATCAGTGACTTAAAAAGGACATTATAAGTGTGCTCTTGCCTCACCATGAAAAGTTATCACAGTAAAAATGTCATTTTCCTTTCCAGAAAACTTTTCTTAAGCTGGGACACAAATTTGTAAGCTTATGGTTTGGATGCACTCAGGATGACCCACAGACACATATTATGAGAAGAATCCAAAGCATTTTAATGGCAAAATAAGGCAGGCGTGAGAGACCAAGAGTGCTATAATTGGAATTTTATCTAATCAAAATTTTCCTAGCTACTGTTCTGCTTGGCTAGGTCCTCTTGGAGAGACCTTTTCAGTTCAGCTTTCACTTTCATACAATATCAATTCTTCTTGTGAAATCAACATCATATTATAATGAATGTCCTTCCCTTTTGATCTTTTATAGGCACATACGTACCAATTACTTGTTTGTATACATTAATCGATTCTACTTAATTCATGGGCACATAACAGCTACAGATGCAGACCCCCTGTATATATATTGTGCAAGTAAGCGTCAAATTCTTTGTATATGTCACAAGTTCAAATTCTTGGTCAATAAATCTTCCAAGGCATATCAAAATATATTCCCTCCTATTCTTTTTATAAGCCTCAAATAACTAAATTACGTAAATCAAGTAGTTTGTTAATGTTGGTTAAAGACAATAAATATGTAAAAAATTACTTACTTTCTCAAAATACCCTTTTTATGGAGAGGGGTAAATGAGAGAGAATGGGTGGAAAAAGAGATAAGAGTAAATGAGTATTTAAAAAGATATGAGAGAGGCATAAATTAATTAGGGCTAAATTAATGAAAAGAAAAAAACTGAATAAATGTTTAAACATTGCGTAATAATAAAAAGAAGCAAACCCATTGAAAAAAATTGAAGATATAAGGGTTCGAGGGAGTGCGGCTTGAGTTGGATCTCCATCAAAAGTTTGAGATTAAGCTTCTTAAGGAAAGATAATGCCCTTCAGTCAAAAAATAAAAACATCTTAATTATCCTGGTCAAGTCAAGTGAAAACCAAGTTTGAAACTGATCTAGTCAATGCTATAGAGTATAGAAATAAGATAATTATATTCCGTGCCTAGTCAAATGGTATTCACGTTGTGATAGAGAAGAAGATAGCAACAGCAAGTACGTATAGTTCGTCAAATCAAATTTGACTATATGCAACAACTAGCAGCATCACATGGTCATATAATTTTTTTTTTTTTTACTTCGCAATATCCAGACTTCTATTATATTTATATATATAGGGGCAATTTACACAGTATTTTGGACTTCCTGATTGTAATACATGTATTAACAGAATAAGAATAATAAAATAAAAGAAATTTTAATTAGATGTATTGCAGTAGGTTGATCTCATGAACAGAAACTTCGAGTGCTCCAGTGTATTAGCCTAATATAAGATGACGTATATACTACTCGACATCTATGGTTTTGAGTTCAATGAAACTTATCGTATTACTAGTGGATATAAATTCACCTTTCACACACACGCGCACACACACATATATAACATAGCATTGGCAATATTGCTTTTGTTTTGTAGTTGTTTGGAAGAGAATCAGCTTATATGAAATATCTAAGCTGGTTGATCCCTATTATTTCAATATTATTGCTGCAAAAGAGTACAGCTAAGTAAAGGTTATGAGACTCGATTCATTTGTTTCTCTCTTCAGCTTTGCTTGCAATGTCAGGACAGAGTTTATGGAATGTTTAGATTCCCGTGTTTCTTATTTTCAGTAGTCATGTTGTAATAATTAATACTCGTGTATATTCTAACAATTTTAACTTGTAATTTTCTCATGACTTGAAAGTATTGCTGCCTTTGATAAATAAAGTGAGTCTTCCCTATTCACACACATTGTTTATTCTATCTTGATTATAGGACAATATAAAGTTGTTCACAAAACTTATAACACTTAACTCCACTTCAAGTATAAAATTGTTCTTTCCTTATTTAAACCCTCTCTTTTCATTTCTGAACTTCTAATTAAACAGAATGTTGAGATCACTTGATGGGTTCCCATTTCATCATAATTACTCACTCGTTGCTTAATGTAAGACTTATTTACCTAATTTGATTAAATTATAAGGAAGTTAGTTAATATGATATGTTTTTTCTAAAACAACATAATCATCTATCTTAATTTTTTTATCTTTCTCTTACTTGATTATTCTTAAAAAAGCAGGGGTAAATTAAGAAAAAAATTGGAAAACATGAGAAATAGGTCATACATCTAAAGCTAAGATCACAATCTATAAGGGAACACGTGGCTCAACTTGATTGGACCACCAGGTAGGTCCACCTTGAGTGTTTCATTCCTGATCCTTTATAAGCACTTAAGCCCCAAGCCAGTCCCTTACTCTGCATATTTGTGATCATTTTTCGGAAAGCGGGCGGGAGAAAAATGAAGGTGATCGATGGCAAATCATGCATGCATGCACCCATTTTAATTTGCTTCTCATATTCCTCATATTCTATAATCATTTTCCATATAGGTCAACTGAGAGAGATATATATATATATTTTAATTAATTTTCAGTATTGTTAATTTGTCACAGATCTTCAGCTGGGTGCACAAGACGTTCCATCATAATAGTGCTCATAAGGGTTTGACTCATATATACATCCTAGCTAACTTGTTCAAACAACGTAACTCTGCATATAATTTTTTTTTATCTTATGTAATTTTCCACGGATGTTTTTGTTTTTTACACAGATGGGTTTGATTCATCAAAAGTGAGAAAGGCTGAGCCCTATGTAATGAAATGGGATAATAATAATAATCAAGCTTCACTGAAAGAAGTTGCTCTTGCTGATGTCGCTGGTGGTTGGAAAGATGGGTTTCTAACTATTGGCACTCTTGGTTGTTATGGTCCCTTCAACTTCAAGAGCTCCGACCGCCACAGACATTACTCGGCTTTGGAAAGTGATGAAGATGAAGAAGAAAAACATGGTGGTGATGATGAGGAAGAAAACAAGTATTTTGATTCTGATGAGCATGATGAGGAAATGATGAAACCACTACTTATTGGCACCAAGTTTGAGAACAAGTTTGAACATCTTGTGATTGAAAAACCTAATGTTGCCAAAGTGGAAGCTCTGGTGACTACTCCGACACCAACGTTGGTTTCTGATGATGATGTCGTAGAATGTATCGATGTGGGGACCGATGAGAAGGAGAAGAAGGAATGTGAAAGAACCACTCTAGCTGACCTTTTCTTGGTTGATTCTGAGAAAATAATGAAACATGACGGGGCTGCAAAAGCCTTATTGCTTGATGATGATAAACAAAGCTTTAAAGCCAAACATGGACAGCCAACATTCGCCAAGAAGCTCATATCTCCCGTCACTAAGGACAATCCACACCCAATTAAAAGTATACGAAAAGTAAGTCATTATTTATAATTATCTAATTTGAGTAGATTAAGGATGTTAATTAAATTAGTTGATATGACATGTGTTTTTTAAAATACCGTAATCATCTTCTTTAATTCTTCCTTCTTATCCTACTTGATTATAATTGAAGGAATATCAGTAGAGTTAATTTCAAAAAATTGATAACATATAAAATAGATCTTACATTTAGAATTAGCATCAATTCCCTATTTACTGTTTAGGTTCTACATTAATGACCGGAGGGAGTACCTAATAATCAACTAAGAATTTGCATGAATCGATTTGTTTCTTTCTTAATGTTGTAGCTGATGAAGAAGATGATAAAGAAGAAAATCCATCCTGATGTTGATCTTAAGAATGAGAAATCAGAACAGAAACCTATAGTGCAAGTGAAATTAATATGTGAGAATCAAGAGATTGAAGGTATGTCACAGCCGGTCCACTACTTTTATATAATAAATTTGTTTGCTTTAATTTCTTTGAGTGGTTTATAACAAAGCATGCCCAAATTGCGGAGGGAAAACGTGCATCTATATAGATTTTTTTTTTTTTTTTTTTTTTTCTAAGCAAATGACAAACATATCCATCTTATTATTCTCATAAGGTGAACATGTATTGTCTAACAAATTTGACCTTGAAAGTTCGCAATTAATTGTTCTTTCATTTGCTTAACTCTGATCCTTACCAACTTAGAAATTATGCTCGCGTACATACCTGAGGCGTTATTCACTTATTTGTGAATTGAGCACAGGGAATAAACTGATCATTAATTTTGTTGCAAGTATTTTCAAGTTTATGATACGTGTGCATATGCAATAAATAATTGTTACTTGCATGATACTATTTGTATATATAGATTCAATATGCAGTTTAATGGAAGATTGATTCGAAATGGTCAATTGATTAAAAGTTTACCCCAATTCCAAGTGTCATTTTCCATATGTCAGTAGTAGTAATTATTTATCATCCGTCTGGGTCCCTCTCCCACAAAAAATAACTAAGAAAACCGACAAAGAATGCCAAATAATCATATTGTTATCAGCCTACAGGGTAGTACTCACTTTAAGTGATTCCGCTTAAAAAACTACTTGTATATATTATTTTGTTGGCCACATGACTTGCCTTCTTTGTGGATATTTTTCATTTTCTTTAACATGGCCTTCTAATATCGTATGTTTTTTAATTATGTTAATTTTAATGAATTAAAATTTCTGAATCTCAATTTTTAAAATTACATCTTTTTTTTTTTTGAAACTGTGCAATTGCTAAATTAATTTAAATTGATGCGGATCCTCTGGCGTCTTTTTGCAGGCACTAGTGGTTGATCCCTGCTGTGGATCCTGTTGATTCACTACAATTGTATTTGATTATATTTATTTTTCATAACGCAAGGACATATGATGAAGTATGCATTTGATTCTGTTGTATGACACCTCAAATTTGTTGCGTTGAATTTAATTACTTTGACTTAAATAGTGTTTGACTCAAATCTCTGCTCCTCTTGACATTCTTTTAGAATTTTGATGCAATATTTTAAGCAATCGTTCATTGACCATTCATTTTTATCCCTCGTTTACCACAACATTTCTTTGTTTTAGTTTTAAGAATTATTAAGAAGTTCAATTGATAATTGAGCAACATGCAATAACAAATTTGAATATAAGAAACCACAACACCTCACTTATTATTAGGACTTCTTCTTTCACTACCAAAGAAAAACCAAATTAGTAACAGAATTTCCGTCACTAATCTATTTAGTAACAAAATTTAGTGACACAATCGGATCAGCCTGAAATTGGGGACGGACGGGTGATGGAAATCACATAATATGATTTGTTAAAAGATTTTACATTGAAAATAAGTCTGATAGAAGATAGATGATATGTATCATGATAGATAAGATGTTTTTTAAAAAGTTGACTACGGATTGATTAAGCTCTCCCTTATCCTTTTCAAGTAAAAATGTTTACCTTTATCATTACAATGAACCTTGTTTTTTTAAAAGGAAAAAAAAAAGATAAAATATATAAATCAGGTTTATCCAAATGGCTAAAAACACCTACCTGATAGAATATATATTAGATTTTAGTCACATGTTAATTTAACTTCCGTTGAAATTCGAAGTAATATACATTATTTAGCAGTAACTATATATATCTAGCTCACCCCAAACCCCAGCGGCTCGGACTCATCAATCTCATATTCCATTTCCTCCGAGGTTGTAGAACTCATTACGTCTCTCATGGAAGCCAAAGTTGTCAAACTCACCACCCTCAAACTGCGTCATTACTTTTATTCCCCTTCATGTTAGTGAAGAAATTTTGCTCAGACTAGATGTGCTCAAAACCTGTTTTAATGCTCTTTCGTCTGTAGAGATTGGAATAACCATATTACTAATCCTGATTTCATACTCCGCAGTTCAGACTGAACTTTTGGTTTCAGAGACCAAATACTCCTTATTAAAGCTTGTCATTGCAAAAGGAGTGAAGAAAGTTATATAAGGGGATATATTCATTTTTCATATTGCTGAGTAACCTATTCATTATATTGGGATAACGAAGAATTTTCTTTGTCTCACGCGCTGCAGAATCCTACCATTGGTAATAAAATACCTTTCAAATTCATCCTTTCGAACCCAACGGTTTGAAAATATGCATGGCTTCCCCTCACGCCGACTTGGGATGAAACACCATATATTATAGGCTTTGATTTTGATCGTAACAACAATAACTTTAAAGTGGTAAGCATTGTTTATCGTTATAGTGATAAGTTTAACAGAGCTAAGAGTTTGACTCGTTTTCTCGTACGTCACATGGTCATGAAAACAGCTCACGTATAGTATATATCCGCCATTCATATTTCATCCGTCGTGGCACTCCCACCATATTCTCACCGTATTCTTCAACGATGCGCTTCATTGGCATATGGATTGCTTGGCATAAAGAAGAAAACTATCCCGCATGAAGTGTTAAAACAAATATTGCTTCCCGATGGCGCATGAATTCTATTGTGATAACAGCGGACTCTGCTTCTCTAAATACAATAAATAAGGGACATTGAATATGATGCTAAAGAAGAATATTACTTTTTTTTTTCTTTTTTCTCATTTGGATCATGAAAGAATATGGAAATCATGAGTCATGGACAAATGACTCCTCAACCATGACAAAGATAAATTTATATTTTATAGGGTTAAGGTGCAGATTGGCCAACGATGTATTATGCTAGAAGTATTGGACACAAAAATGTTTTGAAGAAAGCAAAAATACCAATGAAGAATTTAAAAGTTCGACGATTAGACCAAAATGAAGATTGTATTATTTTCACAAGTTGTAAATTGTTTATTGATATTTTTGTTCTCTTTTAATTGTTCATTGGTATTTTTGCTTTCTTTTAATTGTCCATTGGCCAATTTGCATCTTAACCTATTTTATGTTAGGGAAAGAAAATTGGTGACATCATCGTAGAGCTGGATGGTGGGCAGATTTGTACGTAGGTACGATCCATCAACTCTCACCTCTCAATTACTTGGAGAAGGTTATGGAAAACAGTGTGTGTTTTTTTTTTTTTTGCTATTACACAGAGAGCTTAATTTTACTTGAGAAAGGATATGTCAATTCTTACTAAATGTTTGATAGGATGGTTCTTAATGTAAGGAGACGTTAATTATTACTATTTGTCTAGTTATTTAAATTGATAATTTGAATGTCCTTATTTTAATTAATCAACCATCTTACAAAACTTTTAATGGTTATTCTCAACTTTTGGGCTCGCCTTTAGTTTAATTGATTCGTTTGTTAACTATAGAATTGATTCAGTAATGCTTGACTTAACGTTTATTTCATATATATGAAAATTGGCTAAAATATATATAATTATTGAATTTTAATTATCACCATTCATCTCAAGCGTAGTGATATGCTGCCCAAAAAAAACGCGATGGGATTATCTGTATATGCATAATCCTCTTTCTCTTCTTCCTCTTAAATTCTCATTCCAAAAACTAATTCAAAAAAATAAATGACCCAAATTTATTATTTTATAAAACTATTAACTTGAAAACTTCAACATTGTAAAATCTTCTACACAATAAGTTTTATAGTGTAACCCAATTTCATCAAAACAATATGATTTCAAATTCTTTTCCTTTAGTTCAAATTAAACATAATTAGATCCGTCCTAATTTGTGGGTTTAGCGAGAGGGCTATATAGAACTTCATGAGAATGTGAATAACTTTTCTACCAATTGATCACAATATAATGATTAACATCCCTCAAATAAGGAGCATCGATTGAAGGATCCGTCCAGGTCAGTGACGGCAAGGACGACTTCGGTAATACCATCCCATTGATTTTGCAGCTAAAATTCAACGAAGAACAAGTCAAAACCAGACCAATCAAACCATAAAACTTACGTGAAACTGCTTATGAACTAAAGCTCACCCTTTCTCAGAATAACCTTCTGGACTTCCTTGCCGTTAGAAACACACAGGTCTGAAACTAAGAGAGAGAACCAAATCACTATTGGTGTAAGAAAGAAAATGTGGCCAAAGGCACCACACAAGTCACAAGCAAAGAGCCTCCTGCAAAATTGATCAAAACCGAAAATAAGAAGAGAATTATCGCTGTGCTTGGCTTCAACTTCTTCTAGTTTTCTCTGTAGTTTTCATTCTCTTAATTCTCATAACTTTCCCTCTCAAATTGCTGATCCAAAGTACTTACAGGAACTTTCCCTCTCAAATAGGAAAACAAACAAAACCCATGTTCTCTTTCACTTCAAAATAGGTTCACTCCGCACACACTCTCTATATAGGAAGGAAAACTAAGGAACTTTATGGCTGTGGAATTTTATCAAACAGGTTGGGGTGATGAGAAGTATGGAAGAGAGAAGCATGAGCTTATGAAGAGTGCAGGAGGTCCATGGTGGAGGGTTTTGTTTGGTGCTCATTGGTCTTCCTCTTGTTGTTGATTATGGATTTTCTGCCAAGAGAGAGCAGAAATCCCAAGCTTGGAAAGGATGATCTGATCGTCTTCACCGCCAAAGTAACAACATCGTTAGTTGGAAGAGTGGACGGAGATGAGGTGCGGTGAGACGGTGGCTGGGAAGGAGATCGAAAAGGATGAAGGCGAGCTTGCGGCTAAGGGGAGGGAGGTCCGAGAGTGGATCACAGTCATGACTCACGAATTAGGGACGAAAATTTTCCTGCACTAATTTGTGACGTAAATCAGAATTACGTAACTAATCAATTAGTGACGTTATTTTTAGTGACAGAACAAATTCCATTCTGTCACTAATATTTCATTAAACTGATTAGCGACGGAATTTCAGTGACTAATATACTTTTTTTTTCTGTAGTTTTGGAACCTCATAATAATTTCCATTTTTGTTGGCATAAATATCTTCTCTCGGTGGCAATTTTGTTTGAGAAACTAATGAGCTCTAGATATAGACACTTCTCCTAATGAAAGTTCAAACATTGATTCATCAGTTGTGAAAACTAAACATTTTTCGTCTCAGTTTTTTACTTTTATGCACATAAGGTCCCTTGTCCAAAGACTAATATCGGATGACTGTAAACATAATGGGCCTGGCCCAACAATTCCAATGGACAATATAGCCTATACGATGAGAAAGGCCAGCCCAATGACGTAAACAAGCCCAGTTGGCAAAAGATCTTCATAGCCGACAATGCAACTACTAACTCCAAAGATATATCAAAAAAAAAAAAACTACTAACTCCAAAGAACTTTAGTTTCGTCTAGTGCAGGATGCGGTGGTGTGGTTAGAAATTGCTTGGCTAATTAGATTGTGGGTTTCTCCAAGATGATTGGTGAGTGCCAGGCGAATTCGGTAGAGGAATGGGCGATTGTAAAGGGGTTGGGATTTGGGTTATAGAAAAATCATTTTGGAATCCACTGCGGATTTTGTGATTAATTTACTATTAGACAATACTTGTATTACTGGCAGTAATCTAATTTGTAAAGCTAGAGAGTTATTGTCTTAGAATTGGCAGGTGGAAATTAGATCTATCCCCAGAGCTTGTAATAGAATTACGGATGCTTTAACTAAAAGGAAAATTTCGCATTCTATTATCTTGGATTAGTGTCCTAGCAATTTAAGGAGCTGGATAGATAAGGGGTGCTTGAGATTAATTTCCCCATTTCATTTCTATTATGTGGGCTTTTAAGCCATCTTCTTTAGGGAAGGAAAAAAAAAAAACTACTAACTCCAAAACTTTATTGTATCGAAAAAACTCCAAAACATTGCCAGGAGAGGTTTTCTGTACCAAAGATAACCGGAAGATATTTTGTTGTATTTTTGTGTGTCTGTGTGTGTGTGAGAGAGAGTATCCATATGGAATGAGCTACATGGGGAAGATTAGAGAAAGAGACATAGGGGGGAGGACCACGTAGCCTTTTCTCTTGGATCTTTTCTGTGACAGAAAAGAAATCTGTCAACGACCTGACAAAGTCTTAACTACTTCAACAGACTTTGACAACAATGTAGGAGTAGTTCATAAGGACAAACAACGGTCAACCACCACCGGAACCCTAGCTCCACCGCAGAGAGTGTGTCATTCAGAACAAGTTATAGCGGCGGCCAACATGAACGCTTCCTTTGGATGAGTTCTTTTTTTTTTTTTTTTTCCTTTTCTTTTTTAAAGTAGTAAATGTGTGTGTGTGTTTTGCCAATAGGGTACTAATGTATATATGTTTCATGACAAGGAGAGATGATTTTCAATAGTAAGTTCTTGAGAAAGAGTTAAAGTACAAGAATCCAAATAATATAAATCCCTTGTCTAGTAGTGGAGGTGTTATATAATTTTTCTGAACCAATGCTCTAGCTTGGTCCCCCAACAAATATATGTGCAAATGAGAAAAGGTCGAGGTTTTGGTCCCCCTCAAGGCTCAAACTATATACATCCATGGAAAAAGGTGACATTCAGAACATGGCATTGTTGGTCCCTCTTCTTCCCTTACAACCAAGATGTATATATATAGCATTTATAAATAAACAGATTCGATCAGGTCAAGTTCTAATTCTTGTTTGCCCCACTTACCCCTGAAATGTGACCTCCTTCCCATATATCTCTCTCCGGTAAATCATTCACTGAAACACTACTTTTGGATCCTCCTTCATCTATCAATCAATACCATTTATAACCTCCCATCCATTGATAAATCTACCATCTTGCTTTTGTTTTCATTCCAAAAAACTTCAAATCATCAACTTTTTTACAAGATTCGGATCCTGATACCCTAAGCGAATACTCGATAAGGTTATATAACGAAATCTTTTAGTTAATAATATATCTAAAGATCTAGTTTTGACAAAGCACAATGGTGTCGTGCAATCCATATAGTTGACCACACTTAGCGGGATAATGTTTTATTGTTGTTGTTGGATCCTAGCACCCGTGCCCTTATATATATGAACTAGATTCAGTTTCACGTTACTTATCAACAATAATTCATACTAGCTCCCCAATCCTTCATATAAGAGGTGCATAAGTAATTTGCAGGTATTAAGAACATTAATTGAATTAGTTATTTATAACAAATATGTGTTAGTTTTCCTATAATACCATTTTAATCATATGCATTGTAATTACCCCTGACATAAAAATCCTTACTATGTACAATTAATAAGGATACTTTAGCAAAAGAAAAATTATAAATTTATGAGGGAAAGTAGATGAAGACCTTATTCTTAAGATTAAAATAAGGGAAAATCCCCTTCAAGTGCCAAGGGATCAAGATATTCTCAAAAAAGTCCTGAGGAAAGTCAAATGTCAAAAAAGTCCCAAGAAGTTGTTAATGTGACTGATAGAATTGTTAAAGAGTTGTTCATTAACAACTTCATTAGTCGGATTAACCTCAAGACTTTTTCGACATGCAAATTCCTTGTGGGACTTTTTTGAAATTTTGTTGGTCCCTTGGGACTTGAGGGAGATTTTCTCTTAAATTAAACCCTTTGTCTAGCTCCTATAATTAGGACCATAACTAATAATAAAATTTTCATGTGCCTACTATTCTTTTGTTATATTCCCTTTATATCCTATAATTGAAAAATTTGCAATTAAGCTTCTTTGATTGTGGTCCAAAATTATAAAGAAATGCAGAGAAAGTAGTATTTCAAACACAAGTTACCCCCAAGTTTCAATGAGATATGAGGATTTTTCTTTTGTGAATGAGACAAAAGGGGTTGAAGAATCGTGTTTTTATATATTCATGGTAGATTATTATTTTTAAGAGATGTCAAAACTGTACACGCACATCCATCTATTATTATAAAATACCCAAATTTCCTTGCGACTGAAAGGTGGCCAAACAATACATAAACGGTAAGATTTGATTTTTTTTTTTTTTTTTTTTTTTTTTTTTTTGGTTAAAGTGTAATTTGTGTACAAAAATATTTAACCTTTTGTTTTGATGATATTGATTTTATGTCGACAAACCCATCCTTAATTTATTCTTATTTATTAAAAAATTACTATTTTATATCAACCAAACACATTTTCAAAATACGTGTTATATCACATGGTTAGTAATATATATAAATGTCTTTTGATCAAATAAATATTATTATCTCTTGTTATGCAGAGATAGTCAACAAAATACATCTTTAAGATGATAACGAAATTTGGAAAACAAATAAAAGCCGAGCAAACTTCAATTTGAACTCTTTATATCTCAATATTTATTTTTCCTTAGATCCGACTTTTTGTTTGGATTGAACTTGGAAATTTTGAATTTGGTGTATATATTACCTGTCGATCCATAATCAAATGATTTGTTAATACAATTTCCAATCATTCAATGATCCTTGCGGCTAGCTAAGTCATTACAAAATATTAAGTTACTACTGGAACATGTGTGGAAAGTGATATGAGAATATCTAAAAGAATCAAACCTTTGAAAGAGTTTAATAAATATATCACACGAATGCATCTGAACCAAATCTTTGGGATTATATATGCAATAATGATTTTATCAATATATAATATATGCTGCAAGCATGAATAGTAGTCTCTATTAAAATACCATTACTTCTTTTAGTATTAACTAGACTTTTCTACATATGAACACTGCAGGACTAGGAAAATATTGATACAGTCTAAAAGCAAAGATATCGACAGATTTAAATTAATCTGTTGTAATTTTTTCTCTAATTTTTGGAACAACGATTGGAATGTTCAAAAACAGTTTTTCAATCGTGATTTACAAAATATGATGTAAGTATATGAGAGGAGTATTATCTCGACTTATGTGTATAAACACTTATAAACCCCCTAACCGCTAACATGCACTAGTCAATTAGCACTAGTCAATTCGATCTAGATATGTCCATGAAGAATGAGAGGAAGAGGAAGAAATGTATATTTTATTTAATAAATTAAGAAAATAAAAAACCAAGCTTGATTTTAGAAAAGAAGATCAAGAGATAAAGATGAAACACAAAATCTATTATATTTTTTGTTGGAGCAAAAATTAAAATGATAGATGGTGATTAAAACTATAGAGTGATGACATAGAAGTGGACAAAAGCGTACAATATCATATATTGACTTGGTCACTATTATAGTCGAGAGAAAATGGGTTAACCCGTTTAGGTCCTAAATTTATAAGGGTCAAGTTTAAAATTTTTGCTTTAAAAGTGAAAGCAGGTCTAAAAAGGATAGCCTTGTATGGTTAGAAGCCTTATAAGGCTGACCTTTTTAACTGTATTTTTTTAATTATTTATATGATAATAATATTATTGATTTTTTATATTTTGTTAATAATTTTGCAAATATTTAGTTGTTATTATCTTTTTTAGAATTAAGTTTCGTAGGAACATCTTATATTAATTAAAAATCCTTAAAATAAAAAATTGATAAAAGATATTTCTTATTTCATAAATGTTCTTATTAATTATGTATTTTTTTGGCTTATTTTCTAGTGATTTTTTGTTCATATCTTGTGTTGTTTATTTTGTTGATTACTTACATTTTTTAAGACATATTTATAAGAAGTATTTTTAATTTTGTTAAGTTTTCTCATTAATTATTTGTAATGTGAACAACAATAGTTTACCTTTGATTATGACTTTATGGTTATGTTCATTTATTGCATGATGCGTGTTGTGTAAACCTTAATATTGACAACATTTATTTGTTAAATTAAAACTTTAATTATTATAATTCACTAATTATATTTCTTTTCAAAAAAATCAAGAAAAATGTTAAAATTTAGAAAAATGGCTCTCGTGCCTGTAGGCCTAGGCATGGGCCCGTACGCTCATGAGCCGACCCTAAAAAATAAATGTTTTTTTTTTACACTGAATCTAAAAAGGCCAGTCCTTTTAGACCCTGACATTTCAAAAACCAACCCAAAATCCCAGCTTTAGTTATATTACAATTGGCTGGATCTGCCCATGAAGCACGCTTTCAAACTCTGCCCTTGTTGGGCTTTGTCAATATTATATTAAGCTAAATAAACAAACCCCTCGTCCTTGGGTTCAACTGGCGAAAGGATCGGACTTTCTCACTAAAAGGGAGGGGGTTCGATCCTAGAGTTGCTCAAAGCGTTGGGGGAGGCATCCTAGGTGTTTAAAAAGTAGTGGAAACGTTGGGAAGAGGTGGAGGTATGTTTACTCTTAAACTCAGTATGTCCTACGGATTGGGCTCCAAGTTCCCTGCCCTTGGACTGTAGGTGAGCCCAACCCCTTTCCTAAATTTTTTTTATCAAAAATAAAACAGAAAATTAATTATAATGCCATTATAAATTGATTCATTATCGATAAATCTTCTCTACTTTTGTATAATAATTAATCTTCTATACTATGGAAGAGTCAGTGTTCCATAGTTGACATTATCGTCAGAGGAAATTATATATATTATTTTTTCTTTAGTTTGATTCAAGAGCAGGCAAATTTTTTTCCTTTGTATAAGCCTTTAAGGTGTAGTCAATATTTCGATGATATGTTCAATACGCAATTTACTGTGTGGCATGGCACTTCAAATTTCTAACTCTAACAAAAATAATCACGTAAATATTAAAATAACAAACTAAATTAATTTTAAAGGTCTATTTCAATGATATCCCTCGTGTATTTTGGATTTTCATTGTGCTGTCCGCATTAAGTGTAATTTTAAAATATCTACTTAATCACAGTAGTAGCATTAAAGGACTATAAAACTCAACTTACTCGTTATGGTAAAAAATATAGGGTGTTTTTAAGAAGAAATCCTTAGTCTATATATAATATAAGTTTCTTTGAGTCCTTAATTACCGTTTCTTTATTTTACCCCTATTTATTAGTAGCGCACATTAAATATTGAGAAAAAGGATAAATGTAGGACATATTTGAATAGGAAAGAAGTTGAATTTTTAATCTAAACTGGATTTAATGATTTAATCGCTATTTTTTAGTTCCAACAGAGTGGTTGTAACTTGTAAGTGACTACTCTCTCCTTTTTATAAGTAATTTTCTATCTCTTGGGACTTATCCTTAATATAATCAACTTTTTTCTTGTATCTCAAAATTGAAATTACTTTTTTCTTTTATGCCTGTATTAAATGCATGTTTTTATATTAATTATTCCTCACTCCGCTAATTCTCTTTCATTTAATCCTTTATCACTCATCATTCTCTCTCACATTTTTTACTCATTAATTCTTTCTCCTATATGCTGTTTTCATAAATAGAGGTATATTGTGAAGAAACATAACATTTTAAACACATTTATTGTTTTCAACTAATTTTAATAGTTCGTTTTACACAATTAAAAAATATTGTTTATAAAAAGCACCGAGGGAGTAATATCTTAGATTGAATGGAGAATTTTAACAATAAATTAGTGGTCATCATTGGAACTTTCACGAGATTATTGTAATAAAGATTAAGATTAAAAATACTTTATACATGACGGCTAAGTGATCAACGCAACAATGCGAGTTGAATAAAACACTTTATAATAGATAATTAATTTGCTCTAGGGCTAAATCATTAGGCGATAAGCTATAATGTATTTGTATTATTAATTATTAATTACTTGTTACGATCATATAATCAATTAGTGAAATAAAATGTCAACAAGTGTGATCATGTATGTAGTGAATGGATAAAATACTTTAAAAAAGGGTTCGCATTCAACTGAGGCAAATGTAAACTATCATTACAGTATGGAGAGCGATGTAATCGAACCATTTTTAAAAAAGAGAAATATTTTAAACAGAAGGAAAGAATTTCTATCTTGAATTGGGTTCTCAAAATCTTGTTGAGGCAATGAAGAACAACTCTTACAGCACCAACAATCTTAATAGAGACTGATGGGAAGAAATTTGAAGTATCAACCATCTCAATGTTACCATTATTAATCAGAAAATTAGTCATATTTTTGGGTTGCATGTGTATTCCTCTTTTTTTGGAGTCTAGTCCTTAGGTTGGATTTGATGAAATTTATTCCCTTATTGAATGCAACTTCTTGATTTACAATTTAATTTTTCCAAAGATATTTTATTGTTATTGAATGTAACCTCTTAGTGGAGCTCAATGACATCATAGTATCCATATAACCTCATTCTAGTAAAATAATGCTTGTTTTTGTTTGTTGTATTTCTTCTTGTCCTAAATGTATGAACTAATTGAGAGTTTTACTTTGACCTTAAATGTAATAATTCAATTCACTTTGTCTCCTAAATTTATAATTTTTTTCAAGCCATCCTTATTAATTACATATATGAAAACAATTTTATCAATAGAGATAATAATTAAATAATATATTTTATAAAATTCAATATTCATTTATTATAAATAATTAAATTATTTTCTTTAATATTTGTTTATTTTTAGTTTATTTAGCTCCTATATTGGAGGTGAATATATTTCCTTTCTCTGAGTTATTTGTATTCTCCAAAAGGAAGGAAGAAAAGAAGGAGGACTTTTATATTGCTGCATGATGTAGGGTAAGTTAATTATTAAGAAGAATAATTGAAGCAGTTTGGAAAATTCAAAGGCACATTAATGTAATATTAATGAGAACTAATAACTCCAATTACCTATATATACATATTCACTCCGATCATTTTTATAAAAACTCAAAATTTGAATTGCCTTAGTCTTATTTATAAGAGCCCGATAAAAGTTATATAAGTATTTAATGATTTTTTTTTTTTTCATTTTTACCCCTACTTAACTATATACATTGCATTAATTAAAATGTCAGTAATACTTACTACTTTGGTCTTATTTATAAGTTCCTGTTGATCAAAAAAATTTGTCCTATTTATAAGTCCTCTTTCAGATAATAAATGAGATTGTGATAATTTTTCCTATATTAATTGTACCAGTGAAAATAAATAAAGAAGAAAGAGTTGAAAGATACTCATTCATAAATGAGTGCGAAGTTGAAAAGTTAACTCATAATCATTGTACTAACTACCTCTTTTTGCTATGTGTGATTTAGTTAAAAATAACTTATGAATAGGACTAGAATGATATATTACTCTATTTCTCTCTTTTACTTATTAAAAACAAAAGTTTAGTTTAGACATATTGATTATTTTTAACTAATTTTAACTATTTTCTTAACTACTAAATTTGGTTAATAAATAAGACCGGAGGGAGTTCGGTATAACACTGAACGTGGAAAAAGACAACTCAATTACTGTGTCTGTTTGGTAGGGAAACAAGAAACTTTATATAGGGTGCGTGGTACTGGTGCTAATATTTCATTGTGAGAAAATAAAGAATCTTGGGATCTACTATGATCAAACCAAAATTATTGCTAGAAAATAGGAACCCTCAAAAGAAATTATAGCTTGTCTGATATTGACTAATCTCAAGATTTGGAGCTATAGGGTACCACGTTGATTGGTTTGGTTGGAGGCCTTATCTGACGAAACAGCCAAAATATTAGAAAAGGGGGGGAAATTGGGCAACGAATGCACGTTATTGTCGTCAGTAATGAACATTTATGATAATTAATATGTCAGATAAGGTTGAAGACATTAAAGTTTGCTTCTGCTCCTTTTTTTGACACTGTTGAAGTACGTTGCTGCATAGTGCGTGAATGATCAAAATTCTGCATTATTACAATCACACTGTTTTAGTGTTGAATTTTAACTCAAGGTTAAATTGCTTAATTATATAGTTTGGCCTTTTCTTTGATTTCAAATGTTTCATTTAATAGCTATTATATGGTTTTTGTCTCATCATTGCTTAACCACACCCAGCTGCAATGATATTAGATATTTTAATTTGAAGTTGAATACCAATAATCACGGAAATGTTACATATGAAAATAAATTTTTGGAGCAAAACCCACATCTTAATCTAAAACCTTAAGGCTCAAATTTATAGGTCCTTTCACTTTAGCATATATTTCCTTCCATCTCTTTTATAAGACACTTTATAAGAGAAATATGAGATCCTTATTATAAGTTACTAAATAAAATATTAATTTTGTTTTTTCAAGATTGTCCCTATTTAAAATTTGATATTACTTTTTCACTCCTGAATATGTAATACACGATTTTAAGTATGGGTACGTTTGAATTTTTTTTCATTTTCGAAATAAATTTAATAACTTAATCACTCACCTATTTAGTTTTCAGCTGGTAAGGTTGGGGATGTGTGTACGTGTGTGTATTACTTAATCAAACTCAATTCTATTTAATGGATTTCTCACATCAATGTAAGTCTGCTCACCTTTGACATCCTCACAATTTTAATTTTTAAGTGGACTCAATAATTATGAACTTGAAGAAGTAAAACATAATTTAGCCCACAAAACAGTTAAATTACTCACACTCCCGAACATCTTGGAAAGAAGGCAGAAAAAATGAGAATTGCTAGGTAACGAACCAAAACTCACTATAAAGAGAATTGAGCAAGGCAATATATAGTTCATAAATGAATGAATTTGCGAGCTTAATTTCGGACCAAATCTCAAGGTAATCAGCCATAGGTTAGTATTGTTAATTAATTGCAGAGAAAATACTTGTTTTTTCTTTGCTGCGCTAGAGACGTGTATCATCACATTCTTTAAAGATCATAATACATGTGGCTCCTTTTCGTACTTCGCTAGCCACCAAATTAAGTTAATCCAACACTCCATATATATAATATCAACGTCACTTTGTATCAAAAAAATAATATCAACGTCACAGATCCCATTACACAGTGGTTCTTAGCCTCAACAGAAACCTAGAGACACATCTATAAATTTGATTCCCGTGGACACAGTACTGCTTAAATATTTCATATAGATTTTGTCACACATAATTTTCAAGCTCATTGTCATGAAAAGCAACACAAAGCAGCTACCACACACATACTTATCAAAATGGCTAATACATGCAAATGCAAGAGTAACATATACGATTAATTAATTAGACTCAAATGAACTTAAAAATCGACAGAATATTTGGAGACACTCTTAATTTTATCCCCTTATCCAAACATGGGAAGCCATCAAAGCCATATTTCTTTTGTTGCTACCACTTGGATTTGCTTAAGGGTCATTGTCTTTGTGTAGTGAGATAGAGGGCAAGCCTTAATAACGTCTAAGGGGTCATATGATAACGATAAGGCTTAACGTTGATGGTATATATTTAATGCCCTAGTTAATTAGTAGCTTAATGAATTGTTGGCAAGTCTTTGTCAAAATTAAGTAATTAATTATAAGAGAAAAGTCAGAATTGTTTGTTAGATCATTGTCTTGGGTTCCATGTGTTCTTTCAACTGTCTTCTTAATAACATGAGCCAAATGGGCAAAAACAACTAGTAGGCATTGTACACGTAAGGCCTACCTGTTCAGTATCAGCGTTTACCAATTTAATAGACTCCAAACTCAGCCAACGTTAGCCAACGCTAGAAATTATTAATTAAAGCTATCGGATGGTGATCCTCTTTAATTAATGCAACCTAATCAGGGTTTAACCTTGTTCAATTATCTACCATTACTCATTTGTGGCTTAATTAGAAGCTAGCTAGTTCGTACTTACTTCTAATCAGAGTTAAATCAGCGAGTCACTGATCAAAACCATGGGCGCAAAGTAAACAAGATTGAGTGTTATTTTTTGCAAGTAGAAGCATAATATATACTCCCTAGGCTTCTTTTTCTTTCTTTTTGTTTTTTTATAAAAAAAAAAGTTAAATTAAATCTCACAATTCGATGTGTCGGTTAAGAACAATAAATGTGTTAAAACTGTAACCCTTTTCAACTAAAATACCCTTATTTATATTGACGTAGAGAATAAGGAAATTATTATAATAAGTAGGATTGTAAAGGATAGAGAATAATAAATAAATATGGTAGAAGTAATAGGTGTTTAGGGATTGCGAAAATTTATTATATTGACATTAAATATGGGTAATTAATCAACAAGGGAAAATGTGAAAGTAAGAAGTAAAAAAATAAGATTCTGTAAATGTTTCATATAAAAAGGAACGAGGTATGTGTGGCGGTTATTTCTTATAAAAAGAAATTAAGGGAGTATTATTTAAGGGCGACCCAATGCATAAAGTTCTCACTAGATGTGATATATATATTGATGTGTGTGTAATTATAAAGGAGAAAAACGCTACTTCCATAGATCGCACACTTTTTTATCCTACTCTTGAGCAACACATCATACGAGAGAGAGAGAAAATCAGCGGTGAACATATAAGCCAAAAGGATTGTTGATCTATGTACTATTTTTAGTCACTCTTACTTCTTATATTTTCAACTTTTATTGGAGTATGGTTAACTTTATTTACCTTATCTCAACTTCTTTCTCTCTCAGAGGACGTGTTGCTTCTTGTATTATACAGAGTTTGAAAATGAATCATACTTTTCGTAATTCATTTGTATCCTGTATATACACATGATGTGTGTCTATATATAAATATATTAGTTTTCAACTACAGATGACAGCATGATAGTGTTGCTGCGGATCTAGTAAACAAAACAAAGGGGAAAAAACTATATATATCTAGGCTCAAGGAATCGATGTGACAATTTATCAACAGAGAATATTACAATTCATTAATTCAATATCCCAAATTTAATAGGGGAAATTGGGAATGAACCCCCATTTAAAGCATTAATTGTATAATGTCACCTAATTAAGGGAAAGGCAAAGCGATGAGGTCCTGTAGCTCCTAGGTTATATTCGCTAATTAATTAATCAAATGGAGATTTATCCACAATTTTTCCTTTTTTAATTTTAACTCATCCATTGTGCTGATCAAGCGGTACCAATAATCGAACTTGGGACCTCTAGGACCTATAAACTCCAACCATGAGGACCACGACAAGTTCTACAATTTTTCCAATTGAATATCTTAATACTAATGAACCCTTAACTTTTAAAACTTAATAATAAACTTCTTTAAACTTATGAGTCTATACCCTATACAGATGCCCAAAACTATGAATTTTATACTCTTCTAATCCTATTTAATATTTATACAATAGAGAGGGAATATTTATTTTGTTCTATTTATAAGTGAAATCATTAAATTTGTCATATGAATATGAATGTACAATTTTGCTTTTCATTGAGTATTTATTATTGTATAAACTTTTCTTTCATGGAGTATCACTTTGATCCTTAGAATTATGAGTCACTTGTAAGTCATTCTCACATAGTAAAACTTTGGTTCTTATTAATTATAAGTCACTTGTAGGTAAATCATTTGGTCTTAAATATAAGAAATGCTTACATACTCTAGGAGCGCAACCTTATTTATTCTCTAAGTAATTAAAATGCAACAACTCATCTTGTTTTAATCCTACAAGCCATCTAGAGAAATTCATATTTTAGGATTTTAGGATGTTGGGAGGGATTTTTGTTTTTGTGTTTTTGTAAATTAAGAAATTTAAGTTTTTTAAAATCATAAAATTGGAACTTCTCCAGATGACTTATCTGCCATGTAGGATTAAAATAAAATAAGTTATTGTATTTTAATTAGTCAGAGTATAGATAAGGTGTTGTTTGTAGAGTATGTAAGTATTTCTCCCTAAATATAAGTTACTTGTTTGGTATTTAATGATATTTTTTAGTTTTACACTCATTTAATTCTCATTGGAAAGGGAGAAAGAAAGGAGAGAGGTGAGAATGACTTGTAAATGCAAAGAAAGAAAAATATTCAATAATGGCATATTTGAAAATTTTTGTCAATTTAATGCATCGATTGAACCACTATGGTCTTATATGCAAGTCACTTGTAGAAGGAAAGTTTGATCCTCAATAAGGAAATATCAATCACAAATTAATGACCTTTTTTTTCTTTTCTTTTTTTCAATTTTACCCATATTTAGTTTCTTTTGAAAATAGAGAAAGAGGGGAGATGTGAGAATGATCTGTACATGTAGATAGAGACAAAAATTTTAATTAAGGCAAATATGAAAATTTTCATCAATTTAATATATTTATTAGCATACAAAAACAAGATACAAGTGACTTACGTATGTAACCAAAGTGGCATGTAAGAATGAGTTATAAGTCACTTATAATAAAGATAATAGTGGTACCAAAAAATGATTTCATTTGTAAATAATGAAAAAAATCTAAAGTTTAAAATTTCGAGAAATTTTATTGTAAAGTTTCAAAGATTAGGAGTTATTTGTAAATCACATAGAGTTAGAATGGTTTTATATAATGTACCCTATCTTTTAAAAATGAAAGTAGAATCTATATATGTTTCTTATAACAAAAGTAAAATTATATTTCAATAAAAATTACAGTTCAAAATATTCTAATTTTGTATCTTGAACGAAATCCATTTTTAAAGCTTAAAAAATTGTACAATAATTTATATTTATGTTAGCATCGAATCCTTGTTTGTTTGGCAGGATTATAATAGGGAAAATTAGAATGAATTACATAGAGGAAAAGATATCTATGGACAATAACCATAAAAATTGTAATTTTAGAAAGATCAAATATAAAAATATAAAATTAAAAGTATTAAAATGCCTCTAACAAAATATTCTACATTCCCTCCTACATTCTATTTTTAAAACTAATACAAAATTCTAAGTTTCATTAAATTAAACAATATTTTTTTCAATTTTCGTTTTTCACAACTTGAATATATATATATATATATATATATATCTATGAAAAAAAATTACTTGTTCTTCAATTTGTAAAAATTACAATTTTTTTAAAATCAACAAAAATTTTACTTAAAAATGGAATTATAGAATTTTAATAAAAGTCAAGGTCTTTTATAATTTATCATATATATTAATTAAATCAAGAAAGTTTGTATGGATTTTTATAGAAGTAATTTATGTGGGTTAAAAAATTCATACAATGTTAATAAAATAAAAATATATATAATTAACCTATTATATCCTAAAAATATGAAATAAGTTTAGTTCTTATTTTCATAATAAGAGCTTAATTGATATCAACGTTGATAATATAAATCGGGCAACTTAATGATATAAATTGGTGAAAAATAAAAATTAAAAAACTATGAGCTTAAACATAGTTAATTAAATAATATATTGAAAAAAATATCATATTATGATTGGCAGTTTTTTTTTTAAAAAAAAAAATATGAATACAAGAGATAATAAATAAGATCTGATTAGGGGCAATTTAATAATTTTAAATTTTTATTATAATGTTCGGTCCTTCTAAGTAATTGTAAGTTTTATAGTCTTTCATAATAAATATTATTTTTTCTAGGTCATTTCTTTTATATTATAATGCATTATAATAACCGCAGCGTGTTACTTTAAACTGAGACGGTCCTTTCTCAAACTAGCGTTACGTTGAGCCACTTCTTCACATATGATTTGTTAAGCAAATTAAACTTCAAAATTTATTTAATCTCTCATTTACAATTGTAGACAGCAATGATTGAGCATGTAATTTTACCATCAGAAGAAGTAAATTATTTCGAAACAGAATTGTTTCCAAAATACTGCAACAAATCTTCCATGTATCCAAATTTTTCCGGAGGAAAAATAAATTATTGTTCGTCCTCTAAAAACCCGAACTTAACTATAAAAAAATACAGAACAAGAAAGAGGCTAATTATAAACCAAATCTAGACAGACAGAAACATATCAATATCTGTATCATGTCCTCCATATGATTCTGAATAATAAAGCTGTATGCTGCAATCTTAATACTGTTTTTCCAGAAAAGATTAAACATCATATATTTAATGTTTTCGGGTGACCATGGCTGCACCTATTTTAATTTTAGTCTCTAAGATCATAAGCGTGTTTATCATTTAGGGCAATAGTACTATTTTGAAATAACTAAACTAATATGTGTGTGTGTGTCTGTGTGTGTGTGTGGAATATTTCTGGCCTGGAAAAAGCTTCTTTTGGGGAGCATAATGTCCTTTGTAATCAGAGACATCTTTTATAGATTGTCTTATCTTTCATAATGATGCCAACTATTTTCGTTCAAATGGGAGAAAACTTAGTTTACATGGAATTATTTCAAATTGCCCAAAAACAGAAATGAAATTAAAGATTGAGAGTTTAGTAATAAATAGACAGCATTCCGTTCTGTATGCTCCATTTTTGAGTAAGAGTACAAACAAAAGATGCCCTTCAACTTCATCTCATCACTACCAAATACTTCACTCGCTTTTCAGTTCCAACATTACGTCTTTAGTGGTCCAATATTTCAACAAACGTTTGTACAAATCACAACAATTGTTTGACCGTGTAGTGAAAGCCAGCATCTTATCATGTCTAGTAGTACTGTTTTACTCACCAATTCTATAAATAAGTGGTCAATTTCTTATGGTAGAATGATAAATAAATACTAAATGAAATTTCAAAACCCACAAAAGTTTGTTAAAATTTGTAAAGGACTTAAAGGTGACAGAGATTAAATTGAGATTTTGAAATGTCGATGGATTTACCATCATGTCCTCTCTTCCTCTTTCTCTCTCTTCCTCCTCCTCTTCCTGCCGCACCACCACCTACAAAGACCACGACCTCTTCTTCTCTTCCCACCGTAGTGATCACAAGACCTTCGTCTTGGACCTCAATCATCGTCTCATTGTCTTCAACCTCCCTCTTCAAAGAATTAGATCAAAAACCAGATCTGCAAAAAATCATATCCATCTTCAAGCTTGATCACACCATTTTTGTTCGTGCTCTCCTTTTAGGTCTGTTGCGCACAACCTTCTTCTTGGTCTGTTACACCACCGTCGAACTACCCCCTCCTGAGTTGAACAGTATCTGGATTTTGAGGAAGAAGAAGGTGAACAATAAATGTGGGATTTAACAAAAGTCGTAATGAAATTAACAAGTTCATTAATGGGTTTTGACATGTCTTGTTATGGATTTAACAAATTCATTCGTCAGGTGAAAAATATCAATATGGTAAACCTAACATCTTAACACTATGAACAAAAGTCATAATGGGATTAACAAGTTCATTCGTCAGATGAAAAACGTTACTCTAGTGAACCCAACATCTAACACTATGAACAAAAGTCGTAATGGGATTAACAAGTTTATGAATGGGTTTAATAAGTTTTGTAATGGGTTTTAATAAGTTCATTCGTTAGGTGAAAATCATGTCCATTACAAGACGAATGAACTTGTTAAACTCATTACAAGACTTGTTAAACCCATTCATAAACCCGTTAATTCCATTACAACTATTGTTCATAGTGCTTAGATGTTGGGTTCACCGGAGCAACATTTTTCATTTGACGAATGAACTTGTTAAACTCATTAATAAACTTGTTAATCTCATTATGAGTTTTGTTCAAATGTTGGGTTCACCAGAGTGACATTTTTCACTTGACGAATGAACTTCTTAAACTCATTACAAGATTTGTTAAACCCATTAATGAACTTGTTAATCCTATTATGACTTTTACCCATATTTACTGTTCACATTCTTCTTCCTCAAAACCCAAATACCGTTTAACTCGGGAGGGGGTATGTTCAACGGTGGCACGGGGTAGGTTTGACAGTGGCGCAACAAACCAAGAAGAAGGTTGTGCGCAACGGATCGGGAAGAAGAACACAAATTCAAACGGCGCGATTTAGGTTGAAGACGAATATGGTTTTTTGAAAATCTGGTTTTTGATCTAATTCTTTGAAGAAGGGGGTTGAAGACGATGAGATGATGATTGAGGTTGAAGACAGAGGTCTTGCGATCACTGCAGTGGGAAGAGAAGAAGAGGTCGTGGTCTTTGCAAGCGGTGATGGTGCGGCGTGAAGAAGAGGAAGAGATGGAGAGGAGAGAGAAAGAGGAAGAGAGGGCATGATGGTAAATTCATCAATATTTCAAAATCCCAATTTGATCCCTTTTACCTTTAAGCCCTTTACAAATTTTAATAGACTTTTGGGGGTTTTTGAAATTTCATTTGGTATTTATTCATCATTCTCTCATTTCTTCTAGATTTGAACATATAAAAAATAAAGGAAAAAAATCATAAAAATCACTAAGATCTTAAGAAAAAAAAATGTAATAATAAAAAAAGTTCCAATAACAAAGGAATAGTATAGGCCTATTGTCATCTTCTACGCTAGAATAGGAGATGTCTCTATTATTATCTCTTTTTTCACTTCCTCTTTATTTAATCTCTACTATTAGATCAACTTTTTATGATTGAGATTTCGTACTAAGTGAAAATATTATTATACCATTCAATATAATAAAAATATGGTAAACTATTCACATTAAATTTTAAAGTACAAATTTATTTATCTTTTTTTTTCTTTATTTAATAATTTTTTAGGCCCAAAGTATATCTACCGTTGACAACAGTGATAAATCCCTTCGCACCGTAAACTCTTCATAGCGGCTATAATCTTTGGTCACGAGACTCTCTTCATAGACACAGTGAGGGATTGAGCCCCTGACCAGACTCTTACTAAATACATTTTCTATATTTACATGAACTTGGACTTGAGACCTTTCATGTTTAAGCAGCCAAAGTCTCTTCCATTATGACTAATGCCTGGTTCTTGATAATATTATACCTTCTCCATCCCCTATTATAAGATCTTAATAACCGACTTATTTAATTCAAAAACTATTAAAATTAGTTAAAAGTAATAAATATGTAGAAAATGTACATTTTTTAAAAAAAATATGCCCTTATTTATAATGGGGTTGGTGAGTGTGAGGAAAAAAATTAGATATGAGAAAACGATAATGAAATGGATGTATATTAATTAAGAATAGAATAGATAAAAATGCATTTAATATTTAAACATATATAGTAGTGAGTGGTGAAGAGAGTCAGTATTCAATAGAAAGGAGTAGAAAGGGACGGACCAATTCAAACCGAGGGATTATTTATCAACCATGTGGTGAAGAGAGTGAGTATTCAATAAGTGGCTCATAATAAAACCGTGGTTGGTTTGAGCCTTAAATTTTGACACGAATGACTTACTTTTAACAACAAAAAAATTAAAATATGATCATCAGACCAGATACACCCTAATCAATTACAACAAATATAATTAAAATAACTCACGTCAAATTTTTTACAAGATTAGAAGTTAAAAAAGTCAACTAATTGATTGAACTGCCCCTATATATATGTAGTGAAAGATAAATCCAATAATGAGCATGCGTTGGGTAAAAACACGGAAGTTAATCCTCTACCCAGCGCTCTCTTTGCTCATCTCTCATCGGCGCAATCCTGACCGTCTGTTTACCGCATGTGGTTTTTTCCAAAATAATTCTGGATCCTTTGATCAAGATTTGGACGGTCAGGATTGCGTCAATGAGAGATGGGCAGAAGATGGACAAGCAGAAGAACAGTACCCGTAAAAACACAAATGTCTTGAGTGAACTAAATTCAAGGAATCTGTACGTACTAAAATGAAAACATAATGGATCGACACATAGATTTTATGCTATAGGAGGCCATTTGTGAGGAAGAAGGAGATAGTGGTGGTGGTGGACCACCTTGTGTTTAACGTTATTGAGTGAGAGAGATGAGAAGGCATATATGGGTGAGGCAAATTAACAAACAACATTTTATTGTGAGATAGACGATGAAGATGAGGCCAAGGTTGCTGTCTGTGTCTCCATCCTCTGGTATAAATAAAGAGCCAAATTCCCAAACATCATTCAATTTCAATATATATTTTATAAATTGACCCCTCCTTCCTTCAGATCATAAATCCCCATCAACTTGCAACACACGGACACATAACATAAGGATCCTATATACATAACCCTTTCTTCAGGCAACCTACCCATCTCTCTCATCCATCAATACTTGACACATAACATAAATTCGCTCCAATTGTAAAGACGATACATACTGGATAACATGCCAACAAGTTGATGTAGTACGTGGCCTCAACCTCCGAAAAGAAGAGAACACAAATCTGAGTTTTTGAAAGCATATTTATTATAAGAGACAAAAAAATTTTACGCTCTAGATGCTCAAGAGAGTTAATGTTAAATCCAAAGTGACTAGAAGATAAACTTGATCAAGATAAGAGAATTGTGACGATAACTAGTTGATAATAATAATTTTCTTTTTCTTTTTTATATTGCTGAATCTTTTTGCTGTCTGCTTACAGTGTGAAAAGACAGACGAATATGCTCTGCATATTGCTGATGTTTTTAATTTTTAATTTATTTTGGTTTTCCAAGACTTGAGCTAAAAAGCAACAAGTACATGCATGAGAGTGACACGAATACATAAACTAATTAAAAGACTTGTATTAACTTAGCACTATATACAATGACAACAGATTAATCCTTTTCTAATAATAAGACAACTGGAGACACTACTTGATACTCCATCCACTGTCAAATTACACCCAAAAAGCAGAAAACCAAAAACAAAACAAAAAACAGAAAAAGAAAATTTAAAGACCCATGACTCCATAAATACTCATCCAACCGTCCTCAGACCTTCATCGTACCAGTTGTCGCCTCCATGGCCATCTCCACCAACCCCCCTCAAAGATGCATGCTAGCTAATTAACGATCTCTACATAATTGATATTCAGTTTAATTAGAAACATTCATTCATTCATAGATTAAACTAATTACGAATAAACATACAATTATATATATTAGATACGCCTTTCGTTGGTATCCATATCTATAATATATATGCTTATTCATGACTATTTCAATCTCTAATTTTTTTTAAATGATATGATCCTTGCACACGCCCTAGCTCGATCTACCACTTATTTTTATTTTTATTTCTTGTATGTTTCATTTTTAAGGTGGGCTTAAGCTGACCCCACACGCCTAGGGCACACTTTGACCATGAGAGGATTGGCCATTTCACTTGATAGCCTCAGCACTTCTGATAAATCCACGTCAGCCTCATCCGACGGTAGCCACTGAAACTCATGCAAAAGCGATGCAACCCAAAAGGTCACCGTAGCGAAGCCCAGTGACTTGCCCGGGCACATTCTTCTGCCCGACCCGAATGGTGCCAGCCTGAGATCCGAACCGAATATTGAGAATTCTCCCTCCCCTTCACCGGAAACGAACCTCTCGGGCATAAACTTCAGCGGGTCCACCCACACGTCTGGATCCCGGGCTATGGCCCACATGTTCACCATGGCTGTGGTCCCCTTGGGCACATGGTGACCATCAATGGTCGTATCGGTGATGGCTAAGCGAGCCCACGAGAGCAACGGGCCGGGTGGGTGGAGCCTCAGCACCTCCTTCACCACCGCCGGCAAGTAGACCATGGCCTCAACATCAGCCTTCGTGACGGCGCGTGACTTCCCCACCACTCGGTCAAGCTCTGCTTGAACGTTGCCCTGAACGTCGGGATGAAGCACCATCCTCGCTAATATCCACTCAATCAGAATCGCCACCGTGTCAGTGCCCCTAAATATCATTTCCTGTATAAAAATATATATATATAATCATTTAGTTGCAAAGAAAAAGTACAATTGGAAAATAATAATGGTAGTGGACTGGAAGAAACAATTTATTTATAGTTACCCAAAGTACGGCGATCATGTCGGAGTCGGATAGTTGATCGGGCCCATGGAGGGAGAGCAAGACGTCAACAAAATCCCGGTTGGCTTGGTCCTTCTCATCATGGGCTCGATGGTCGGCTAAGATTTTAGCAACGAACCGGTTCACTTTGGGGACCAGTGTGGAGCACCTGAACCGGATTCTCTGAGCATCGAAGTCCGAAAGCCAAGGGAGATGGTCCCCCCAGTTAAGGGTACCCAACAAGTCGTACCCTTCTTCCACTAACCCACTTAGTTCCTCCATTTCCCGGTTTGACTCGTCCGCCCTATAACACTTTCCAAACACAGAGCTCATCATGTGGCTCAGAGACGCCTTCTTCAGAACATGCCGAACCGAAAAGCCCTTATAGTAGTTGGTCTCGTTTCCAAACAGTGCCACCATTTGAGCGGCGATTTCGGACCTGCAAGACTCGGAGGCTTTTATCTGCTTGGGAGAGAAGAGATGATTGGTGGCGATTCTCCTGAGGGTACGCCAGTAGGCACCATAAGGAGCGAACCCAATTGCTCTGTTGAACATCAAGCTGTAAGCGGATTCCTTGATGGGTCGATCCGCGAAGACGGAGCTGTTGAGAATCTCTTTGGCGACGTCGGGGTGGCAGGAGACGATGACCCGCGTGTCGCCGAGGCTGTAGGCCATAAGGCGTCTGGCGTTGCATGCGGAGGCGGCGGCGGCGATGCCGCGGTGGGCAAGGGAGGAGGACATGAGGTGGATGCTGCCGAGGAAAGGGAAGCCTCTCGGACCGGGAATCGCCGGAGTGGTCTTTCGTATCCAGGAGTAGTACTTGCCCCAAGCAGGCCCACCGGGGTGAGACCAGTGGTAGAAGGAGACGAGGAGGAAGACGACTACAAGGAGGAGGAGTGTGGCAGGGAGGTTATCGTGGGTGCATTTGGAAGGTAAGAGGAAGAACCAGAGGTTGTCAATGCGGGTGGTCATGTCGGAGACGACGGCGGAGGAGGAGGGAGAGGAAGCTAACAAGTACTATATGAGAAGGAGTGAGAGGTGGTTACTTGAGTTGAGGGACGGGAGTAGGAGTATATATAGGGAAAGAAAGGAGACATAACTAGGAGGGGAGTTATAATAATTAAGGAATAATCATTTTGGTTATGATTAATATTGTTTAAGATTAATTAATTAATATATTAATTAATTAATTAATATACACGCGAGATATATAGATGAATAAGGAAAGCACAACAACGTATAAATGCGTCTATGTATATTAATACCACCCATGTTGAGATTTACTCTATTTTAACCTTTGTTATTCTTTTTTTGGATCGTGGTTATATATATTGCCAAGTGCTTGAAAACAATATGATAACGTTAGGACTGGTAAACAGATACCCCATTAAAAGAGCCGTACATATTTAGTGATGGGCAATGTCTCAAACATGATTACTTTTTAAGAGGAAGATATTTATGTTTAGTAATAAAAATAATTGTGATAGTTAAAAATAAAAAGTTACTTTTATGGATGAAATAATAGGAAGCTTAGACAACAAGGGTGAAACATTAGCTCAGTTGGTCCGTACACATTGGACTGGCTGCCCATATAAAAATAAAATATCAATATCATTTAATATTGATAAAAAAATATTAGCTCAATTGGGACTTCACAGAGTTTTGCCTCGGTTCAGATTTCAGAGGTTTGACACACGAACAAAATTTTCTTGTCATATTTTTTTAACTTATGCAAACCTTTTCCTTAGGTGATTCAACAACCAATTTGGATTCATATTGGAAAATATCTTAGAACATAAACGATTTATTTGCGGCTGGGTTGATGGAGAAGCATCGAAGTAAAGGAAGAGATTTGTATTTAGTTTTTATTGACTTAAAAAAAGCTTATGACTATATGTCGGAAGAAGTACTTTAATTTGGAAAGCCTTAATAAGGGTATACATACATGTTGCATATGTTAACTATTGGGTCATATATGCTATAGATGACGGGGAAGTAAGTAGTGTGAGAATGTCTGGAGATATGACAAATGACTATCCTATAAGGATTGATTTACATTAGGGATCAACCTTAAATCCTTATTTGTTTAAGTAGGTCCTAGACATTCTAGCTAAGCTTATACTCAAAGAAACCCTTAAGTGCATGATTTTTGTTGATGATATTGTTCTTGTCGCTAGGTCAAGAGAAGATATTAATTCTAAACTTGAGTTATGAAGAAGAATATTAGAGTCAAATGGATTCTGACGAAGTAGAAGTAAGACAAAATATATGCATTACATATACACTTTTAATAAGAAGAGATTTGAACGTTAAAATAAGAGATTAGGTCACTCCATAAATGGCAAAGTTCAAATAATTGGATCAATTATACAAAAATATGGTGAAATTGATGGAAATGTTAATCAAATAATTCAAACTATGTGGTTTAAATGGAAAGAAAAGCAATCAGAGTTATTTTTGATCGAAAAATACCTAATAAAGTAAAAGGAAAATTTTATTGTAAGACTATTTGGTTAGCAATACTTTATGGTTGTAAATGTTGGGGGATACATGGGCACAAAGTGCTAGAAGAGAATATTGAAATAGATGTGTAATCATATAAAAAAATATATATAAAACTTGTAATGAACTTATATGAGGAAGGGTTGGAGTGACAACTATTAAGAAAAAATAGTAGAAAATTGTTTGAGGTTGTTTGGACACATACAAAAAAGATTATTAGATACGTTAGTTATGAATATAGATCAAGTTGTTTAGAGCCCAATCAAGAGTGGCATAAAAAGATCAAAGAGAACGCTCAACAAGATTATCAAACGAGGTCCCTTGATTAACAATCTATCTTCAAATTTTGTTTTTGACCGAGCTCAATAACGTCACTTGATCTATTAGCTTACTCCACTTAAGGAGATAATGTTTTGTTGTGATTATTGTTGTTGTTGTAGGCAAGCTCTCTTTTCATTTTTTACTGTCTTGTATATTATTTTCAATAAGTATATTTTTATTTACTGAGTATTACTTATGTTGTAACTTCAGGGCAATTTACTCCGGTCCATGATATTTTGTGTTTTTAGTAATAGTTAAAGTTACAAAATTAGAAATGGTCAGACCCGTTTGAAGAGATGCGCCGTCAGGGGTGGTGGGCGACAAAATCTGAGAAGAGGGAGGGTGCTCCATTGGGACCAACAACCGCCAGATCTGGTCCAGTGTGACTGTGAACACTTTTAACAAATCATATGCATTTTCTCACACTATAATCCAAAATCTCAATACACACACACATATTTATATATAAATATATTATAACAGTTTTAAATATAATGGTAACCGATTAAAATATTTTTCAGGCACATTTATTATCTTAAAATATTCTTCTGTACAATTTTGTACTAAAGAATTTAGATAATTTAAGGTCTAGAATGCACAAAAAAATAATTTTGGGGTGATAGAAGCACCTAAAAAATACTTTAGGTAAAAACATTAAAAAAAAAAATACTTCAAAATGTTAAATGTACTACAAAATATTTTAGGACACTGGACACACATGACAAATACTCTAGGTTGGGAGGTGTACCTTAATCTTTTGTATTCAACATACCTCCAGAAACATAGTTTGATGGTTAAAATCTTAAATATTTTTCGACTTTATTCTTGGCTAAAGCATGAGAAGTGAACAATAAAATTAATTTTCACACGAAGTATTGTTTAATTATTTAAATTTTTTTTGAATTAGCTAGGTCATCAAAGTTTAAATAGAAACTAGACTTATAGTTTAAATTTATATTAATTGTTTAAAAAAATCTTTTTACAGATTTTGCAAGATTTTTAAAGCAAAAGGAGACATCCTAAGTAAATATGCGTTTAGACTTTAAAATATTGGTTTAGAAACAAGCGTTCGGACTTCAAGGAATATAGAACGAATCTTGCCAGAGTCACCCCTTTATAATTAAACAGATGCAAACCCAGGTTTCCTATATTCATTTTCAATTCAATTTTATTAAAATCAGTCGGTGTGGTGTCAAAGACACGTCATGATGATGATGGAGAAGCATCGTACCCGCCCCGGGCTTAAATGAGGGGAGAAATTAATTTCGATGAAAAATTATCATTGCAGTGGTATATTTGGAACAATACTCACCGGTAGAAAAAACACAGATCAGACGAAAAGCACCTTCTAAGACTAGATTTGGAACCGATCTTCTTACAAACGGTTTTAAAAATCTGTTACTTTTAAGACAAGACGTACAATCGATAAAGGAGGACTTTTTAAACATCCGGTCTTAAAAAGTTGGCCAAAAAAAAAAAAATCTCTCCTCCCCTCCCCAGATCGAGCGCCTCCGCCGAAGGCCACCAGCTACTTGATGGTGAAGAGGAAGGGCTCGAACTCATTCCAATACAATGATAATTTGAATTCTCTCACCAATTAACCAGCAACAAGCACAAGCCAGGAAAGAAAAAAGTCAATACAAAATTATCTTAAGCGAATGGAAGACTCATGCTCAAAAACCTAATTCTGTGATTCGTTGAAACTCAAAGATTCAAAATTCCTAATTTCACAGAGTCAATCGCGAGAAGCGAGAAAATTATGTAGCAAATCCCAATTGAACACATGAACAGATCCAAAATCAAACAAAAAAAAAAATCTCAACCAATATAATACAAATCTAAGCGATCGAATGAAAAAGATACAACAATACAAAAGAGAGCAAGGAAAAAAAAATTAAAAGGGAAGAAAAAGAATAAAAATCGAAACAGACAAAATCAGAGGAAAGGAAATACCTAAAAATACCTAAATTAGAGGAACCCTTCCCCAAATCAGTGTGAAGATTGAACTAAATCTCTTCTTCGAACGAGACAAGATCGGAACCATTCCCCAAAACACAAGTACAGTAATTCCGGATCTCAAGGAAAATCTTGGCGGATATTCCGTCGTCTTCAGAGATCATTGCGTTTCTGGATTCGACACCGGCAACGGAGTCGACGACCGAAAGAACGGAGTCGATGCCTGGAGGAACAGAGTCGACAGAGTCTCTCTACACCGTCGTCTCTATATGTGTGTGTGAGAGTGAAATTCACACATAGGAAGGGCGGATCGAGTTCTAAAGAAGGTGGGTTTTTATTAGACCGGACTTAAACATTCGGTCTTAAAAAGAGTTTTAAGACTAGACTTCTTAAAAATCCGGTCTTAAAAGTATAATTTTTAGACTGGATTTCTTAAACATCCCGTCATAAAAGTTTTTTGATATTTACGAAACTCCCACTTGGTTATACTTTTTAGACCTCATTCTCTATAATCCGATCTAAAGATTTTTTATATTTACGAAACTGCCACCGGTCATACTTTTTAGACTTAATCTTTTATATTCCAATCTAAAAAAAGTTCTTTATATTTACAAAACTGCTACCGGTCATACTTTTTAGACCTAATCCTCTATAATACAGTCTAAAAAGTTCTCTATATTTACGAAACTGCTACCAGTTATACTTTTAAGATCGGATTTTCAATACTCCAGTCTAAATAAGGTGGTCTTAAAGCTCTTTTTTATAGTAGTGATTTTGTAATTTTGTGAAAAACAAGTTATATCTATCAGTGTGTTGCTTGAAAAGTGTTGCTCGATGTGAGATATAGCAGAACATTATTTATTTAATTTTGGACGTATAAATTTTTTTAATAAGAATCTCTATTGATTTAAACAATTATAAATTTATTCTTTAGAGATCCGACTAGTTTCTTGTAAAATTAATTACTGTTATTCTTGAAAAAAAGAAAGAAAAATTAATTTTAAAGTTATCAATATGTTAATTAATATCTAATTCTTATCCAAAGTTGAAATAAGAGTTATTGTCATGTTAGTATCGCCATTAATATACTAATTGACGTTATTTCATAAAATTCCTTTTATATATTTCCAAATATTTATAATGCATCTAAAAAATAAAAATAATGAATTTCTTTTTCTGAGGTCTAATCGATTGCTCGTGCAATAATTATCATCATTCATGAAAGTCAAAAGCCAATTTACTTTTAAAAGACAACAATATTATTTTGAAATATTTTTTATTTCTCGGTTGATACCCTAATTGTAATTATTCCGGTATTAATATTCCAATTATTAATCAATATTTGAAAACATTTTGTATTTTTTTTTTAGATAATAAAGGCAAACCGAGCTTGAAGAAAAGTCCAGAGCTAGATTATGAAAATCTATCCCTTAATAAAACAAATGATAAAATAAACTAGCAATTGCAGGACCACTGGTCCCTCACGCCATATGATAAAACATTTTGCATATTAATATCATTGATAGAGGCATAATTTTTGTCCGCCAATAATAAAAACTGGAAATCACTATTTGAAAATCAAATCATAATTATCATAATTATTCTGACATAATTTTAAAAACTTATTGCACTAATAATATAATTATTAATATAATTTATGGAGATCCCTACCATAATAGATGGTGCAGTTCCTTGGCATCTTGGATCACAATTATATAATTATTAATATAATTATGATTCATGATTTAACATCTAATTTCAAATTAAATTTACTTCCTTCTTTATATTCAAACCCCAATAATTGCAAATGGATAATTTTGATGGTGCGATTATCCACCCTGTCAACCAATTAATATGAAGTAAATCATTTACCCCGAACTTGATCACATTAATATAACTTTTAATATAAGTTATTGCTCTAACAACGTAGTTATGGAGATGCCTACAATCATGAAATATGAAACTCTTTGGTTTGCTTGGACCATATTAATATAATTATAATTCATAATTTAATGTATAATTTCATATTCAATTTGCTTCCTTCCTTATAATTAAACCTCAATAATAACATATGGGAAATTTTGGTGGTGGGTTACTAGGCAGGTATTACAAGATTTATAGTATAAAGTTGTTTCTTGATCTTAAACTCGTATAAGAGAATAATACTCCCAAGTCTCAAGTTGTTACTAGCCTTGATGAAATGTTATAAATAGAGTAGGTTGAGTCTTTATGTACTTGTAGAGCTGGCAATCAGAGCCGGTCCGTGAAGGGCCCGGAATAAGAAAAACACCTATTTTTTAAAACCCGACCCGTCAGAAAGCATCGGGGCGGCTCATGTGGCCCGAAAATTACTATTCCAAATTTTAACTATTTTTTCTGCATTTTTAAAAAAAATATAATTAGTAAATTACAACACGAATTATCCAATAAATAAGCACAGTCACAATTCATAATCAAAAGCAAACTATGTTCACAAATAACTCACATAAAAAATAAAAAGCATATCACTAAGCAACATTAGTACGATGACTATTATTGTCGTTATCTTCGTCACCATCATCAATTTTAACGACATTTAATTGTCCTTCACTTTGAGTAGTAGCGTTTGGCTCATTGGTAAGAATATCATGAAATTCTTCTCCCGCATCATGAACACATCCATAATCTTTATTTGCAACAAATAATAAATCAAATCATAAAATTAGAATATAGTTATTATGTATTTGTAGTTAAATGGATAAATAACTCTATAACAAATACAAAATATATATGCATTAATAAATTTAAAAAGGAAAAAAAGATAAAGCTACAGTGAAAAGGGTTTGCAGGGATGGCGAGGCCTTCCAGGGCCGGCCCGTTTAAGCTCGAGGCCGGTCGGTCGGTCGGCCTCTCAGGCTAATTTCAAATATTTCGTCCATTTTTTAAGACCGACCCTTAAAGGGTCAGGGCTTAAACAGGCCGACTCGATGGACCTGACCCGTTTTGCCGGCTCCATGTACTTGGTCCTTGAGGGCTCCCTGACAGGTATGTAATGACTATTCTTAAATCATCAATATGTCTCATTTTCCCATTAGAAGAGGCCTTGACATTCTCTTCTGATTCTAATTCTTTCTTGTTCTTGAGATACTACTATATACAGAATCACTATGGCTGGAGGTATTTCATCAAGTCTCCTCCGTTACTGCGCTCTTTCTTGTGAAGTTATGCAACATATTTGGGATCATTATTATTAGATTATTTCAACAAATAAGGCTACGTTGACGCGCCACCAGAATATGGCGTAGCACCCTAACTTGGTTCTGGCTCTAGTCAAATTAATTATGTATGTATGTATGCCTGCCTGCAGAGGAAAATTACCCTAATATAGTAATATGTCTAAAATTTCACTGTGTTTATATTTGAGAACAACATTTTACTGATACATATACTTTACTCCGGTTTCAAAGCAAATATAAGTAACTTCTAACTAAAGTAGGACCTCTTTGAATAAACGTTAGAAAAGAATAAAACTTTTCTTATATTTTGTAAATCATGCATGACAAATTCAAACAGATAATTATTTATCATACACTTCTATCTAATTCACACAAGTGACTTTCAATATAATACTTATTAACTATACTAACTCCAACGTTATATTAATATATGCTCTTTCACCGCCTTTATTAAATATGATATAAATTGAAAAAATATATATTTAATACTATTATTTAAAACTCGTAAATGCCTTATAAAAAAGATTAAAAAGACTTTATACAAGACACTCTTAATCGGGACTAGAGGGAGGGGGTACTCTTCCAATCCTATTTATAAGGTAAAAAGAAGGTTTTCTTGGTTCTGTTGTGTTCGTTCTATTTTATAAGAAACGTTAACCTGAATATCACGGTCCAAAAAGATGGTTAAGAATAATAAATATGTCAAAATTATAACCCTTTTGACTGAAAAAACCATTATTTATGAGGGCATAGGGAATAAGACAGAATAAGAAAATCAGTATAACAAAAGAAGATAGTACAAGAAGAAAGAGAATAAGAAAATAAATATCACTCTGATTTTATTTATAAATCTATTTTAATAAAAAATCTGATCTTATTTATAAGTCATTTTTAAGGTAATAAATAAGATTATGACAATTTTGCTCATATTAATTACACCAATGAAAATAAAGAGAAAAGAAAAAGTTGAAAGATACTCATTCATAAATGAGGGTAAAGTTAAAAATTTGCCCCATAATCATTGAGCTAATTACTTCTCTTTGATATGTATTATTTAGTTAAAATGACTTATAAATAAGATCAGAATGATATGATGAAGTAACAAGTTTTTGGGGCCATGAACATTTATTACATCAGACATTAAATTAAATAGGATAATTAAATAAGGGCCAAATGAGAAAGTTAGAAGTAAGAAATAAGATATTTTATGAAAGTTTTTTTATAAAAAGGAATGGAGGAAGTATTAAGTAAGTCATATCATTATATTTTTTATATGAATGTATAATTTCATTCTTATTTATCATTACGTGGACTTTTTCTAATTAGGTATATAAATAAGGGGGAAATTTGAAAGTTGTGAAATTTTAAAACCGAAGTGATAAGGTTTAATTTTTGTCTCCAAGTTCTCATTAAAAAAGTGACTTAGTATACTTATAAGTAGAATAAAAATTTTTTTCCTAAACTGAATTTTTTTTTTCCACTTTTATCCTTTTTGGAGATTAATTTAATGAGATTAATAATAGAGAAAAATAAGTATTAATTCTCTTATAAATAATTTATATTTTGAATCAAATTATTATTCTAAAGGGAGTAATTAGGAAGAGGAGGTCGTGGCGGATATAGTAGTTGCTAGAAAGACAAATTAACGTGGGAGTAGTAAATTTAAGGGTGAGTTGTCTGACACGTGGGGAGCGTGTGGCGCGACATTGTCTGAATCACACAGTGAGACGGAGAGGGCAAGGCCCATGCACTTTATGACTCTCCTCACACGCTTTGCTTCTTCATTGATTCCCCTTATTCAATGCTCCCTATCCCTACCGTTGCTACCATGTAACCCTTCTCCCTCCTCCCTCCACGTGTCCCCTCCTGACTGTGACTACTCCTCTCCTCTCCCCCGCTGCCCGAAGCGTGCACTTATTATTACTTCCCTCATCCTCTTCCCCAGGGCTCTCTTGTCTTTTCACCCTCGGACCACCACACATGGGTCTCCGATCCCGTGTTACGGTCGCCACTATAACGTGTCCCTCATGCGGGTCCCACTCCTCCCCCGTTTGTACCTCTCTCCCGCCCTTCGATTCCCCGACCCCACCTCGTCGTTCCCTGTCCGTTGATCTCTTTCTCTCCCCGACATCCGAATCTTCACCTGTCCCTCGCGACCGCAGATCCTTCGTACCATTTAGATTGCCATATGAGGTGTACCCCAACATGCAATCAATTCAATTCAATCTCGTGGACATTTGTATTTATTTCTTCTAAAAAATATTACTCCCTCCATCCTAATTATTAAGATTAAATTTTTTTTTTTTTTTTTTTGAGAAATTAAGGAATTAAATTAAATTAATTAATATTATTTTTCTTTTTCTTTCAACTAATTAGTTTAACTAATATATAATTTAAAGATATACAACACATAATATAATTAAATAACTTATTTAACCTCTTTAATTTCTATAAAAAAAATAGTATAATTTTTTAATTCTTCAGTTATGGTAGTAATTTGAGTCAGTATACCACCGGTCAAAAGATATTTGAGTCAATATCGAGTAGCCAAAAAATTTGATTCGATATCCAGTTGCCTTTTAAATAAAAAATCAGCCTTTAAAATTATGGGTAACTTTAACTAGGTTGTTTGAATAAATTTTACCATACCTTTTTCGAGATTTAATTTCTTACTAAAAAAAACTTAATTTATAATGTCTAGCTATAACTATAGAAAATAAAATCTATGTTTTTTATTGTGTGGATGTTTTGAAAAATATAAACAAAAATGCGTGGTGAGTATTCAACGGTGTAAGGCCTCATCATATCCCCTGAGTCTCGTGTTTAAGTTCTGGAGGAAACAATTGTATCAGAAGAAACATATACAAACCCCGAACCAGATGTTGGTTATAATATAAAAAAGGGGGAATTTCAGTTAGCCCTCAAAGATGTGACATAATTTTAGTCAATCTCAAAACTTTCTGAAATTTTATTGCACCATTTTAAGTTAAAATGAAATTAAGTTTTGGGGTGAAAAGACAATAATACCTTTACTTTATTTAGCTTGAAAATGCACATATTTATTTTCTGAATTTCCATATTTATCTTGTAAGTGATCAAAACGAGTAGATTCTTTTGAAACTCTTCATTTATCTTGTAAATGCTCTTTTAAAAAATAACAAATAAAAGAAATGCATCATTGTCTTTTCACATATAAACCATAATTTTATTTTGGCCGATGGTGCGTAGTGAAGTTTCAAAAAATTTTGAGTGGTTAACTGAAATTATATCACACTCTTAGGATCTCAATCAAATTCCCAAAATATATATATATATATATATATAAATATGTGTGTGTGTGTTAGTATTTTTATTATTTCACATTTGATTGACTACGTATGTCTCATTTCATCTAATTATGGATCGTCGTAGCAAGTGGCGTCTTCGCGCGTGTATATATAACAAATTGTTTTGGTGAAAAATGATTTATAAATAGAATCAGAGTTGTATGTAATTATATATTGCAGATGTTAGTTTAAAATTAAAAATAACAATAATGAAAATCAGTGCACAGTCCTAAAAAATAAAAATCGGAAACATAAAAATATTTCATTAATTTTTTGAATATAGATAAATTTAAAACCGAACAAACAAAAATTATTGGAATAAAGCTAAAAAATAATTTTCCAGATTCTCCAATCTCTAAGTTGCTAAAAAATATTGATTAGTCTAAATATAAGTAAACTGTCAGGCAAAAAAAAAATATAAGTAAATTGAATTGAAAAACAATTAGAAGATTTATTTTAAAATTTTTTTTTTTCAAAAATCACGCTAAGGTCCTAACTAAGAAAATTAATATCGAGAAAAGTCATATATAGCTGGTCAATAACAAGTGAAAGGGCTGTCGTTGATAAATTTTGAAGCTTTTTTTATATTATTTTCCTCAATTAGAATTTTGATGTGATTTTTCCATATTTTTACACATAACAAGAACAAAGCACCCACCATTACCAACCAGACATATAGATGCACATCTAACAACAAAAGTAATCATATATAAAAATCACTCATTTCAATTGAAAAAATTAATAAAAAACATAAATAAGTTTAATTTTACATTAGTGGAAGCTCGGATGATTAACACCACAGGGCATGCACTAATTCCCACATAAAGTTCGTATGACATGAGATCAACCTCCATAGTATATAAGGGGAGTCCAATAAAGAGCATATATAATCAAACCCATTGGGAAAAAAAAAAAAGAGAATAAAGAAGAGAAGGAGCATACAGATACAATAATGCCTCCATATATTCCCACTCTGGTGCCGGCTTTCATCCATACTTTTAAGAATAAGATAGACGAGAATGCCGAAAAATACCACACGTTTTTATCCATAAAATGAGTACTTATGTTTTCTATGATTAATAAGGGAAGGACATCCAACAAAGACACATATAATTTAGTACTTAAGTTGCTTGTCTAGTTGTTATATCTTTTCTTTTTTTTTAAGTTTTTTTTTTTTTTTTTTTTTAGAAAAAAACATTTTAAAGAAAAAAGCACATCATTAGATTCGCAGTCTTAATCATATTCACAGATGGCGAGTACTGTGAAGGAGTAGCAACTAAGATATGTATGTCGACACCCTTGAAAATGTCGATAAGAGAGGAAATGATTGGAATTCAATTAATTATATTGGAGGAAATTATATATAATGCAAATGTATGTACTCTTTGCTAATGTCATTAAGCATGCCTCTTCAAAACAATTAGTTTCAATTTGAGCGACCGAGGCATCAGCATCATTCCAATGGAATTTTGGTTGACCTTCTGTCCATTATTGTCTTGATGAAATATAGATATCGAGTATTAAATTTCTGGTTCCAATTGATTAATTAGAGGGGAATTAAGAGCCCGATTGGTTCAATATCATTGCATACCTACAATGATAATCATAATCACATCATTAGGAGAAGAATGTTTGATTGCTCTTTATGATAAGTGTATATTTTGTGATTAAATAAGTGTATATTTTATGAGAATTAGTTGGAATTATTGATATTATAGACCTATTTAATTATCTTTTATTGACTTTTCTATCATTGAATCAAACTTAGCATAAAATATACTCATATCCTATTTTTAATGTGCAGGAGATATTATATGAAAGAGAAGAGACAAAAAGCATATGGAGCTTGCAACCAAAAATTAAATAAAAGGAATAAAGATGAGGACCCCACATGCTAAAAAGAAAACTTGGATCCTAAGTTTGGTGATTAATTAAAAGGATGAGACCTAAATTATAAATAGGGAGGCAGAGACAAGAAAGAGGAGGAAGAAGGAAGATCGGGAGACGCAGAACGAGAAGGAATGAAGAAGCGAGAGTAGAGTAGTGGTGGCGTTTCGGTTCTCTTCGTCATCTCCACGAGAAAAGACGAGAGAATTTGTGGTGGTGATGGAGAATCTTTCTTTCCCCTCTCTCGCTTTTTATTCTTTGAACTTGAATTGTTATCTTTTTGTTATGGATTTTATTAGAGCCATGTTTGGCTAGTTGGTTTTGCAACCTAGAGGACCTATGAACTTGTGGGTGAATTGGATCTTATTTTCATTGTTTAGTTAAATTTGATATTAATTTTGGTTACTTAATCTTGGTTAGTTTTATCTATTTAGTGATTGACCATCATTGAATATGATTTTGAGCATTAGGATTTACCTTGACGAAGGGAATTTTAATTAGACTCTGAGATTAAGTAATATGGGATTAGATTACGATTTAATTTGCGATTAGGATAGACATATACCTAATGACCCCATATAATTGTTGAGGAGTGTGTCCGAGTTTTGTTGTCTCTTGATTAACTATGTTAGACATAACAAGTTATACTCAAAAGAGGGTTGTAAATGGACCGACATGCATTTATAGCTATTTATACTCGAGATTAACAAAATTGATATTGAAGCTGATTAAATTAGTGAAAACAAGGTTTATGAAGCTAACAAGAGATTAGTGACTCTGGGTTGCTCATTTGATTATTGTGGTAGTTTTCTTATTTTTATTTTAGTTTTGATTTTCTTTTCCCTTATCTTAATTAAATTCAATTTGTTTTGCTCAACTTAAACGAAATTGTGAAATTAATGCTTAACTAAAGTTGTGATACTAAGTTCTCGTAGGAACGATACTTTTCTTATCACTTTATTACTTGATACGGTCCGTGCACTTGCGGAGTTTATAGCCTATAAAATTTTGTCCTATCACTTTAACATAGGGATATGTTATTCTACCTACTCTTATTTTGCCTACCTTTGCCTACTCCTTTTAATATCGTTAGATTATAATCTCATCTAACGGTGAAGATTTGAGGGATAAAATAAACTATTTTACCCCTTTCTCTCTCCCACTGCCAGGCCACCTATTGTGGATCTCTGAAAGGACGAACAAGGCATCAACCAAAGAATTAACAAAGAATAAAAATAAAATACATAATCAAAGCGATTGAGAAACCTAGATGGATCGCAGCAAAAGAATGAAACTTGCAAGGAGGAGTAGAACTTGTTCCTCTCTCGTTAATGTAATGCGATTTTGCGAACTTTGGTAGACCCAGAAGCTTCTTTTTTTCCGATTAAGATCTGGGAAGGAAAGCCCTAGTGTTGGTTGCCTCTTTATCACTGAACTCCCTTCACTTTTTCCCAATTTTAATTTGCAGATTAAGCATTAGGCCGAGAAACTAAAAATTGCAGATTACGCTAAGGGTACATTCTCTAATTTATTTGCACCATTTCGCTCCTCGTCACGCTCCGTAACACGTGATATAAAAAACAACCTCTATTTTTCCTTGGTTCGGTATCATGAGCTGAGATCGTAGGTTTTATTGATTTCAGGAATTTGCTTGTATTTTTTTTTTTCGATTTGTATGCTTGTTTGCCCTTTTGCATTTGATTATATGAATCTCAGTCCACCATAATCATATTGACATCATTGAACTCGGTTGCTTTAGTGATCCAAACTTGATTAGAGAATAGGGTTATATTACTATGGATAGTTCTCGTAAATGTGAAAGATCCCTGCTTTCATCAATCAATCGCTTTGATTATTCTTTGTTAATTCTTTGGTTGATGCCTTGAAAGTCCATTCAGAGATCCACAACAGGTGGCCTGGTAGTGGGAGAGAGGAAGGGGGTAAAAGAGTTTATTTTATTCCTCAAATCTTTATTGTTGGATGATATTATAATCAATGGCGGAACTTACTTATGGCATTTGGGGCCTTGTCCCAGTAGCCCTTTTTGATCTTATAAAATTTGTTAATATATCTATGTATTTATTATATGATATTTTATTTGGCCTCGATTAATTTTTTATCTTATCTGTAAGGGTAATGTTTGGTTCATTACTTATTAGGCTGCGAGAGGAAAGTAAAATTCTTGTTTGAGATACCTACCAAAAAGGTTTGTATCATCTTATATATTATTTTGATTTATAATTATCGGTTATTATTTATTTGTATTTTCAAGGTTATGTGATACTATTTAGTAAATACTCTCACGATCCTTATTTAAGGCAATTGGTAACAATTCTTACAAGTCAATAAAAACAGGTAAAGTCATTAAATTTGTCTTAAAATTTAAGTAATTTTCGATATTATCTCTATTAATTACACTAAACTCTAATATCATTTTAATTATTATTCTTTTTTTTTGCTCGAAAAAAGAGAGTAATAATTAATTTTTTTATTAATTATTTTCTCACTCACAACCTTTCTAATTATGGGTATACACAAAAAAAAAAAATTTTAATGCTATTTGTAAACAGGTATTGGTGCCTTATAATAAGAACTAAAGGGAGTAGTTAAATATGTTTATTTTTTGGCCCGGGCTAAAATTTATTTCTAGTTCCGCCACTGATTATAATCTAACGGTATTGAGAGGGGTAGGCAAAGGTAGGTAAAATAAGAGTAGACAGAATAATCTATCCCCTTTAATATAATAATAAAGTTTACTATGGTAATTAATAATGGTTACCAAAATTGGTAATTCTCATTCATACCTCAGCTCCTCTCTTATGAATACTCATTACCACTCTATAACATGGTTGAAAAAGTTAAGTTTACTCTTTAGTTTCATTTAATTTTATTTCACTTGTCTCATTTCACACACCACACTACAATCACCGCCACCATTACCTCCTCCTACACCGCCACCCAAGGACGGACCGAGGGGGGGGCTAGGGGTGGCCCCCGCCCCCCTGATTTTTTATTTTTTTAAAAAAATTAACATGATTTATGTATTGCTGTATATTCACTGAGGTGGGGCCACAAGCTCATTTTGCTTCACATATATTCACGGACTGACGGACACAGTTTGCTTTCATATATATTTAGAAAAAGTAAATAAGTGGGGCCCACAACTTTAATATATATTTCAAACCTTACTTGTTTTGCAATATTCGTTTAGTTTTGCACGGAAATTCCCAACTTTCGGATGGCTAGTCTAGCGTTTTTTTCGATAGTTTATGGTAAATTTTAAGAATTAATAAGTTACTTAAAATTACTTCTTTTCATTAAATTTTTTCTTAAAATTTGTTATACATGATTTTATCTTTTTAATAATACTACTTTTATACCGATCAAATAATATTTTAGGGTTAGTATTTTGAACAAGTTTTGAGTTTTAGCTTGGATTCAATGATAGATGAGTTTAACAATATGAAAACACGTAGAGTAAAAGTCAAGTGAAATAAACTTAATTTTTGTAATATATTTCTTTCTATTTTTTGTATATTAGGTCTTTATCATATTTTAAGTATTTTATTCATGAAGTAGCATTTGTAATTTTCGCCCCGTAAGTAAAATTCTGGGTCCGTCCCCGCGCCACCATCGTTGTTCTTTGCCACCACCATGGAAGTTGCTACCGCTGCCACTACCGCTACCACTACCACTACCTCCTCCACTATTGTCGCTGTCGCCACTAACCATCGTCACCACTACCTCATCCTTCACCTTATCGCTGTCACCACCACTACCTCCTCGATCCACCACTGCCATCACCTCCTCCTACACCACGGCCACCACCTCCCCTCGCCACCAAGCCCGTGTCGAGATTGCCACTACTTCCTTCTCCAATGTTGTTGTTGTCACCACTGCTATTGCCAGAACTACCTCCTTTTCCATTGTTGCCGCTGCAGCCACCTCCAATAATGTTGTTATTGTTGCCACCATGAACCCTGCCGCCGTTGCTACTATCTCCTCCTCCAGCATTGTCATCATTGTCACCACAAGCCATCACCATGACTACCTCCTCCTCCATTGTCAATGTCACCACTTGCCACCGCCGCCACACCTCTGTCACCACTTGTCATTGCCGCCACACCTCTGTCACCTCACCTCCACCACTAGAACCATTGCCATTCAATGATCCTTAACGAGGTAGCGTGACGGTTATTATGAAGCAATGCAACGACTCATAACTATTTTTTCTACAAAAATTATATTAACAAACTTGGAGTGATATTTTAATTTTAAATAATTTTTTTTAAAATAACTTCTTGCACCTTATTTAAAAAAACAAACCAAACACTAGCTCTATAATTAACATTGCATTGCATTACCATTACATCGTGTTGCATTGCACTGCACGGTGCAATGTGATCGAACCAAACCAACCCTAACATATTATTTGTTGATAAATACCATCAATCCCTAGTCACCTATGGTTTAAACACTACTACAAAAAGCTAAAAAAAAGACCTAAATAAGGCCCAATTAACGTCCCTTTTCAGAGGGACGTCTCATCGGGGGTAGTTGAAAATTCAAACTTTTGGCATCCTGAATAAATTTCAGGATGCCTTACTAAATTTATTCAGGACGCCATATTACTTTTTTTTTAAAAAAAAAAAAAAAAAAAACCCCAAACCTCAAGTTCGGGGAGCTAATGAGCGAAGCCAGCGTCTCGTCTCAGCAAGCAACGATTTGGGCAAACGAAGATCAGCATCTAGGCGCTCTCCACGACGGTGCAAACCTTGCTCTAGACTGTAGTTCTCTAAGAACCAACCCAAAAAAACAAAAACAAAAGAACATGCTAAAGGATCGAAGGCTCCAAAAGAAGGTAACAAAAGCAAACCCAGAAAAATATAAAAAGCAAGAGAACAAACACAGAAAAATCACAAATAAAAAACAATAAAGAGAACAAACTCAGAAAACCAGATCTGCAATGAAAGAGGAGCAGAGAGGAAACTCAGATCTATAATGAAGGCGGTTTTCGGCGTCGCTGGGTCTTGGATCTTGGCAGTGAATGAGCAACGCGGTGGGAGAGCGACGAGGGGAAGCGGCAAGGTGAACGTGAAGGAGCTACCAGAGAGAGAGAGGCTGGAGCATAAAAGGTGAAGGAAAAAAAAATTTGAGAGAATACGCATAGGCGATCGGGGTGAGAGAATAAAAAGTCACAATTATTCAATTGGCGACTGAATTTAATCAGGTCGCCAAAATTCCTCAATTGTCGACTTGAATTAAATTCAGGTCAAAATTCCTCAAATTGGCGATCTGAATTAAATTCGGGTCGCCAAAATTCCTCAATTGGCGACTTGAATTTAATTCGGTCGCCTAAAATTCTGAAATTTCTCCTTTGGGCACCAAAAATTTCCTAAATCGTATCAAATAATTAATTCCTCAATTGACGAATGAATTTAATTCAGGAAGCCAAAATTCCCAAATTGGCGACTGACACTACTACAAAAAGTGGATATTACTTCCTAAAAAACGTCCTTATTTTTAAAAAGGAAGTAAAAAGTATAAGCGGTGGCATTTTCGTAATTATTTGGCTGAATCTTGAGCCTTAGGTGTCCGAAAATAACATTAGGACGCCAAAATGGAATTTTAGGAGTCCTAAAATATATTTAGGACTCCTAAAATGAATTTTTAGCGCATATTGATGAATTTTTTTTGGCGCTAAGAGTTTTTTGGCGTCCGAAAAATCAATTAGGACGCAAAATGGAATTTCGAGAAGTCCTAAAATATATTTAGGACTCCTAAAATGAATTTTTTGAGCGCATATTGATGAATTTTTTGGCGCCGGGAGTTTTTTTGGCGTCCTTAAAATCAATCGGACACCAAAATGACAAATACGACAAATATGCATAAAATATTTATTCATATACGCATAAAATATTTACGAAACTTAAATATTTATAGAAAGAAGTATCTTGAGTGGCTTTTTAAATTTAATTAAAATATAATTATAAAATACTATAATAATAAAAGAAACGCCATAAATCTAGCTCAAATCAAAATCCAAAGAATCTGCTTTTTGTAACTTAGGAAAAATCAAATTAATATATGTTATTTAAAAATCTCCATACTTTTTCATATTTATTCATTAAAAAGTAATTATCTTGTAAACGACAAATACGCATAAAATATTTACGAAACTTAAATATTTATAGAAAGAAGTATCTTGAGTGGCTTTTTAAATTTAATTAAAATATAATTATAAAATACTATAATAATAAAAGAAACGCCATAAATCTAGCTCAAATCAAAATCCAAAGAATATGCTTTTTGTAACAGAAAAATCAAATTAATATCTACTATTTTAAAATCTCCACACTTTTTCATATTTATTCATTTAAAAGTAATTATCTTATAAACGAAAAATACGCATAAAATATTTACGAAACTTAAATATTTATAGAAAGAAATATCTTGAGTGGCTTTTTAAATTTAATTAAAATAAAATTATAAAATACTATAATAATAAAAGAAACGCCATAAATCTAGCTCAAATCAAAATCTAAAGAATATGCTTTTTGTAACCAGAAAAATCAAATTAATATCTGTTATTTTAAAATCTCCACACTTTTTCATATTTATTCATTTAAAAGTAATTATCTTGTAAACGAAAAATACGCATAAAATATTTACGAAACTTAAATATTTATAGAAATAAATATCTTGAGTGGCTTTTTAAATTTAATTAAAATATAATTATAAAATACTATAATAATAAAGGAAACGCCATAAATCTAGCTCAAATCAAAATCCAAAGAATCTGCTTTTTGTAACTGGAAAAATTAAATTAATATTTGTTATTTAAAAATCTCTATACTTTTTCATATTTATTCATTTAAAAGTAATTATCGTGTAAACGACACATAAAATATTTACAAAACTTAATATTTATAGAAAGAAATATCTTGAGTGACTTTTTAAATTTAATTAAAATATAATTATAAAATACTAATAATAAAAGAAACGCCATAAATCCGCTCAAATCAAAATCCTAAGAATCGCTTTTTGTAAGGAAAAATCAAATTAATATCTCGTTATTCATCAAAAATCAAATTTAATTAAACAAATTTTTGGCGTCCGAAGCAAGTTCAAGACGCCAAAATAAATTTTTGGCGCCCTAAATCTAATTTAGGATGCCTAAAATTAAATATTTAGCGCATTTTTAGAAATTTTTTGGCGCCGGGGAGTTTTGGCGGTGGTGACAAATTTTGGCGTCTGAAAGAAGTTCGGGACGCCAAAATAAATTTTTGGCGCCTAAAATAAGTTTAGGTCGCTACAATCGTATTTTAACGCCCGAATTTTAAATCGGACGCCAATTTTTTTTTTTTTTAACACCGCGCCAAATCCGGACGCGAGGTGTTGAATTATTTGAGTTTTGGACTTTTGGGAGATCTCGTGCCAAATCCGTCCAAAGATATATCAATCACCACGAGACTTTCTTTTTCTACATTTCCCTCACACAGAGACGATCGGTTGTGGCTTTTCCTCTCTTCCCTTGCTCACACTCAAACAAAAGCCTTTCTTTTGATCTTCTCCATATCTCGTGTTTTCTTATTTTTGCTTATGGATTTCCATATCTCTACTAGGTCTATAGCAAAAGCTCGGATCTTCTTTTTGGAAAGTGTTGTTAGAACCCTTAGATGTTTACCCACCGGCTTGCTTTGGAATCTTATAATTCACGGAAACTTCTTCTCGGCACTGAAAGCATCCGGCCTTCGGTTTTCTTCCAACTCAAACTCGAATGAGATGACATCGCGCGCTGGTTTCTTCAGTTCGAAGGCTATGCGAGCCAGATCTGCCGCCCCAATCGAAGATCCGGATCCGAAGTTGTGGGAGATGACGTCGTCGGTCTTGGTTGTAATCCGGTGAGTATGTGTTTCAATGGATATGAAATGGAGCCTTGCCTAGATCGGATTTCGGGCCGGTGGAAGAAGCGCGGGAGCGAGAAAAATGGTGTATATATTTTTTGTTGGCTTTACGTTCTTTGTTCTTGAATTTGAACTTGTTTGTCGATATAAGTATGTAATTATGAATTTTGGTGGGCGATAATATAATATTGGAATCTCCGAATCTATAGCTTCTCCTTTGGTTTTTTTATTGTTGATTGCTAATGTGTTGTTCTTGCTAGTCGGAATAATGTTGATTGTTGATGTGTTTTTCTTCGGTTCTTCTTCCAATTCCACGGCCAACCCCAAACCTCGGGTTTGGAGTTTTTTTTTTTTTTTTTTTTTTTTTTTTAAAAAAAAACAATATATGGCGTCTGTGGTTCCTTCGGGACGCCCTTTTTTAAGGCGTCCTATGATTAATACGGGACGCCTTAAAATAAGGCGTCTGTATGAACCATAGGACGCCTTAAAAAAAGGCGTTTGAATGAACCATGGGACGCCTTTTTTAAGGCGTCCGTATTTAATATAGGACGCCTTATAGACAATATTTACAACTACCCCTAGTCGAGACGTCATTCTCAAAAAGGACGTTAATTGCCTCTAATTCAGGACGTTGTTGACGTTTTTTGTAGTAGTGTGAATTAAATTCAGGTCGCCAAAATTCCTCAAATTGGCGACCTGAATTTAATTCAGGTCACCAAAATTCCTGAAATTTCTCACTGAGCGCCAAAAATTTCCTAAATAGTACCAAATAATTAATTTTGGCGTCCTAAAATCTCATTCAGGGCGCCTTAATTCATGAAATTTCTCTTGGGCGTCAAAAAAATTCTTAAATAGGGCCAAAATTCCTGAAATTTCTCAAATTGGCAACCTGAATAAAAATTCAAGTCACCAAAATTCCTCAAATTGGCGACCTAAATTTAATTCAAGTCGCCAAAATTCTTTTAGACATCCTAAATTAATATTTGGGTTGTCTAAAGTCTCAAATTCAAGTAAATAATTAAGACAATGTCATTGACTTCATTTTTTACTTCCTTTTTTAAAATAGGGACGTCTTTTAGGGTAGTAGTATCTATATTTTGTAGTCGTGAAAGTTCGATAGATATTGTTTGGCCAAAAAAACATTGAAGTTAAAGTGTAAATTTGCCTCGGAAGTACTTGTTGAGGAGCAATATTGACCCAAAAGTTTTTTCAGGTTTAATGTTACCATGGAAGTTTCAAAATGTAGTAATCTTGCCACATACCGTTAAAAAATTTGACGTTGACCGTTAACTTTTTAATGGTAAAAGACAACATTGTTCCTCAACGAAAACTTTCGATGCAAATTTGCATGTTAACCCATGATATTTTTTGTGCCGTGACAAACTTACTCACCTAGCTAGTGTAGTTTAGTTGATTATAACTATGATTATGATTTTTAATAACTGGAAAAAATAAGATTCGGAATGATCATATGAGAGGAAGTACAGTGTAGTTGCATTTGCGCCTATTGAAAAAAAAAAAAAAAAGATATAGAGCCGTATGAGTTGGTTTAAAAATGTACAGGCAAGACTGTTGAAAGTGTATGTGAAGAGAGTAGATTATCAGAGAGTATGGAGTCATCTCATTCTCAAGAGGGATAGAAGAAGACTAAGGAGAATGTTCAAGAAATTTACTGAACGGGACCTTTTAATTAGTCAACAATCTATTCAAAAATTTGTTAATTGGCATAGCAATATGACACGGTACGACCCAGCTTAGTAAAGTAAAGCATCATGTTGCTACTGCTGTAATCATAACTGTAGTCTTAATTAACTAGTTTCAACAAAGATCATGATCAAGTGTATATTTTCTAAATTGCTAAACTACAGCTAATTAAGATTTTTATCTTCACCAACCATCCCCATACAATGAAATAAAGCATTTAGATAGGAACCCACTAGCTTTCTGCGGGTGATAAGTATAACAAATTAATTTACCTAACAAATTAAACTTTTTACTTTTCAACGAATGCTTCTTAAGTGTTATGAAAGGTTAATTTCCTGAATAATATTGTACTTTGTACCTAGCGCGCTGTCTCACTTGCTAAACAAGCAACTCCAAAGATTTCATGAGTTTTGAGGTAGAATAAAAAAGATTTTATGGTCCTTTTCAGTCATGGACCAGAAAAATCAAGATTTAGCATGACTGAAACGTAACGTGGCTCTTTTCTTAATCCAAACGCCAAACCCTTATAGTTTTTAATACGCTGACATTAATTAATTCAGGTTTAGACGCTATATTATATTGAAAATATTTCAAATATTATTCCCTGTATTTGTCGTCACTTCTAGTTACAAATTAAACTACCTACCTAGCTTCTTGGAGACCTTTTTAATTATATTAACTATAGGGATCCAGCAATAATTGATAAATATGGCTGATAATTAATTATAAAACTCTCTTATATTAACTAAATGCCCAAAAAAGAAGAAAAACTCCGTGGGACATATTAATTAACAAGACTCCTACAAATCTTCGATGTTTGTACTAATTTCCAATATACAGTGCTTATCATCACAGTTATTTCAATCACAACACACACAAAAACATATTCTCTAATTAACATTCAGGATCAAATAATGTTTTGTGCCAGATATGCTTATATCACGTGCATTAAAATGATGGATTAGGTTCTGTAAGATATAAACCACCCAAGGCCATGCACTATCACGATTTCACCAATATATTATGTCAGGTCATTGGATGGAAACCATATATTATTTATATTCTGCAAGTGAACACTATTATTCGTTCTCATGTTGAAATGACGCGGATAAATTAAGAATCCAATTAAAAAAAAACAAGAATAAATACTAAATTGAAACCTAACTTAACTCTATATGATAATAACTCAATAGGCATCTACTAATGCATGCATCACTATCTTGTAAATTTTCTTGTCTTCTTTGTCATGATCTTCTGTAGATTAATCTATCCGTCACTCTCCTTAGATCAGTTGGGTGAAAATTTACCATCCATAGAATTGATGCAATGGTTGTGGCAATTGAAATTATTTATTTCCTATCTCACATTACTGGTTTTATATGATAAATTAGCTACAAGCCTACAAAAATGCTCCTAGCTAGCAGTCTCACTGGTAAGGTATTTTAAATATAGCTCCTTTGGTTATTCCTCATGCATCCTAACTATTTGAGTTTTCTAGCTACTCCCTCTTATTCTTATTACAAGATATCAACTACTAATTTTCACAAACCAATAAGATTAGTTGAAAATATTAAAGTTGTATTAAAATTTAAGTGACTTCTAATATTACCCTTATTAACTATACTAAACTCAAATATTATACTCCCTCTAGTCCTTATTATAAAGCACCAACTAACAAGTATATTTGGTTTCTATAAGACACTTGCTTGTTTTCAAAGAATATTAAATATTTTTTTCTATGTATACCCATAATTAATAAGGGTAGTAGGTGAGGGTAATAATTAATATGATATTAGAGTTTAGTGTAATTAGTAGGGATAATATTGGAAATTATTTAAATTTTAGGATAAATTGAATGACTTAAATTGTTTTTATCAGTTTATGAGAATTGTTAGTCGATGCTTTACAATAACGACCAGAGGAAGTATTAATTATTTCTTTCTCATACTATCCTTATTAAATATAGACAAACATGAAAAAATAAATTAAATGTTCGTTGGAAACTCTTAAATATCTTATAAAAAAAAAAACACTTATTGGTTTGTAACTTATGATAAAAAACAATGGAGCATATCTCATCTATCTATCTATATATATATATCGTGTTTTGCATCTTCTGCGCCACTCTATGTTTAGGTTTTAGTAGGTTAACCTCTACGTGAGTGCACTGAAAACATGACCTGGGTGCCGGTGCGAGTCCGGTTTCTCTCCTCAAGACTCGCCCATCCCTCATTGTCACAATCTGGCCGTCAAATCTTGATCCAAGGGCCTGATTTATTTTTGAAAAAACCGCATGCGGTGTGTGTACCGCATGCGGTTTTTCAAAAATAAATCTAGGCTTTGGATCAAGATTTGGACGGCCAGGATTGTGACAATGAGGGATGGGCAGAGGCACGCCATGCGAGTATCTCCTTCGGGTGCCCCAATGCTCTCTCTCTCTCATGTGGTGCTTCTGTTGCATCACTCTAGGTTTAGGTTCTAGTAGGCTAAACCCCCACGCGTGCGCAATCTCTGTTTTCTGAATTCAGGGTCAAACTAAAACTCTTCGTGAAAATTTGGATTAGGGTGGAATTGATTTTGCTCTTTAGTAAAAATGATTATTCTAAGCTTTTATCTAAATCGGTCCTCAATGTAAATGGAACTCTTGTTTAGGATAGAAGAGAATGCAGCTTAAGTTTAAGTTAAACCACCCCCCCCCCCCCCACAAAAAAAAAAAAAAAAAAAAAAAAAACCCTAACACACGGAATAGTTAATATAGCTTGATGGTGAGAGCTAGGGAATCAAAGCAAAGTTGGGGTCTTTGTATATATACAATAATATATGCGAGTTAAATGTGGCATCAAATCATGCAACTTTCTGCCTGGTGAATGGTGATGTCTCTGTCCATTAATTTAATGCAACACAACCGATTTAAAATTACAAGGAAAAAGTGTGATGAAGAGGAAACTCAATATGTGATCATTTAATTGGTCTGATTACCTTAACCTTGGAAAATAATTATTAATGTTGAAGAAATAATCAAAGCCCTTGCTACTAGAGTTTAATTAGTGGGATTTTGCACTACAAAAATTAAAGGAACCTAACCCACTTGCCTTTAAACAAACTGACATATCATATTATTATGATGTGATGATTGGATTCGATTCCATTTTCTCAATTCTGACTGGCTTTTCCGTGTCTTATCTATGCCAAGACAAATAACATTTAGATGCTCGACTTTTATGTTTGCCCATAATGTTTTTTTGTTTTTGTAAAAATTGGATCTTTGAATGAAGAACATATTCATCGTATTAGGAACCGACCGTAGTCCTTTCACAAGCTTCCTTAGCTCTTTTTTTTTTTTTTTTTTTTTTTTTTTTCCTTTAAGCGTAATCATGGCGTACACATAATTAGTGATTTTGGAATGGTACATGCGATGCATTCCACCAAATTAAAAAAAAAAAAAAATATATATATATATATATATTCATCATAAGTAATAAGGAAGGCAGTATTAATCTGAGATCGATAGATGCGATGCCGGGTCCTACACACTGTAGAACAGATATGCTTATTCACATGTTCTGATTCTTTCCAAAATATCTTGTCATTAGTTCTAAAACATTTCAATCAGTATATGTATGGTTGTCAAACTCGCGAGTTGACTCTCTAAAGTTTACCGCGTTTTTACGCTTCTAGCTTGTAAAAGACGAGTCAAGTCGATAGTAAACTCGTCTTAGTTGTAAACTTGGTTAAACTCACGAGTTTATACACCGATTTTACCATCTTACGTTTCTAGATTACAAAACCATGTTAAGTTACTCTTAAACTCATGTTAATTTTTTTATTTGATCATGCTCAATAGCTTTATATAGAAATTTTAAAGAAATTTCTTTCTTAAATATGATAAATGATGAATGTTGATAGATTTAATTTCAATTATTTGGATTTAAAATATATTTAAATCAAATTATTGTCATTTTTATATTTTAATTATTTAATTATACACTAGTAATATCTATTTAATAATAAAAGTAAACTCTTACGAGTTTGCGATTTGAGTTCACGATAAGAGTTTACGTCTTGTCACAAGCAAGTTTGCTTAAACTCATGAGTTTAACAATCTTAAGTATATATGATCGAATTAAACTTTAACACCGCCCTATGTATTGCTAGACATAAATATCTTACTAGTTCCTTTTTATGTACTTCAAAGGAATTTTATTGCTGTTAATATAATTAAAAAGTTAACATGGACTTCTAAAATGACATATTAAAGTAGAAATCACTGTAAGTAAAACAAACTTTTCATGGGAAATTATATTTAATTAACATATATACGTACGTACGTATGTTTTAGTACACAAGATGGTCAATACTTTTACAATTGAATTTTGGAAGAAAGTGATTATTGAAAACTTTTATAGGACAAAGTCACTTATTTTAGAAAAGAGATGCTATCGTAGGGATATACATGAGCCGCTTCCTCCATTAATAAGAACCTAACAAAGGAAATAAGGTGTTTTTAAAAAATTAAAATAAAAGAAGAACCACCTTTGTGTTTTATAACTTTAACACGTTCTGACACAGGCATGTATAGTGTCACACATATAATTAAAGAGAATCGAAGAAGCATTATCTTGATCGATCTCATAATATTCTTTTTTTCCTTTCGATAGATTAGATTCTAGCTAGGTGCTAATTGTTAAGTATAATTAAACCTTTAAGTTACATCTCATGCAACTTGCTTAATATTCTCCACCAATTTATATAAGATCATATATGCATAGGATCAATTTGTTACTTTTCTGTTACTGATTGGTGCCAAACAACTCCGTTTCAATGTTCATAGAATTCTCCAAATAACACAGTTGTCTTTTCATGTTTGAGTGGTGTTTTTTTTTTTTTTTTTTTTTTTTGCTTGGGTGTTTGAGTGGTGTTATCTGTTTTCTTTTTGACACATCTTTATGGGAAACCAAACCATGATGGGCACTTGCTATTATAATATTGCAGAAGCACCATCCTGGAATAGATAATTAAGATATGGATGCTTTCTCACTAATTAGGGTAAAAATACAATATAATTCTAACTATAAGACTGTCTAGAATATCATAAGTTGGACTGGACTTGGATTCCATATATATGGATTCAAAAGGAATTTGCTGGAGCAATTTAAATATTAATATTCTCCTCAGACTAATTAATTTTCTTCTAAGCCACTCGATTATCCGATTGTGATTCTGTGCTTTACTTCATGCATGAAATTCAATAACTTTCCAACTTGCGATGTTTATGTATAAATCTAATATTAGAGTTATCTTTAGAAATAATTATTTTATTTTTGACCTGTATATATGACTTGTAAGTGAGTGCGCGCGCTAGTTAATTAACATGATTAGCGAAGATAGGGCCATATATAAAAGAACTTGACTGAATTAATTCAGAACTTCAAACGGGAAATCACCATTAGTAATATTAAGTTCAAGTTATGTGTGGGAGTAATATTGTTCAATCCCATCACACCAAACAGATAGAGTTGAATTGGACGTTGAAGTGGGAAATCAATTGAGAAGACAGTCCAGAGAGAAGGACGACATTGAGACTGAAAAAAACATACGTGGAAGTTGAAATTTTTTGATATGACATGGAAGTTGAAATTGAAAGAGAAGGAGCCTAATAAGTCCCCATTCAGAATCTTTGAAACTTGTTTGAATCTTCTTGAATGTAATCTCAGCGGATCTGGTCCTTCAAGCCAGAAGCCAAACATGTCCGGACCCTCCACATTTAATGCACATTTCCTACACAGATTTTTTTTTTCAATAATAATAATAATAATAAAAATCCAACCTATTTCTAATTTTTTTGTAAGCCTTACCGTTTATGATACATGGTACTTGTGTTTTGCTTAATCATGCAAACTTTTTCTTTCATATACTATGGCGACTGTTTAATTTGTGTATAGTTCATCTTTTTGAAGGAAATGAAGGATTTTTTTCATGTTTAATTTTCATCCTTTTGAATGGATAAAAAAATTATCATATTTTTCACGATACCAACAGCTGGTTTCAAAAAAAATATAACTGAACCCTGAATAATTCTAATTGAACCATATATGAAGGTAAATCTCTTCCAACAACGTAACATATATCTATAAAATTTACACTTTTATTTGAGATGAGATTTGTGCATTTAAGAAAATGGTTGATGTTGGTTCCGAAGAGATAAAAGAAATATCTAATATCATTTCAGTTAGAGATACGTGAAAGAGATATATATTGCACAAACAAGTTTGGTTAAATATATATCCATATGTTTTGCCTTTTATTGTATTTTCATTGTGGATCTGAATGGGTGTTAATCGTTCATTAGTTAGCTAGCCATCCCCTGCAAGAAGGAACTAATATGCTCCACAAAACAGGATATTGACTCTCTCTCTCTCTCTCTCTGGTGCTCGGAAGCAAGATATTGACTTCCAAGTCCATTTGAACAGTACGGAGTTATCCAGACTATGGAATTTTAATTTAAAGGCTACTCCTTTCCATCTAGATACAATATTCAGCTGGGTTTTTTTGAAGAGGTTAATGAAACTAAATATATTACCTAATCATATAGTATATGTTGTGTATTATTAGATTATATATTAGTTTATAAGTTAGATTAATTACTTTGAAGAAAAAACGATAGATATAAATACTTTAAAATAAAATATTTACCTTCCTTTATATATCTCTATAAAAAATCAATTGTATCTCATATTTTGGACCAGAGGGAATACTATATATTTGATGCATGTGGATAGTTAGGTACTTGGGATACTAGAATGAGTTGGAGTGTTCATGAGGAGTGATACTGATGAGATTCAGACGGTTTAGATCTAATGAGTTTGGATGCTCATTGTTTTTTATAAGCACCTAAACTGGTTTAGATACATTGAGATTGCACATGATGTTTTTGAGCCATGACTCACTTTCATTCCATCTTTCATAAAGAGTTTGAACCCACAGTTTCACGTTTTTAAAAGCAGGAGCTTGGTATCATTTAAACTACAAAGTCCTGATTGAATCTCCACATAATTGAGACTTATCATTTCTTATCTATCGACATATACAGAACACCAACATAAAATATTTTTATTGTTGAGTAAGTTGTATAAATATGTGAATTAATGGACTCTAAAACTGATCCATTACGATAAGCCTTGACAAAAACATTATTGATTAATTATATATGCGGTTCAAAGGGAAACAAAAGGCGACCAGCAGCCCTTGAATATTAAAAGAGAGGCAAGTGGGTTTTTGTAGTTTTCACTGTTGTTTTCCCTTCGTCGTCATAACCTTATTAATCACATCGAAAGTAACATGTAGTGATGAGGTTACGATGTTCCAAGTTGCCAAATTAACTTCTCTTGGTCTGTTACATGATAAGAAAAAACAATAAATACCAAGTTGAAAGGGCCCTTTCATTATCTCTCAATGAAATAGCACTTTATATAATTAAGTCATAACAATAACTTTGCTGCTATATGGCCACAAACTCTAAATTAAATGGCCACATATATATGATGCAACTATTATATTTATGCGTAGGTCTGTGTCTGTGTCTGAGTGTGTGCGTGCGTGTGTATTAGATGGCGTGAGAATGATGAAAAAATAAATTATCTTAAAAGGTTTGGTATACCAGACAGGTTCCTTGTGGCCATGAAGCAACTCTCATGGGCTCCGCTTGGTTTGGACGAAACAGATTTCTCTTTCATTAATTGGCTCATTGCATGATAATTGAGGTAATATATTATTTATTATATTTTTCCAATCACCCCTTTTATTTATACGGCTATCTAATTGGATAAAATTCGAGCATTGTCGAACTTAATTTAGAGTAGCTCGTAAAAGTATTTTTTATATTCACATTGACTTAATATCTCATACTTAAAGGAGCCAAAAATCCTTCCGGTATGGCCAATACCTGTTGATGACAAGCACTTAACAATAAGTTATTTTTTAATTAATTTTTATTTGGAGACATATGTGATATATTCACATTTTAAAAGTTAGTTACTATTTTTATTCTACACGTACCAAACCCTCCCTGGGACTCTGAGGTTGACTTATTTTGGTCCGCAGAACTCCAAGTTGGAATCGGCCAAAGGTGGAAAGCAATGTATAATTGAGGAAAATCACATTGTGACGTGGAATTAGACCAGGTGATTTGACATGATTTAATTTAAAAATATGCCCCAAATTGGGTTCGGATTTTTAAATTCCATATTAAATGTGTTACCTTGGATACTCACGAGTCTCGTTTTAGGTAGACAAACACATTTGATGTCTTCTATATTGTCCTGTGTCCATGGTCAACATCCAATTAAGATGATGCAAAAGGTTTAAATATTAATTAGCATTGTTATAATAATAATATATATATCAATTCGCATTCACATTTAGAACGACTCAAGTTTTTCCCCCTCGAGAGAGAGAGAATATTCAACCATATGCCTTTCTTTAATTTTCTGTTTGTGGTTATTGATAATGATGGATGAATTAAGCAGCAATCTTATCATTTGTTGTGACAATCACACACTTTAAAATCTGAATCTTCTATGACTATAATAAATCATGAGAAAAATTAAAATATACAGTGATAAAATAAGAGAGTGTTTGAAACTCGCTTTGATAATTTTCCCCCACCTCATTATATAAACTTCCCACCAGGAATTTAAATTAATTTTTCGATATATTTTTAGTTTAAAAATAAATTGTAAATCTTATATTTTCAAAGATTTATAAAAAAAAAAAAAAAAAAAAAAGAACCAAGAGAGTCGAAGGGCGTTTTTTTTTTGGGGAGAGAAAGACTTGCAGGGACATTAAAAGTCATACCTATTGTGCATTTTTTTGGTAAAGCCTAAATGTATTAATCTGGAAGGCCCAATATGTACTAGGCCACCACAAACCCAAAATAGAACATGATGTTTTTCAGTTACTCCAACAACCAGATCTTTTTCGTTGCAACAAAAAAACAACCTTTTTTTTTTTTTTTTTTGGGTCAATCTTCTTACTTGACAATTTTATAGGTCATCGGGCCTAAAAAACAAAGGAAAGAAACATGACAATTTATCATCCTTGTTTATTTCTTCTAAAAAAAAAAAAAAAAAAAAAAAAAAAAATCATCCTTGTTTATTTGGACAAAAAGTTTATGATCCTTGCTGATGCAATAAATATAGGTTCAAACAATGCCGAAGGAGCGGGTGAAGAACTTGCTCTCTTTTAACTACATCCTCGGTTTGAAGCGTAAGAATGGAAAAAATGGTGTTGGAAGTTCTTTTCCTATGACTATGGGCCCAACTCGAAGCAAATCCGGATTAATCGGAATCAAAGGTTTCAGTGAACGGGTGGGCAATAAAAATAAAAATGTCCAAGAACCAATTCTACAAATGTTTTTTCTTGGAACATATGTATCCTTTTATTGGAGGTAATCATATTCAAGGCACAGTCAGGCATTAAATGTAGACATCTCTCCCCGTGAGGATTTGAACATTGGTTCGCCATGTTGTAAGGTACTAAACCCTCCGGCTGGACCCAACCGGTATTTCTAAGGATTTGAACATGCAACGCTCCAAATCTTCATAACCCTGCTTATAAGGCTATTTTGGAAGTGGAGGGGTGGTGAGAGAGTTAGGGTTTTTCTATTGGTAGCTTTTAACAATAGGGGCTTCTAACTAATGCTAGAAATTCACAGTCCCGAACTTCTGGCATATGTCCATGTTCTGCCAAAATGGGATAGAAGACGAGTTACATATTCTTCGCTACTATGATTATGGATGCCAAGATGGCTATGGAGTATGGACTTGGAGAAACAAATCTATTTTTGGTGAGAGCCTTAAAAAGCCTTATGACACCGGCCTTGCTAGTTCAACACACACACACACACACACACACACACACACACATATTTCCATAATACGTGTCCTAAGTGTTCAAAGGATCAATTCAGAATTACTCTTGTGGACTGGCAATGAAAACAACATTTTTTTTAATATTCTTTTTTACCCGGCTATGTTACAAAGGTCGGGTTGTCGGATGGGTACAAATTCCTTCCTTTTTCTTGGCCTCAAGAGTGGTAATAATATCGTCCCTTCTTTTTTATTTGTTATTATTTCAGCACTGTCTTCTGTATTGAACAAATTCCTATCTGATGAAAGCAATCGTTGATGTTTCTATACTGAATGTTGTTCAAGTGATCAGAGCCTTGTCCAAAAATGAGTTTTCTTGTTTGCATTAAATTCTATTAATTAGAAATGATATGGGTGAATGATCCATTTGTTTAGCAACCCCATTTTACGACTGAAACAAAACAAAATTCCCTATGCCTTGCACGGATTTGTGTTTTCTAAACATGATTTCATCAAACCCACATGATTCATGCTGAGGTAGTAAGTAATCGTTAGCAAAATAAAATATACTCACTTCTCCTTGTTGACCTCAAATATTACTACAAATCATTCTATGAGAAGGTTTTGAAACACTTCTCTTGAACATTACATTTGTTGTTCGATTCATACACTTTTTTTCCTCATTTAAGATTAACAATTTCAACCCTTCGAAACTTTTCACCCTTGACAGTGCCACATATAATTGACAATGAGAAAAAACAGGGTTTGGAAGATAGATCCCAACATTTGACATGGACTATCCTTGACTTTTGTTAATCGTCATCACAAAAGAAATAATGATTGAGAATTGCTTCATTGTCATATTGAATGGTAATTTTGTTTCCGAATGATTCAAGTCCATACGGTGGATCAAAATATCCTCACTGACACTTATTCCATTCAATGCCTTGGCTTTAATGAAGTTTTTGTCTAGTTATGTCACTTGCAACCTTGTACCATTATATTACACAACTCAGCTGCTTGGTCAATGTTCCTTATTAACATAATAGGAATGCCAAATTTGAGGATTAGCCTATGATGCGGTATACCTGAACATGTTATTGAGTTTAAAAATTCTATATCGTAAAGATCTTCGAAACTCCCATTTGTACTTTCTGTGCGGATTATGGAATTTGAACTAAAATACTGTATTGCATCATCTGGAAGTATAGAGCAAATGTAATTGTTCAACTTGTCAACATTATTTGTAGTAGGAGTCAAAATTGTCTGGCTTGTCAAGTAATTTTCTATTGCAAGACGTTTTACTAAGTTCGAGTATGTTGATTCAACAATTGGCTTCACTAGGCAGGCATCATCATGAAGAATCAAATATGTGGGGATTTCCATGTCCATAATGCCATCATGTGGGAGTCAAATATCACCATCACCAACCTTGAGCAACCACTTGGAAAAAGTTTTCTTGCTCAATGGATCAATGATGATTGTAACCTCATATTCTTAGTCGTAGGATCTTACAATCTTTCCAAAGAAGAAATGTGTTTATCGCAGCATCAACAACTTCAGCTCTACCACCCTTGGGGATAACTGGTAAAATCTGTCTAAATTCACCTCTCATCACAACACACTTACTACCAAATATAATATTAGACTGAATAAGTCTCTCAATGTGTGGTCAAATGCTTCGATACAATATCTCTTGATCATAGGCGCTTCATCCCAAATATGAGGTATGTGGATTTTATTAAGTCAGCCAACGGGGAATTATGAGTAATTGCACAAATTGAGTCCTCGTTAACATCAATTGGAATACAGAATCTTGACTGAGTTGTCCTTCCAGATGGTAGTAAAGTTGTTGATATTATGATGGATGCAATGTTAAGAATTATTCCCTCGTTCGCTCTTAACGCTGCTATTAATGTGTTCCATATATATGTTTTCCCAGTCCCGCCAAAACCATAGATGAAGAAAAATCCTCCCACTTTGGACAAAGCCGCTTGTATGATCTATTCGAACACATTACTTTGCTCATTTGTCATGGTTTGCTTGAGTTTTCACACTTTCTCTTTCCTGTTCTTTGTTGTAGTCCAGCTCTTAGAGGATGATATGGTTTGATGTGTCAATCACACTATCTTTTTTGGCCTTTGGCATTACTTTTCCCATTAGGGAGGAGGAGCCGGTCAATATGGCATAGGTCTACTTCCTCTTTGTCGACCATGAGATTTCAATATATGAATATAAAATATGATGTATAAGTGCTATAATATACTTTTACTAATGTTACTTTTACTAACATTATATGTTTTTGATAAGAAATGGATATAAAATTATTTGAGAGTAAAACAATATAAAATTTCCTAAAAAATGATGTGCAAATGTTATAACTAAGATGTAATTCAATATTTTTATAACCTATAAACGATTTCATATAAAAATACTTGTAAAATTGTTTGAGAATGGATCTATATTAAAGGTTTAATAAGATGGAGCATCTAGCACTAATCCTGACTGTTACTCATGAAATTTGACGTATTTAACATAATTAGCATTTTATACGACATCACTATTACATTGATTATTTGAATTATTGTTTGTATGTTTGCTATCTGAGTTGAAATCATAATTCATGGATTTTGATGATTAATGAATGTATGTTAGTAATGGTACGGTTTCAAGCACTAAAATATTCGCATTTAAAGTACTGACAGAAATGAAGTTCGATGCTCAACCAAAATTCATGACAACAATGAATATCAAAATAATATCTAGGCATTATAAGGTTTGCAAGTTGGAGATGATGAAAAAAAGAACAAACAATTAAACCGTTAATGCATTCATATATTACAGTTATTAAAAGTAATTTTCATGAAAGAGAAGATTCGTACATGAGTAACGTTGGTCATTGTCCCTGATGTTCAGCAGATCCTCACATAATTGTTCTTTTGTTTCTTCCCAAACGATAGCAGGTTGTGAGAATAAGCGCTTAACAACATGCTAACAAAAAAATTGCGAAGGTAATTGTCAGACGCCCATAATGATGCTTCTTTTATGGCATCTATGTACTCTTTATCGTCATCAAGTAACCTTAAAGCATAGCAAGCTTCTCCAAACGTTGGATAGACAATGTTGTTGACCGTCCGGATATCTTCATAACACTTTGGACCTTTAACCTTGGTTAATAATAACCTCAAGTAGTAAAACTCACCCTGAGATGGTGTACAATGTCCCAACCTCCCAACAAGAGAATACACGCTCACGGAACTTCCAAAACCTTTTTTCTTTATGAAAAGTATAGTAATTTGGAAATTGAGAGTACGTTAGCATTCAAAAGGATCATCATCATTCTTAGCCATCCAAGAAAGAAACATGGACTCTAACTCTTTCACTGTTGACCAATCCAGTGAAGACATCTTGTCCCTTTTTGTATAGCTAGTATACTGGTTACTGTTGTGGAAGATGAAAACTCAACCTCTCAACAGAAGAAATGCCCATTGCAAACCTCCTATGTCACCATTGTTGTATATGCTAATGATCACATGACCATTTCCTTTACCTATGTATTTGAAAAGGTACTTGATTGCACAGGACTGATTTGTCTTCTCTACATTGAGATGTGCATGAAATAATTTAGCGACCCAGCATTATATGGCACAACAAATTTGTTGTTAAGCTAAACGCCTTTCTTGGCAACCGTACAACCATCATTTCTTCTATATGGTACGTAGGGTAACCGTTCTCATCCAAGATAATACATTCCACATATATTTTTGGGAAGTATTTGTAACGATTATAACGGATTTGTGCTAAGATAGGGGCCCAATGGGAAGCCCAAGAATAGAACAAGTGAGATCTAGTAATGTGGTATAATAAGAGTGAAATTGGTTAAGGGAAAGTGTGGATGATTTTGGTGACTCTCTTCCTTGTGTCTTCTTCTTTCTAGCCATGGTGATGACTGTGGATTTCCTCCTTCTTCCTTTCTTTTGATTTTGTAGTTTCCTTCTCATCTATTAATGTTTCTAGTCTTCTTCATCTCTCAGTACTGTAACTCTGAGACTTGTTGCAGATATATATATAAATACAGTTAGCTTTTCTTTTCATTTATCTTGCTATTATTTGTGTTGAGCTTTCATTGTAAAAGGTGATTGTTACAGTATTTTGAGCAACACTCGTCCTTCATGCATTGAGCATTCTAGTTTGAAGATCCACTTGGCCCATGTACCATGTAGCTTCTTGCTAACGTATACAGGTCTGGATCTGCCTCTCTATCTGGTATCTCAGCTTAAATAATCTTGTCAACATCTGCCCGAGTCCTTGATTTGTCAGCATCTGCCAACCACACTGATGTGCGAGTGTGGCAAGCCTCTTTTTTGAAATTCAATGGTGTATACTTCTGAACAGGGATAGAGAAAAATAGTTAGGATGATATATAGTTGATTTTAACTTATTATATTATGTTTAAGAGCCTTTGAAATTATGAAATATTTTCTCATTGAGTATGGTGATATGATCGAACTTAAATAATGGCATACTTGACGTTTAATTATGAAGCTTGCCAAGACATATTTTTCTCTTCCAGAAGATTTATACCTATTGTTGACTTTCATAAATGGTAGATTGTTTCTAAATACTCTATGTATGGTCTACATATATGAACGATGCAGTATGCTAAATGGGGTACGAATAAGTAAGATATATAAGTTGCTCAAAAAAACTGAAAAAGGTATTCTTGTGAAACTGTAAAAATTGTAGGTACACTTATATGTATGAATGAATTCAGTACCTACTTTTATGGTGCCGAAAATCTTTCCCTACTTTGATGTGCGCATCAATTTGTCTTGCTTTATGTAGAACATCATACTTAATATGTCTGGTTTTTTGTAAGGCTTTAACTCATCTTCGTCAAAGCTGCGTGTAACATCAGGCTACATTTGGTTACATGTGAAGGTAATAAAAATATCATGATAGCCACACTATTACAAAAACCCCATTTAACATATGTTTTTAGTTCATTTTTAAGTCCACTTATAAGGGGCACCTATGTGAGGGACATAGTAAATAAGACTTATGGTGTCCCTTTTAATAAGGGACACCGTAAGAGAGACTTTTGGCGTCCCAATTAAATTGGGACGCCAAAATTTTTTTTTAAAAAAAAAATAAAATGATCAAAAGTTAGTGAAAGAAGCTGTAGGTTCGAATTTCGTCGTTGCTAAGATCTGGAGTCTGGAGGCTAGATCTGAATTCCGCCGATAGAGAAGGAAGCATAGCAGCTGAACCTAGTTGGTAAAAAGGAAAAACAGAGAGCTCAAATGATCCAAAATGATGGCATCTTCGATTCGACACAAAATTAGAAGTGAAACCGATGGTGTGTCTGATTTGATCCAGAGAGAGAGAGTGTGAAACCCAGAACACGAAACAATATCACAAGGAAGAAGAGGAGGATGAGGACGAGAAAAGGACATCCTCTAAGGTCGGGAGCTAGAACAAACATTCGATTTGACAATGGTGGAGAAAGCATTACAGCGAAGGAGGCGGTGTCGGCAAGGCTATGTGCTCTCTCACACAGCAATGGCTTTAGATCTGAAGACGATGTAGGTAAAGAGTGAAACTGGACCTGTTTCTGTTGGCAAGGCTAAAATGGTGTAGAGAGCTATAATGGAGTATGTAGCGCCAAATGAAAAAGGTTGATGTGACTATTGAGGTGAAGCGAAAGTCACCGGCGACCGTAGAAATAAATGTGTTCTTTGCGATTGGAGTCGGTGGTGAGGGTGGTGAGAGAAGAGAAGCGCTAGAATCAGAAAATGAAATTTGAAACTAAAAATTTTAAATTAGAGAGCCAAAAGTGAGGAGCCATGGGGTGGGAAAAATTTTCCTTTAGGCGTCGCATCCTAATTAGAATTGGGACGCCTAAAGACCAATTTTATCGTCCAATGTCAAAAAGGATGCCCAATATGTCAAAATTCTCACACATAATTATATAATTACAAAAATGCCACCGCTTTTATTTTTTACATCCCTTTTTTAAAATCGGACGTTTTTCTGGGAAGTAAAATCTATTTTTTTGTAGTAGTGCCAGCCCAAGCACAAATAGCCATGGTATCTTGATAATTTTGAATCATGTACCTAGCTAGCTCCTCCGGTGAAAGATGAAGAAAGTATTACACATCTTTAGGTTGACAAAGGAATTGTTTCTCTTGTAGTGACTGCATCGGTTATTCCACTATAAAGATATACACGTAACTCCTTCTTATACTTTCTTATGTAGTCAAGCCTATCACGTTCAATCATTGAGTAGCCATCTACTATAAATTGTTGGAGTAATTTCTTACCATGCACTATGATAGACCGCTCTGACCATCTCTTCATTAGATGAAATTCCATATATTCCTTGGGAGTAAGTTTTTTTTTTTAAAAAAAAAAAAAAAGTTTTCAATAATGACTCCTGAGTATGCTCTCTTGTTGAGTTGTGCCCGTTATCACCGGAGTGGAAAAATAATGGATACTAGAGCAGCAGATAAGTCATGTGTAGCTCGTCAATCCTTTGAAGTTTTCCAAATTTTTGCTTGACTATTATGTCTCATATTGTGTATCTCTTGTCAAAACCACCAACTATTAGTGCTGCTACCTCAAAAGTTGTTGGTACATTGTATTGTCCATTCCCCGTGCTTCACTGCTTTGGCTACCACTTCTTATAAGTAGTATGTTGACATTAGGAAGAACATTCTACTTGATTATTTCAGCTATTGATCTATACTTCTTTACTAAATTATTGTGCTTATCAAGGCAATCTTTAATGCAACGAATAATTTCGTCATGAAGAGTTTCTCCCCTTCCATTTCAACTGGGGCATGTAATTTAACCATTAGTTTATGTATATAAATGTAAAAACATAGACTCATACTTCACTTTGACAAAATAAGAAATACACAAGTTCAGTAAATTAAATTATAGACTCGAGTAGGTTACTAACCTCACAACGAACATTCTATTTGCGATTTTGTTGTTCGTATCAATGTTGCACATAGAAAAGATTTTAAGATAGAGGATTTATGTATAAGGCACAATGAATAGCAGCCTTTAATTAATGTATTTATATAACATAGAGACTAAGGTTTTACATCTATAGACAGCTTTACAAATAGACAGAAGATTAGATAATGGATTGCACATATAATAAGGGCCTTAGCTTATTAGGCTCTTTATTCTAAACACTTGCGTATTGGGCTTAAGACTGTTATCTCTAATATCCCCCCTTAAACGAGTATTGGGCATTTAAACCAAGCCGAGTTTGTCTTTAAATCCTTGAAACTTAGAGTGAGAGAGGGCTTTGGTGAAGAGATCTGCAATTTGATCTGAAGAGGGAAAATATTTGACAACTAGCTTATCTATAAGTACTCTATTTTTGACAAAATGAATATCAAGTTCGATGTGTTTTGTCCAAGTGTGGAAGATGGGGTTTGAAGCTAGGGCTGCCACACTGAGATTATCATACCAGGCAATTGGAACAGATCTCAGATGCAATCCAAGTTCTCCGGTGAAGGATTGGATCCAATCTAGTTCAGCAAACAAATCAAAGAGTGTTATGTACTCCGATTTGGCGTTGGATTGAGAAGCAACTCCTTGCTTCTTTGCAGACAAGGAAATCAACGAATCACCAAAGAAGACACAATAAACCCCCCCCCCAATCGATCACCAATCATCTGAGCAGACGGCCCAATTTGCATCTGAAAACCCTTGTAAGGTAAGATAACGTCTTGGCTTGATATGTAGAGCTAGATTTGTTGTTCCTTTAAGGTATCGAAGCACTCATTTGAGTGCTTGCCAATGTATATCTGTGGGAGTACTGAGGAACTGGCTTAGTTTGTTCACAGCAAAAGTGATACCTATTCTTGTGTTGATTAGATATTGAAGAGCACTAATTAGCTATCTGTAAATGGTTGGATCTACAAGTAGTTTACCTTCATTTTTAAAATAGTGTCAATTTATCACCATAGGAGTAGGAATAGGTAAGGAGTGTTGCATTCCACTCTTGAATAGGATGCTTGAAATATATCTCTCTTGTTTCAGATAGAGTTTCGTATAATCTCTGTAAGCCTTTATTCCCAAGAAATGATGTAATTGCCCGTGATCTTTGAGTGCAAACTAAGAGTTGAGATTTAGAGTGAACAAATTTATCAATTTTGAGCAATTTCCTGTCACAATAATATCATCCACGTAGATAAGCACAAAAAGCATATATGTTTCCAACTTAAGGAAGAAAAGAGATGTGTCACTTTTTGAGTGTCAAAAACCTCATTTTATAAGTGTTGCTCTCAACTTCTCGAACCAGGCTCTAGGAGCGTGTTTTAATTCATATAGTGTTTTGTTCAGAAGACAAACATGACTAGGAAATTAAGAATCAACAAAACCTTCTGGTTGTTTCATTAGCACAACCTCTTGTAGATCTCCATTTAAGAAGGAATTGTTTATATCCATTTGTCTTATTTCCCAGTTTAGAGTGATAGGAATAGTAAAAATGAACCTGAGTGTAGATGCCTTCAGTACAAGGCTGAACGTTTTTCCAAAATCTATCCCAGTGTGTTGAAAGCCTTTGGTAACAAGTCTACCCATTTACAATCAACTAGATTACCCTGACCTATGTAAGGTACTAATTTCCATGTTTTGTTTTTTATAAGAGCATTAAACTCTTCTTGCATTGCTTTTTCTCCAATTACTGCATTTTAGAGCTTCTTGAACACTGTATGGTACACAATTTGTAGTTTTTCAGTTGTTACAGTACCTATGTAAGGTGTTTTTGGTTTAGAAACATCAGTCTTGCTTCTGGTCAACATGTGATGATGATTTAAATCTCGTTGCTTGCTTTCTTGAATTTCATTATTTACAGGATCTGCTCTCTCTTCAACAAAAGGCACAATAGATAGAAACTTAGCTGAGTTACTGATGCTAGCTGGAGAGTCATTAGTTGTGTCAATAAGTTGTTGCTGCTCTAGAGATGAGGAACTAGTAGTTGATTTTCAACATGAGACTCATTGTGTATTGAATTAGAAAGTAGAGGAGGTTCAGCTGAAGGCTCTATTGTTAAGGAAGAGAGAGTAGACTTGAAGAATGACTTAGGACATACTTGCTCCTCAGGTTCGCTTCTTTTATTTATAAATCCTACTTCAAAAGGAAATTCATTCCAATTAAACACAACATGCTTTGATACATAAATTATGCATGTTAAGCTTAAACACTTGTACCCTTTATGATTGCTACTATAGCCCAAAAAGACACATTTAATAGTTCTGAATTGTAGTTTGTGTTCATTATGTGGTCTAAGATAGAGATAACATGTTGCGCCAAAAATCCTCAGTCTTGTATAATCTATATGTGTATGAAATAATTTGTAAAACGGTGATAAATCACCAAAAACAGAAGTAGGCAGTTGGTTAATTAGACCAGTTGCTATATTGAAAGCATTCCACCAGTAATGTAAGGGCATTTTGGCTTGTGTAAGCAGAGTTCAACCGATTTCCACAATATGCTTGTGTTTCCTTTCTGCCGGTCCATTTTGAGCAGATGTACAAGGATATGAGTATCTAAAATGTATAACAGTATCCTAAAGAGTTATTACAAAACTTCTATACTTTCCTCCCCAATCACCTTGAACCATTTTAATTTTACTTTTAAACTGGTTTTCTGCAAAAATTTTGAACTGAGCAAACATGGGTAATGCTTCATTTTTCATCTTGAGAGGAAAGATCCATGAGTAACGACTACAATCATCAAGAAACAGAACATAGCATCGAAAACCATTGATAGATGTTGTTGGTGTAGGACCCCACAAGTCATTATATATCAATTCAAGAGGTTTGGAAGTATGAGACGAGAGGATTTGCAGGGAAGACAATGAGACTTGCAAGATTCACAAAAGGTAACTTCATCATTCTTAGTATTCTTAGTACTAGTTTTCAAATTACAATCACTAATAACTTGATTTAGTATTACATCATTAAGATGACCAAGTCTACAATACCATAAAATCCTACTAGAAATAACATTCTTTGATTGTGCTGAATGATCAGCTTCTTTTTCAGCAACAAACACTAGGTCCATGCTTCCATCTACCTTTTGATTTGAAACTCTAAATATTCCTCCTTTGGTTGGTACCCCTTTTAGAATTATCTGCCCTGTTTCCCATTCCTTCACAGTATACCCATGTCTACTAAACACAACATCAGCATTATTGTCATCAACAACTTTATAAACACTTAGCATATTCTTAGTGATGCCAGGAGTGTATAAAACATCATTTAGTTTCACTATTTTGTTAGGAACATTTAAGACTGTGGATGAACTAATTTTTCAACCTTAACTTTATCATCATTACCGACTATAATTCCCTTCTTACTAGTAGGCTGAGTAGGATTTGCAATGTAGTTTGTACATTAGTCACATGACAAGTTGCTCCACTGTCCAAGTACCATCCATCGTCATTAACAGTTTCAAGTGTAGCCAAATAAATTGCAAAATCAAAAGTAAACCAGAAGCATTGTGAACATTATTAGCTTTCTTTTTTGTTTTGACAAAAATTTTGTCAAAATGATGGAAACATGCTTCAATAGTATGCCTAATACGGTCACATGGCTAGCATTGGGGAGTTCTTTCATCTTGAGTATTGTTGTTACGACCACAATTGTAGTAGGTGCGCTTTCGTCTATTTTGGTCCCATTGGCCTCTTCGATTTCCACGCCAACTTCTACATGGTAAGTAATCCTCAGCCCCAGTATAGTTAACAAAGTTTGTTGAAACTGACAAATTTTCCAGCTAACTTAACTATTCCATTCGACTTTCATAGGTTAACAATGAGGATTGAAATTCAATCCAAGTTAGATCACTTGCTTCTCTACAAAGTTGAACAACAATGGGATTATAGTCAACATCTAAACCTGCAAGAACTTGTATAATCAATCTAGAAGGCATACAAAACACCAGGCGACAGCAAGTTGCTCAGAAATGCTTTTCATCTTCGACTGGTATTCAGTCATTTTTTAATTTCCTTTTTTGGTTCTCTAAAAATCAGACTTCAACATTAGGAATTTTGACTTAGTTTGAGCACTAATTACTTGTTTTATAGCCTCCCAAAGACTAGCAGAAGTTGCAACAGCCACCATTTGAGAGGAAACTTCCAAACTCATGGTGTTACTGTTTAGCAACCAGCCAAAAAGAAGCTGATCTGCTGCAACCCAATCTTCAAAGGCTAGATTGGGCTTCATCACATCATTCTCATTGATGAACTGTGGTGGACACTCTTTGGTGCCATTGAGGAAACCTTCAAGCTTATTACCCTTGAAGATGGAATAACATGTATTTGCCACAGTAGAAAGCTTGTTCCATCCAGCTTGATGGAGCAGACTTGGTTGATGTTGTTGTTGTTGGATGAGGATAATCCCTTTGGTAAAGCTGAAGCAGATATAAGGGATTTAGACTTTGAGGATTTTGTGGAAGTTTGAGATGTTTCTGCCATGGCTATTTGCCTCTCAGCTTTGATACCAAGAAAAGATTTTCAGATAGAGGATTTTTGTGTAAGGCGTAGTGAATACCAGCCTTTGTATTTATGTATCTATATTACATGGAGACTAGGGTTTTACATTTACATATAGCTGTACAATTAGACAGAAGAATAGATAATGGACTGCACATGTAATAAGGGCCTTAGCTCATTGGGCCCTTTATTCTAAACACTTGCGCATTAGGCTTAAAGACTGTTGTCTTTGACACACATGCATATTAGGATTTTTGCAAAAAAAAAAATAAAACAAAAAAAAAAAAAAAAAATTGCAAGAATTTGAATCACAAATGAGATAAAATCCTTTTTATTCTTTATGCTTCTCCATCTAAAAATGTTTTAAGGGGTATCCTATAGTCAGGTTAATGACACTTTTGAATGATGCTATCAGAGTTGACTTGATCATTCCATTCATCAGTTACCTTTGCCTGCAAGGATCCAACCCATTTTACTGTTACATCAATAAGAAGATGGATCTGAATTCAAGAACTTTCAGCTATTCCCTGAGTTTCGAATATATTTTATCTGCATATTATCGAATAATCTAGGTCAGACTCTACATATTATGGGATAGTCCTGTGCCTAGGTGTAGGTATGCTTTTTATTCTTACTGTCTTTCTTCCTTTTCCTTTTTCTTTTTCTTTTTTTTTTTTTTTTTTTTTTTTTGGGCAACCAGTTACTGGCATATCTACAAATAGAAATTCAGAATTTAAAATTCCCCTGATTAGAGTAGCTGTTTTTCATGACTACAAATGTTTTGCAATATGTCATGTCTATCTGATTTGGATAAAAATTTGAGATCATATCTGATTTTACCTGATCTGAAACTACCCGCTTTTAAACAGGGATCAATTTAGTGTTGAGTTGCACATAGTTGAAAGTACTCATTCATTACAAAAGCTACTGTTTAGATTCAATATTGATCTTAGATATTACTAACACCATGTTTTGTTGTGTTTGATCCAATTTAGTTCCACATGGTTATATACCAGTTACGCAGGATTGTTATTAAACTCTTTAAACATTCCACCCTTAGTAACCCTTTTTTCTCTAGGATCCCACTCTTGATCATCATCCCACATTATTTTCACATTCACTGTATTTGCAGTAGGATATTGCAGCTATCTCTGGATATCACCAAAAAGCCTAAACATGGAACCCTCTCTCTACTCATCACCTAGCCCCTCCCTAATCTCATCTCTTATACAGAATTCTCTTCCCTTCCCCATCTCAAAGAACACTTTGTAATAACATCGATACATCTTCTTCTTCCTCTAGACGTTTCTCAGATGCTCTGTCTCACTCAGGACCAAAAGTCCCACCACTGGTAACCAACACCAGACTGGTGTAAGAGTTCATCAGAATCAAAATTCAGGGAATCATCTGCTTGCTCCGCGAAATTCAGAAGAGTATGAGGTTCATCTTCAAGCCCAAAATATTCTGCTTTTATACTGCTGTCATCATCTGACAGAACACCCACCACCTGCTCTGATCTCTCCATTGTTGTTGAGCTTGGATTTTCCTCAGCCTTCACTTTAATGTTGTCCCCATTTTCTGATACACTGTCCATGCTGTTTGCTGGTTTGACTTCTGTATTATACCCCTGATGAGCTTCCCCGTTTGGCTTCTGTATTAGATCATTCAGCTTCTGCAACTGTTTTGACCATTGAAACTAAACTCGTTAGCTTCTAAAATCAAAAGGGTAGATTTCTATTCATTGATAGATCAGAAGCATATATATATATATATATATATAACTCATACATGAGTACCCTAATGGAGAGTATCAAACAACGGGTATCTGTGTACTTAAACTCAAATAATTAATATAATCATAATATTATAATATCAAATCCCGTGATATGGAAATTGTGAACTATTTATACCTGAATTAGCAATGCTTCCTTCTCCTTCTTCAGAGCTTCGAACCTTGAGGCCAAGTTTGTGTAATTAGCTCTAAGTATGCTATAGTCTCTTTCAATCTGCTTTGACTTCCATCTTGCCCTTTTGTTCTGGAACCAGATAGCTACCTGTCTTGGCTGCAACCCAAGCTCCCTTGCAAGCTGAACCTTCTTCCTCGGCTCAAGCCTTGACTCTGTCTCGAAAATGGATTCCAGTGATTTGATCTGATCATCACTGAACCTTCTCTGGATTTTGTTGCCCTTCCTCTTCCTTGTTGTGACTCCTCCTGATGATGGAACTATGCTGCTATAAGCTTCTGTTTCTGCTAAATGAGAATATTCCATGGCAGCATGGTGATGATGATGATCTAACATGGTGATTCACAGTGGCTGCTTCTTTCAGTTCCTGGTGGGAGCAGGAGGTGGAAGAAGATAGAGAATGTTTTTGGGAGGATGTACCAATATGATATGTATGTATTTATTAGGGTTCAAAGTAAGGGTGGGTTCCTATCATGGTGGTGTGACACAAGTCTTCAATTTCTTTCTGCTTTATATCCAAAAACCCCAGCAAGGTCTTATTCAACCTATCATGTTTCTACACCTGTGCCTCATGAATATCACCTCTTTTTTCCTCCTCCCCCCATCACTTAAATTTTTTTTTTTTTTCCTTCTTCTTTTTAAATGAGGATTCTTGGGTTTGGAGCCGGCTTGTTTTGTTCGGCTTGGTTTGAGTGGCTTGGGATTCTGATTTCTTAAACTATGATTACTGCGTGGTCATGACATGAGTATATTGCAGCCAGTACGTAATGATTTCTTCTTATTTAATGACTTGTTTAATGGTTTGTGTGAGAGAGGGTTTAACATTAAATATTGACTGGGGACTTCATCAGTGGCATCATGTTTTTAAGATTGAGGGTCATGCGCTGATAAGTTATAGGTTACATGATTCACGTTCTTTACTCAATTGTCTAGTTTCACTAGCTTACCAAGATTATAAGTTATTTATATTCCTCCTGGGTCCCTCAAGTTTCATCTTTTTTTATTTGTTTGAAACAACCACATTTAGCATGATGCATGTTTTTCTTTTTTTAATACTCCTTCTGATTTTTAGTTTAAGATCCACTTTAATACAAAAATTGAAACTATAAGAATTAGTTTTTTTTTGGGGGGGGGGAATTGATCCACGTGTCATAATAGTTTTTTTGTAAATCATCTTTTTATCCGAGCGTGTTTTCTCTATGGCTTCTTTCTAAACTCTTCTTCCCGTTTTTGAAAGCCCTAGTCATATCTCTTTGAAGAGTATTGATGCTTCTGTTCAATTTTGCTTGAAGCTCATCAGGAAGTGAGGCAATAAAAGTATAACGCATATTCACAAAGGGTGGTCCCCATAGCGATTGTCAAGACCGCTTGACCGGACCAATTCCTAGTTTTAGGTCATGTGTTTAAATTCCAGATTCCCGACAAATTCCAAAAGATGAACTTGCTCAAATAATACCAATGCAATGGATTAGCAACTATGAAAAGTGGATGGTTGAGAATGAAGGATAGGGCTCATATATAGCCTGAGATTGTTTCTTGGCTATATCTAATTCAACTCTCTTTAAATCTTGCTTAATGGCTTGGAGCTCAATTTCTTTTTACTTGAACTGGGAACCCAGAGGGTGAGAACTAGGCGGATAGCACCAAAATGAAGATGAGTGTATCTTTCAGATTTCCATTTAACTTAATTTATAGTTTCTATGAAATTTCATTTATAGAAATACATAAGTGTTAAATAAAGTGAAGGAAATTCATCAATAGAGTCCATGTGATTCAAAAAATTAAAATTATTAATTTTTACACTGAAGAATGTCATTAGGTGTGTGTGTCTATAAGGAGGATACGTAGATCAAGCAGAGTCCTATGAAAATGGTTTAGAGGAAGACTAAAGCAACCCGCGGTATGTTGAAATAAAGCTTGTTGTTATTGTTATACTCAAGAATAAATGCTTATAAAATATTCACTATAATGACTCAATTCAAACAAAATAATCTACAAAGACATGATATAAATCTACAAAGACAACATATAAGAACTTATATATGTATTAATTTTTTGTATGTTTTGTTTTATTTTCGCAACTCCAATGGTACCATAAGGAGTGGGAATACGAAAGCATCTCTTAAAAATGAGATCGTGAATATATATATATGAATTTCACTCAAATGACATGATGAAATTACTGACATGTCTTAGGCAACTAGTAAATTATATAAACATGTCTTCATTATTATTAAACCTTATTTCTAAAATTTACACAAGCCCTCAGTTCAAGAATTGTATAGGTTTCAAAATTGAATAGTAGATTCTTCTAATTAATTACAACCTCTACTTCTTAAATATAAGACCTAATTGATTTTTTTAAAGAGGTTAAGGAAATTAAATAAGTTACTTAATTATATATATATGATGTGTATGATTAAATTATATATCAGTTTATAAGTCAGACAAATTAGTTTGGAGAAAAAAATGATAATATAAATACTTTAAAGTAATTTAATTAACTTTCTTAATTTTCTCACAAAAGTCAACTGAATTTTATTTTTAAGACTGGAGGTAGTATATTACAAAATTATAAGAAGTATGCGTGGTCTATTTTAGAGTTTAGAAAAAGAAAAAATTACAAATAAATACCATTTGAACTTAGAAAACCTAGAAAGTTTGTTAACACATGGAAAGGACAAACAGACCTCAAGGGACTATTGAAATTTTGTGATTTTACCAAAATGCCCTTCAAGTTTTTATAACAAAAAAAAAAACTATCGATGCCAGAGCTCTGACAGCCGGCACCACCCCACTGACAGCCAAAGATTCGGCGACGAATTAAGTAATAAAATTAACTACTTTGGTACAGGGATTGATTACTTGAGCTTCTTAAACCCTATCAAGCGTCGTTGACAAGTTGAATAAAAATAATGACAACTTGAATGTAGCCATTAATAAACTCGGGAGTGCAATTTTTTAATGGCTATAGTCAAGTTGTCATTATATTCAAACTTGTTAATGATTGTTCTTTCTTTAAAAAAAAAAAAAAAAAACTTGAAAATGATTTTAGTAAAAGTACAACATTTCAAAATTCTATGCTATCTCCTTGAGAACTATTTGTCATTTCCATTTATTAGTATATTTTTTAGGGTTTTTCAAGTTTAAATAGTATTTATTTGAAATTTTCCTTAAAAAAATAAGTTGGTGAATTTTTTAAAATATTAGAGCGCCATTAAAATGAGGGATGGAGCCTAAGCTGATGGCTTGAGAAGAAGCAAGAGTGGATGGGTGAGTCATGGTGGGGATTAGGTGGAGTCATTGTCAACCTTCCAACCATTTTTTAAGTAAGAAATTCCCCTTCCTTATCATTATTCAAAATTCTCAACATTTAAAAAATATTATTATTACTATTATTAAATAAAAAAACATTTTCAGCCAACACGATAAGTTGCCATGAGACACAAATCCGTCACCTGTCATACGATAGCCTATGCGGTGTTGACACCTGCACGCGGTCAAAACATAGTATCTTCTCACGTCCCCCTTCCTTTGGAGTTTTGGGTTTTCCCATTATGACGTGTCCAGAACCGAATGGCCCAACTTGCAAAGCAGATCACATCTCGCGACACGTGTCGTACTTGGAACGTGATATCGTAATTTGTTGAGATTCTGATTTGTGGGACAAGTTTTGTCTTACAGGTGTCCTTCTCAGTGGGCTCTACCTGCTTGACACGTAACTCGTTCCCCTTTGTCCTCTACCCAAGTCCCCAACTTTTACAAATGCGCGAATTTTTAAATTATTTGTATTAACTTTTTAAGAATATATATATAATTCTTTGCTCTTGATTAATTTATAATTCATAGGCATTGCTAAGGACCCAATTAGGTCTTCAAAATCAATTGTTAACTTTAAGTTTATAATTAGCTTTATAAACTGAGCATGGAACAATAATTACACTTTGGGATCTCATGGTGAGGAAGAAAAGAAGGTCAAGAATTTAAACTTGTACGAATATAGAAAAAACACTCTTGAGATTTGGGTTGCTCATTATTTAGATCTCTAAACCTAATCTAAATTAAATTAGTTGAAGTCTAATATGATTTTGAATACAAATGTTTTGTTAGAAAAAGGGGTAAAGAGAATATTAGACAAAAGAGAAAGAGACTAACAAGAATGGATTTTAGTATGAGGGATTTTGATTGCTTGAATATGAGGCTTTCAATTTGAGTCCATGTAAATACAGAAAAAGCTTTTCAGGAGCCACCGACAGTACTTGAATATAGTCTAACTTAAACATGCATTTGTATAAATGAATAAAAAATGAAGCAAAAGAGTAAACATATACTACTTCGATCCTAAATGTAGATAAAATTTGTAATATAATTTGTCTTATAAATTTTTTGTCTTATATTTAAGACAGGAGATAGTAGTATATAATAGCATTCGATTAATCAAATGAATTTAATTATTTAAATAATTAAATCTTAATAACAAAATGTTAGCAATTTTATCAAAAACAAGACAAGTGAACCTTGGGTTGAAGGGATTGTTGGAGCATAATAATTTATTTTTAAACAAGCAGATCGTAAGCGAAATGGACAGAGGATCAAATTTACAAAAGACCAATTAATCTAATTAATAAAATTGACCTTGATGATGCTGGGCTCGAATTTATTTAGTAGATGGACAAAGTTAATTAGGACGAGTTTTGATACAAATCGAATTCAAATAGTACAATACAAAGGCATTCATTTGTTGTCTTTGTCTAGTGATTAAGAATAATATATAAATAAGTCATTTAAATATTTGTGAGTCTTGCGCCACATATAAATGAACGTGCTAACTACAAATGAACACCTTAACTAATAAATGTAAACAAAATATAATTAAGTGCAATATAATAGGACCCTCAGGTGCAGGAGCTTCTAGAAAATGATGCCACTTGTATGTTTATGAACTTTGATATATATATATATACACACACAAACACACACAAACAATTATAAGCATAATTTAAAAAAAATAAATTGAAGGCGGTAGCTAGGGATAAGCATGTGGTGGGTAGAAGAATTATAAGATAAAGCCTAAAGGAGGCTTCCAATGAAGGAAGGACATTTGAGAGGGGCTTGAAAACGATCTCAGTCTCGTACTATTTTGTAAACATTAGTGTATTGTTCGAACACATGTAAGAATGTTTCTTTGTTTCTTTCTGTCCTCTCTTTCTTTCTTCCTTCCTTGCATATTCTGTACACCTAATAGATCCCATGAAAAGATCGATGACTTTTGAGCAGAAGGCAAAGACAAAGCTGAAAAATGATAAGGATAGTAACATGCAAAAAAAAAAAAAAAAAAAAAAAAAAAAGGACTTTTGACTCCAAAATATGATCAGACGGTGCGTGGTGGTTGCAATATTTTACGTATGGCTAAGTATGAACGTGAAGAAATTAAAGAAAAGCGACCAATCACTACTTGGAGAGTGGCAATGAGGCTATATTTTTAGCTTACTGTTCATAGGTTGATTATGAATCTTTTGAGATCATAATAATATATAAGGTTTGGTGAGCTTGTGTCATGAGAAATTGAATTGAATTTTAAATTTTATACCAAATTTTTTGTTTCATTTTTTAGTTTAAACCTTTCACAATTTAATTTATTATAAATATGTTACACATGTAATTATGGAACATATTACTCTGAAATAATTGTATAGTTTGAGCTGGAGCCCTGTGTACATATTTTGTTCTGTACATGGGAAAAAAAGGTGAAGGGGCAGAGAATATTTGCGTTGGTAGGTAGGGGACGATAGAGTTCTTTTTTCTTATTATTAAAAAAAAATGTTAAAGGAGTTTGAAGGAAAATGGCATGAATATGTATTCATATGGAAAATTGATTTTTGAGATACGTATAGGTTTCTTCAATTTTTAATTTGGAATCTATATGTTTGTCTTATTAAATCATTTAATTTTACTTCGTTACTACAATTAGTTTTTGTGGGAGTCTGGGACTAACAATGTTAACGGATCAAAATTACATGGGTTTTTTTTTTTATTGCTCAAGAAAATTACATGGACTAACTGTGCTAAAAGGGTAAAAATAAAATATTTTATAGGGAGAAAAAAACAAGTAACAAATTAAAAATGAAAGGAAAATCTCAATAATGGTTTTCCCTTATTAAGAGTTAATAAAACTAAAGAAAATTATATGAATTTACCTTTACTTTATATAATTTGGAAGTAAACCTCCAGTCCTTTTTATAAACGTATAATAACCGAATTACACAATTTAAGTAAATTGTTAGAGTTAGTTAAAATTAATAAATATTCCCTTTTGTCCTTATTAGAAAGCACAACTAACAATTTTTCACAAATCAATAAAAATGATTAAAGTCAATAAGTTATCCTAAAATTTAAGTAATTTTCAATATTACCCCTACTAATTGCTAAACTTTAGTATATAATATTAATTATTACTCTTACTAACTACCCTTATTAATTATGGGCATACATGGAAAAAAATTATTTAATGCTATTTGGAATAAACAAGTGTCTTATAAAAAAGATCAAATAAACTTGTTAGTTGGTGCTTATAATAAGGATAAGGAAACTCCCTTTGGTCCTTATTGGTCCTTATTGTTCTTAATTATAGGAATATTTTTATATGCAAAGTACAAACAATCAATTCTCATAAACCGATAAAAACAGTTAAAGTCATTAAATTTTTCCTAAAATCTAAGTAATTTTCAATATTATATAATTAAAATTTATATAATATTAATTATTTCTCTCACTCTCTACCCTTATTAATTATGGGTATACATGAAAAAAAAATATTTAATGCTCTTTGGAAACAAGCAAGTGCCTTATAAAAGTTTAAAGTTAAACCCCTTATAATAAAGACCGAGGGAGTATGTCCGAAGTAAACTTTATTTTTTAAGTATTTTCTTATTTATGAGAGGAAAATAAGAAATAAAAAAAAATAAATATGAATATTACCAACATTTTATTTAATGCAAGACATATAATTAATGAGGGTAAAAATGAAAAAAAAAAAAAATCATTAAATACTTAGGTAATTCTTGTTGGGCTCTTACGAAAAATATTAAGACAATTTAAATTTTGGGCTTGATGATTAAATACACCACTCTAATCCTATTTATAAATCATTTTTAACTAAATCTCACATATCAAGAAGACAAAGTTAACTCAATGATTATGAGATATATTTTCAACTTTGCTTTTATTTATAAATAGGTATTTTTTAAAAACTATTTCTTCTCTTTTAATCTTCAAAATTTATTGTCATACAAACTATTAATATGAGTAAAATTATCACAATTTCATTCGTAAACCCTAAAACTAGCTTTATAAATATGACTATATTTTTTAGTAAAAAAACCTTATAAATAAGATCAGATTCTTATGTATACAAAAGTAGAAGAGAAGAGAAGTATATGATTAGATTTGTAAGTCAACGAAACAAATGATGGCATGGAGACGAAACCATGGTTGTTTGCGCCACTTGTAAGGTTGGACTTACGTTTTCATATGACTTATATGCGTGATGACCGGCTAGGAATATGTTTGGAAACCAGTTTTAGATCAGCACACTCAACTCAGATAAGATTTGCACGGTTTATATTTGATATTTTTTAAAAAAATTTAATAGATAAGGAATCTAAAATAAAAATAATATTTTTTCAAAAAAAAAAACTATTTAAAAATCATTTTTAAAAAAATATCAAATTGGACTGTCTAAATCCCATTTAGATCGTTCAAATGGGCTGAGTTGATGGTTCCTATTCTTTAAGATATGTATCATAAATGGTATGTTTGTGGCTCTAAGCCACTTATTTTTCTTCAATCCCCTGAATTTGAATTAGTTTAGTCATATCAATCCATCATTATTATTATTAACAACAATTATCCAAATCCCAATATTTTCCTTAAAAATAAGTGGATTGCGTCCTCAAACTTGTCTCTTGAAAGTCTCATCCTTTCCTTAATTGCAATACAGCAAGCAAAACACCTGAAACCAAAAATTAGCTAATACAATGATTGCTTATCAGACTCTGTTGCCCTGCCCTGCTGACAAGGCCGAAAAATCTTATTACTAGAAGCCCAAAGAAAATATTTTTTGTTCTTTTATTGATGAGTCCAACGATATACAAGCTATGAACTTTTATGGCCCAGTTAAACTTGATCGACAGGCCTGACCCATAACGGTCTTATGGCATTGAACGTGGCCCAAAAGGGCCTCGTCTGACAGTGTTTGCGAAATATAGTCCCGTTGTTTTTGTCAAATTACTTAAGGCAATCATGTTCAATCGATGTAATATTAGGCACAACTTTCAGCGGGAATTTGGATATTAAATTCGTCATATTACGATGAATAGCCCATTTTACTGGAACGCTAGAATTAATCCGTGGAAAAATAGTCTTTTTATGTTCTTGCAGTTTTGAAACAACCATCTACGTTTAATGTTTGACAATATTTTAAATATAATTATTTCTAATTAGAAATTGTGGATGCCTTAAAAAAAAAAATCTTTTTATGATAATATTTGCACTAGTTAAATAGTAATGATATTGACCGAGTAAGTCTTTGACTTGTTGTGAAGTGTAACATCAATCATCATTTACTCATAAAACAGAAGAAGAAAAAAAGTTATGTGGTGTGTGTGAGTAGCACTTGACGTCAATAAGAAACCAACCAACCTTCTATTTTTATAACATGTATGTATACATAGGCAGGAAAAATAATGAGAATGAGAATAGTATAAAATATTGTGAATATTTTGCTGTAGACTCTCCTTATTTATGGAATTAGTTTCCTAGAAAGTTTTTTGGTTTAGTGATAGAGCTCATCAAATCACAGCTCATATATGAGTTTTGAACATGGATTATTAAAACCAAACCAGCTAGTTAGACCACAAAACAGGCAAACCGGTCATCTAACTAGTTCGATCCCACCAGTTCATTGTTTATTCATAATTTTTTAACTTCAAAAATTTATATCTAATTTTACATGTTTATAAAATTGACAAATTAAAGCTATATGAAAAACTTGAGATGTCTACTTTTATTACGGAAAAAAAAATTATTCAAAAATATTATCATATGATCCTCAAAAATTATCAAATTCCAACAAAAAAAATTAAAAAAAATATTATCATTAAAGTTCACTTTCTCATCGATCTAACCCTAGGTTAGCTCTAGTTTGACTTCAATCTAACTCACTGACCTTTGACTCACTATCTAGACCAATTCACTCACGGCCTGGGTCAACAATCTTGATTTTTAAAAATATTGTTCTAAAAAATTATTTTATAGGGTGTAAAATCTAAAACAAAGATATTATCTTAACTACTATTATTTCAAAAAAAATATTTATTTAAAATTCATCATTTTATAAATCCGAACTGTCCAAAATAAAATTTGAACGGCCAAGATCTAGTGAGCTCTGCCTACTAAACAGAATTGGTTCCCCTTATTTACATATGCTCATTCATTTTTTTAAGCTACTCTTCATAAATAGTACTGGTGCAATATAGTTCATTTTATAAATCTCATCATGAATTTGGAAAGTAATTCTTCCGATCCTTAATATAATATACATTAACTTAATTTTATTAAATTAAAAAATTAGTTAAGTTAGTTAATATGACATGAATTTTTTAAAACAATCTAATCATTTCTCTTAATTTACTCATTCCATCTCCTTCTTAATTATGGTTGAGGAAGAACTAATAGAGATAAATAAATAAAAAAGGACAAATATAAAAACTATATCTTATATTTAGAACTAAAATCAACTCCATAATATAATTAAGGGGTAAAATAATGGATTTCATTGGATCATTTGTTTTATAAATTATATGAAATGATACATTCAATAATTAATGATAAAAAAATGTCCCTTTTTTTATCAGTAAATTGGGATCCAACACAGTGAAGTTTGAATGAGAAATAAAGTGGAATAAAAATGAAGACGACGTAGAATTCACCGACAATAACAAAAAGACGAAGAACTTGAATAATTTACACTACTTTAGAGATGGACAAAAGAGAAAGCGCCCAAATCATGTGTTAGGGGCACCCCCAACGTAAAACCCGTGAATGCCTCCCAGCAAGTCTTCTTCACCCACTTTCTCATTCTACTTGTACACTACTTTTTATGTGTTTCATTGATTACTGGCAAAATAAATAAATAAAAGTTTCATTGAACTAATATGATTAATTAATTTTTTGGCCTAAATTAAAAATATGATTAATTAATTTGAAAATTAGATTTTGGCCTCAATTATCAAAATATTGTCAAAAAAGTTTAAAGAAAAGTTAGATGTCTTGTTAATGTTGTTTTTTTTTTTTTTTTTAATAAAAAAATTTTAAAAAGGGTGTTGTGTTGATATAGTTGTTAAGGCTTATTGATATAATTGTTAAGTACACATTGATTTAATTGTTAGGATATTGTTGTTAACGTATACTGATTTTTATATTGATTTAGTTGTTAACATTTAGGTGGAAAATTAATACCAAAAACGATCCTATTGTAAATGTTTTTGATTTGTTGACCGTTTTTTTTAGGGTTTTTTGGGACAATTTTTTAGTTACTTGGACATGATGAGGATTTTCCCTTAATTAATTGTCTTAAAATGCAATAATTTTACAAACTATATTCTTATTTAATTAATATGAAGTATTGAGCAAGAATTAATAACTCTCAAAACAATAAATCACAGATAAAATTTGAGCATTCATATAATAAATTTAATAAGATGACTGAGAATAATGTAACATCTCTCTGTTTATTTTTGGCCAGTGATACCATCTCGCAAAAAAAAGGGGGAAAAAAAAAAGAAGAAGAAGAAGAAGACTTTATTTCTATGAGAAGCATGCGACCACGTCATTTTGATTTCTTGTAGGTTGTCCTTTTGGACGGTGCGGCTGCCTGGCTGAGCTATATAGTCAACTCTCAATTGACTAATTAGAGTAGTAATTATAATTATCATAAATCTCATCTTCATTTATATTGAATTAATAAATTTACTTTTGATTTGACCTAAGATTGTCAAAAATTTAATGAATTTAAACAAACTTATGACATTTAAACTCGTATCATAAATTTGTATGAGTTTATTTTTATTATTAAATAGGTACTTATAGTATATAATTAAATAATTAAAATATAAAAATGACAAAAAGAAAAAAAGAAGAAGAAGGATCTAAATATAGTTTAACAAAATTAAATATGTATTGATAGTGTATACTTAAATAACTAAAATATAAAAATGACAAAAAAATGGATCTAAAATATTTTCAGTAACATAAAAACAAAAAACAAAAACAAAAAACAAAAACAAAAGACACCCATAAAAGAAAAAGATTTAAATTCAAATAATTGAAATTAAGTACATCAACATTCATAATGTATCATACTTAGGAGAAGAATTAATATAAAATTCATATACGAAACCATTGAATATAATCAAATAGATAAAATTAACACGAGTTTAAAAGCGAATTAACATGGTTTTGTAATATAAAAACGTAAAAACAATATATAAACTTGCGAGTTTATATGAATTTACAACTAACATGAGTTTACTAATGACTCGACTCAATTTTGAAAGGTAAAAATGTAAAAATGATAAACTTAAAGAGTCAACTTACAAATTTGACAACAATATATGCACCCCTTTACAAATATGCCTCCTCCTTTTCCTCCCAATTCCAATTTTTCCCTCCATTATTAATTGATCAAATCCCTAGCTCACTTGTTTCTCCCCTCTCCTCCTCTCAATTTTAAATACAAATCACTTCTAACTAATTCACAATATGTAAAAAAAGAACAATAAAAGTATTAAATTTGTTATAACACTCAAATAATATTAATTTTTATTCTTTCTTACACACTACCCTTATCAAATATGTATATATGCAACAACAACAAAAAAAAATTAATACTCTTTCAAATTTACAGATGTCTTATAAAAATAACCAAAAAAACCTTCTAAAAGGTGACGATACTAGGGGAAGTAACACCTGATTGAAAACTTACACCTTAAAATGTCATATTTAAGTAGTATTGCAACCAAACCTTAATATAAGCCAATTTGATCATATTTAAGTAGTTAAAATCAATAAATAAGAATCTAAGTAATTTTATAACTACAATCTAAACTCTAATAATATGAATTTAAACTACAAATAAATGAGATCGTGGTTAGAGAGAGAAAAAAGTTAAAAGGTACCCAATCATCTAGTGTAATATAGTATTATATTATAAATTAAATATTATATTTATTAAAAATTAGAAAATTTTATCATAAACTTGATAATGTACTTTATAATAAGGACGAGAGGAAGTAGTTTCTAGTGTAATAATAGTATCATATTATTATATTATAAATTAAATTTTATATTAAAATTAAAGAATTTTATCATAAACTAGATTTTATATTAGAGAGGAGAAGTAATAATATATAAAAATTGGATGGAGACAGTGCCCATATAATCTCGAAGATATCAAGTAATTACCTGTCCCTATTTCGCCATTTCTTTTTTTCTTTCTTTTTTTTTTTTTTTTTTTTTGGGTCACATGGTTAATTTTTTTCCCCTGGGAAACCTGTTTTAGGTAGTACAACGAATATAAATTAAAATAATGACACGCTAATAGCTTTTGTGAGCCACTTACATTGGAATTTGGAAAACGTTGTTTCTGTTGACTTTTCATGTTGTTGAAATCCACATGATACCAGTACTCCAACCTTTTTCATTTTTCCGTCATCTTACTTTTTAAAAAATAAAAATAAAAATTCGTAGCTTATTTATACTCCATGTTCTTATATTTTAAAAAAAAATATCTTAGTTTAAGTTTAAGATTTTAATGAGTTTTTAACATTTGATTTTTAAAAAAAGAACTTGGAATATTTTTAAAATGGAATAGAAATTTCAATAACATTAATGCAAGTCACTTAATAAAGATAGTTTTTCCAGTTGATGTCTATTATAAAACAAAGAACATTTTTTGTAAAACAAAGAACATGATAAATATAAATTAATAAATAAAAATGCTTGTTATGTTTTAATGTGTTAACATACTTTATTTTGGATATATTTAAATTTGTGTTCAGCGCGCGTTATATGATTAATTTCTCTTTTATGCATGATTCATTCATAGATATATGTAACTTTTTCATATTTCTTTTCAATTATACCATTGTGTTAGAAAGAGTGCGTATGAAAGATAATGTGTGGAAATTTACTATAGATAAATAATGAATGATATATATTAAATGATGGTTAAAAAGAAAAAATTCAGTTTAAAATTTTAGACAAAGTGAACATGTTGCTAATATTAAAAGAAACCGGAGTTAGTAATTTTCAATATGCTATATCATTTTGCCTTTGCTACAAAAACATACTTATCTGATTATATTTACATGGCACTTCCAACATTTTTTCACAGACAAAAAAAAAAAAAAAAACCTTAAATCTCATCAACTTTACATAAAATTCAAAAAAAATTCAACTCTACCCCTATTTAATATTCATAATATCAAATGAAAACAAAATCAACACAATAATAAGTGAATGATTAAATTGTTCATTCATCTCAAAACTTTAATAAGGTGAGTTATAAATATGACCCCAAAAAAAAAAAAAAAAAAGCTTCTCTCTTTGCCCTATATATTAGGGCTGTTTATAATGCCCACGGCCCTGTACACCTGCCCACACCCACTGAAAAATCGTCTTGTTCGCTTAAGGAAAAGCCGCCCAAAAAAACAATGGGCTCAACTAAATTTTGGGCATTTTTTGGGCAAAAGCCGGCAATAGACGGGGTATGATGCCCGCCCATTTAGCCCCGCCTTGATAGTATATATTATATATTATATATTTTTTAATAAAATAGTATTATATATTTGTTATAAATTATATAATGTATTTGTTTGTGTGTGTATAACTTATAATAAAAAAAAAAGCCAACCGAACAAGGAGAAGGGAGAATGTAATGGTTACGGTTGCCGGTTGGCTAGTAGTGGGGAATGTAACTTATATCATTTGATATATACACACTTGAACATATATATTACTTCTTATTTTGTAATATAATTGTTGTTTTATTTTCTTCCTAGATGCTGCACATGGAGAAAGGGGAATGTAAAGGTTAGGGTTGCCGGTTGGCTAATGGTGGATGAAGTAGGCAATTTGCAACCTTTAAGGTTTAAACTAAGGCTAAGAGCTTATAATTAATTGTTACTTTCACATGTAAATGATGTAATAATATGATTTCTTTTTTTGCTTTCTTGTAAGTGATTCTATATGCTTCATCCTTTTGATATTTTGGGGCCTTGATGAAACCTCTAGAAGTTTTGCATGTCTACAAGGCTTTAATTTCTATTTTTTAATGCCTTGTATTTAATGGATTATGAACTATTTTTTGATGCCTTGTTAAGACATATGGATGCCTTTTTAATTTTAAGACTTAATTTATAGACTTATATTGAAATATTCAAAAGTGTAGAATTATGGATGTTATTTAATTTTTCGATTACTTAAACTATTTTTTTTTTTTTTTTTTGGGCATTTCATAGGGCGCATTTTGCTTGGTAAACTTTCGGCGCGGGGCATCGAACAAGGGTCTCGTATCTATATATACTTAAAGTCCTTATTATAAGACACCAACAAGCAAGCCCAATTTATTCCTTTGCTTGTTTGTTCTAATGAAAAATTATTTGTTTCCAGGGCATAATTAATGAGGACATTTTGTGAGAGTAATAATTAATATAATATTAGGTTTATGCAATTAGTAGGGGTAAATTGGAAGTTCTTAAATTATAGGGCAACTTTATTCGACTTTACCCTGTTTTTATTGGTTTGTCCATAAACACCCCTATAATATATATAAGACTAGAGGAAATAGATGTACTCCTACAATCCTTAATTTCTTTAAGAAAATTAAATGAATTAATATGACATATATTTTTTAAAATACCCTTATCATCTTTATTAATTTTTTCTTTACCTCCCTTCTTTGATTATAATTGAGGAAGTATATAAATTAAAAAAATATAAAATCTATATCTCATATTAAAAAAAAGATATATTTACAGTGAGAAAGTAGTAAAATGGAAAGGGGTAAAAGGAGTGGGGGCGAGAAAAGGGGGAGGGTGACAAAGGGACACGTCAGAGGAGGGCTACCCTATGAAGAGTTGAAGAAATCAACGCCATAACCAAACAAAAAAACAACTGCTCACTTGAATCTGAATTTTTGAAAAAATAAGAAGAAAGAGAACAGAGTGAGTGAATGAGGATGCACACACCTGATTCTATTCTCATGTCTCAATTATTTAAACATCATTATGTCTCTCCTCTTTCTTCTGCCCTCAGGACTCTGCTACTCTCTCTCTCTTCATTTAATGACGGAGCTGCATCCTACACCCTCCCCCTATCTTTTGCTGACACCTTCCTCTTCATTCAATCCTTTCCTCACTCTCACGTTTCCTTCTTCAACGTATGACTCTTGAGTTTGTGTGTAAATTTTGAACTCTTTTTTCATGAGAAAAACTTAAAAAAAAAAAAAAAGACTTTCAAAGGTTCTGAATTTTTTATTAAATATAATTAATCCCTTAAACAAACTTGATTTGGGGTTTTGAAATTTTGAAAGTTCTTTTCTTGGGAATTTTTTTCTTTTTTAATTTCATCCCTTGTTGTGGAACATAAGTAACTTACAAACTCCATGAACGTCATATCATCTAGACTAATTAAAATGTAATAGCTCATCTTATTTTAATTCTAATTAAATGACAGATAAGTCATCAGGAAAATTTAAATTTTATGATTTTAGGGATGATAGGAGGGAATTACGTTTTTTCACTTTTCTAAATTTAGAAGTTTATGTTTTTTAAAATTATAAAATTTGAATTTCTTCGATGATCATATTTAACATATGATTAAAATAATATGAGTTGTTGTATTTTAATTAGTCTAAACACAAATGAGGTGACGCTCCTAGTATATACAAGTATTTCTCGAAGAATGAAGGAAATTGATTAAGAAACAGTTAGTGATGGTGACACCAAATTGTGTAATCCTTCAAATTAATCAAGCTACTTATTCATTATTCTAAATCATACGTAAAAAAAAAAAAAAATAGTATCAGTGGCATCCAAAGACTTCGAAGGATATATGAGCCCATTTGAGTTAGTGGTAGGCAAAATAACTTATTTTTTTATTTGACTTTTGTAAAAGTAGGATTAAGATAAAAAAGTCAGATTGTAAATGTGATTTATATTTATATTAACGGTGGTAGAAGTGGTTTTTTTTTTTTTTTTTTTTCCAAAACCAAACATGTTTTGATTATTATTTAAAAATCCAGTTAAGATAAAAAATGACTGAAAATGACATTAATGTTATTAATATTGGTTTTCTGAAAATAATAATTATATATATGTGTTTAAATGATTATATGAAAATCAAGTTTAGATAATAAAAAATTACTGAAATTGACTTAAATCTTATTAAATAATAAAATATACATATTATATGCATATATTGTAATAATTTTAAGAAAAAAAATAATTATAATTATAAAAATAAAAATAGTTAACTATTATTGGAAAAAACTTAAATTTACTAAAATACTTAATTATAATAAATATGAAATAATTAAATATTTCAATGTAGGCATTAAAGATATATATTATAAAGCATAAAAATATTAAAATTTTTAATAAATAATATTCCTATTTATTGAAATTTAAAAAATGTTTTTTAGATATAAAAAACTAGATACTTTTTAGGTTTTTTAGGTGAGATAGGACAATAAAGGAAATGTTTAGGTGAGTGACTTTTTTAAAAAAAAAAAAAAAAAAAAAAAAAAAAAAACTATTTTTAAGATAAAAGTTAGATAAACAAAACGCTTTCCCAATGGGTTTGGCCTTCGCAACGCTTTGGGAACACTTTCCCAAACATGCAGATAATCGATAGACCAACTCCCAGCCATGGCTTCACATCTAGTCAATCTTAACAAAATATATAAGGCATTTTAAAAATGGAGAAAATTTAGGTAACATTATTACTAACTATATACTCCATCTGATCCTAATTATAAGAGCTAGTTGACCTTTTTAGAGAGATTAAGGAAAGTTTTAATTAAATTACTTTAGACTATTTTTATTTTTATTTTTTCTTTAAACTAATTAGTTTAACTAATAAACTTATATATAATTAAGGATATACAACATATGAAATGATTAAATAACTTATTTAACTTTCTTAATCTCTCCAAAAAAATCAACAAACTCTTATAATTAAAAAGGAGGTAGTATCCACTAGGTCAAGTGTTTTAGTCACACTTATTATTTTGTTATTGTCATTTGTTTATAAAATGCGTATTTATACCTGTAAATTGATCTATGAATTTAACTATAAAAGCAAGTTAATCCACGTTTTGACATAAAAATTATTTAATTTATAAAAAAAATATTGATAAAAAAAAACTAAATTAGGGAGGTGATCTTAGAACGGCCAAAAAAAAAAAGAAGGTATTTATATTTTTCCTTGTAGACACAAAATATATAGCTGATACATTGATAATGTTATGTGATTAATATATCCCACTATTTGTAAATCTACTTTCACTTTCTTAAAAAATACTTATAAATAGGATCAAAATAATAGGTAAATTTCTAGATATCATAAAAATTAATTTTATTTTAATTTGGGTGCATGGGTTCGTGGTCATTTCTAGGAGCGAGTAACCCAAACCGGTAGGGTCTACCCTCATCGCCTCTCTTTTGTCCTTTTGCCCCGTCCCTCATGTACTCTCTTTTAACTCCTCTCTTCTTATTATATCCCCCATCACCTTCTCTTCATGCCTCTTCTCTCTTATCTTCCTCTTCATCCTCTCTGCTTCTCTCTCTCTCTCTCTCTCTCCGCACCCTGGAGAGAGTAAAAGAGATCGGAGATCACAGAATATGAGGTTAATTTAAAGATTATTATCATAATCTACATATGCAGTGTGAAGCCATTATTGAGGAGGAAGCTTTGTGTTTTGAGGGGAATGTTGTCTGGCTCGAGGACCCTTCTTCTTGATCCACGGATTTGGAGATTGTGGTTAGAGGTTCAAGTGTCGTCGGACCAGGCTTCATTCCCCCCAATTTTTTGCTTCCCCTGATTTACACGCTCAGATCTCTCTCTGCTTCACAAGGTTTTCTTCTCCTTAACCTTCTCCTTCGCCATTTTGAATTTTCGCCCATGATTTGTTCGATTCGCGTTTTGTTTTTTTGTTAATTATAGACTGGATCTGATCTGAAGCATGTGGGTGTTTTTTGGTTTTCCGAGAAAATCAAAGGTATGGGTTGTGCGCAGATTGGTGTAATGATGAAGTATTTTGACCAATTTCTGTCATAAAAGGCTTTCATCATTACCTCCTTTCCGTTCCTTGTCTTCTGATCAAGTTATGATGATGTTCTCAGAATAAAAAGGGGGAAAAGTAACAAGTTCGATTTTATTTTTTTCCGCTTTCGATCGGGTGTCAGGTCAAACACCTTTTCTTCATCATTACCTTCAGATCTTGTTTCTCATCGTGTTTTCTAGTGTCCGATCTGTCTGTTTCTGCCATATTTTCTCAGATCTGGCCTCCCGTTAGCTCAGTTTCGCCGTTAACATCTTTCAATTAAATATTTGTCCGTCTATTTAGGGTTTCCACAACTAACTTTGGGGGCTTGATCTGAAGGTTTATCCTGTATGCCAGATGATGAAGGATAAAAGGGGAGAGAAAGACTTTTCGTCTTTTCTCCTACGTCAACTATGATAATAGAGTAATGCCTATATTTAGGATCAATTTTTGTTCCATCTGCTCTCTCACACACACTCACACGCCTTTTCTTATATATATTATATTGGATGGATATTGGATTCTGCTTCCCACAGCAGTAAATATGTCCTACAAATTAACAGAAAGTCATACATTTTGATTACAAGATACAATGCAGATCTTATAACTTGTGAATCTACCACTTCATTGTTCATATAACAACTGGGATACATGTTGCTGGCTTGTTCGAGTTCAAACTTATGTCTTCATCTTATAGATCTACACACTATGATGGATCTGAGCATGTAAATACAGTGCAGAACTAAGTTTTGCAGGTACATGTCAATGCTGCTTTAAGCAGAAGGTGATGTTATGAAAAGTCTAGGCCCTGATCATCAGAATCAGCCTTTTATCTCTTCGATCTGTGAGATTATCTAATGGATATATTGAGAGAAATGGAGAATGAAAGACTCATCTGCTACACTTACGACAGAGGTTGTAAATAAATATACGAATTAAAGCTTTGTAGTTTAATTTCTGCTATGCCCCTAGAATCAATGATTATTGTAATTATAAGGGGTCACCTTTTTATAAATTTATTTATTTTATGTTGCTTGCTCGTATGCCCGAGAAGACAGGGAAGAGTGAAGGGTGAAGAGACAGTGAAATTAAATAATTTGCAATGAGAGGGTGTAGCTTGTGAAGAATGCTAGGCAAAGGAGAAGGGTCAGCAGCTAGGCATGTAGGGGAACACAGAGGAATGATTTTTACAGTGTTCCCTTCCTAATTAAACCGGGTCATATCATATCACTATTTGTTTCTTCTTACAAAAATCTAAACGCTCTTTTGTTATTATAATTATCACCATGATCTTATTTATAAGTCTCTTTTGATCAATCGATCTTATTTATAAGTCATCTTTCAAATAATAAATGAGATTGTGACAATTTTACTTATATTAATTGTACCAATGAACATAGAAAAAGAAGAAAGAGTTGAAAAATACACATTCATAAATGAGGGTAAGGTTGAAAAATTATCTCATAATCATTGAGCTAACTACCTCTCTTTAGTATGTATAACTTAGTTAAAAGAGACTTATAAATAAGATCAGAGTGATATAAGTGTTTGATTGAGATCACTTTTGGACAACCTAAAAGTGCTTATTCATATAAATCGAGACAAATCTCCTCATATATTTATCTCGTATATTGTAAATCATGATTAAAAAACTATTTTTAATAATTTCAATCGTTATTCCAAATAAATACTAAGTCTTTGACGGATAGGAGACATGTGATTATGTGTGAATAAAGGATTTAATTTGACCAAAAAATAAAAAATAAACGATCCAATTTTACTCAATTACCAATTCTTTTTTTCTTCCTGCTTTGTTTGCTTCATTGATTGCACAAAAAGGAAAAAGAAACCCTCCTCATCCGCAAGGCCACTTGGAATGGTGGTTTCAGTGTGGCTTCAGTTCACACTGAAACCCATCACAAGCTTTAAAAGCAAGTAATGGAGTATGGATTCTCTGCAGTAGTAATAAGCAATAAAAAGGGCTCATGTTTTGTGAAGTTGATGAATGATGATCACCTCGTGATGAGATAGAAAGCTGAGTGCAATAGCATAGCTGTTTGAAAATGAAAAGCTAGGCACATAATAGAATCTCTCTCTCTCTCTCTATCTTTGTTTGGTAAAGCCTATTCTAACTTTGACTTGGGGACAGATTCCACATGAAAAGCTGAGACCTTCATTCAATTACTCCATCTGTTTTCACCCTCCCCCATTAATTAAATGCTTGGCCTTCACATTAATTAATGTCATCATCAATATCAATACCAATAGTGATATATATTTGAAGGTTGATTCCATGAAATGCTTCACAGTTCACATTCATTTTTTCAAACCATTTCTACCCCAAATTTTTCAGCGTATGGGCCCCTCAAGTCCATTACGACGTTTTATAATTCTGAAACTCATAGTAGTATCTCCCTTAAAAGTCTCAAACACAAAATGAATGGATATGTGAAATCAGAAAACTCAATATACGGAATCCATTTGGAGACTTGAATCCCACAGAAAGCAGCAAGTATTCAAATTTGTCTCCTTAACCCACTTTAGCAAGGGGTCATGTTTGTTGTGAAAATGAGAATATTTGATATGTCTCAAAAAGAAGAGGCTTTTGGGAAATTGCATCTTTTTGACCTTTCACGTACAACTCATACAAAGTTCATCTAACTTAACCAACCATTCCTTTGCTTTCTGCCTTTCGCGATTTGCGTGTATTGGAATTATACATATGAAGAATGGGGTCATGACTCAACCATTTCAATTCCATCAACGCTGCCTTTATGGCCTCAATTTGACTTGACTTTTCCACAAAATAATTCATGAGACGGAATACTATCTTACAACTTGCTCCATTTAATTTTCTTTATATGTTTTCCAATTAAAGTTTTTTAAACAAATCATACTCACTCAGATAGAAATTTTAACTATTGTCTAAAATATTCATATTCTCTTATTCTACTTATATGATAGAGAGAGAGGAATTTTTTTAATCTTATTTATAAGGCATCTCATTAAAGTTTTGAGGTGATGATATAATTTAACCTTTCACTTATTATTGTGTTGATTTTATTTTTATTTAATATTATGTATATTAAATAGAGATAGAATTGGAAAGTTGCTGAATTTTATAGCACAGTTAATGAAGTTTGAAATTTTCATTGGTTTGTATGAAAAATGTAGGAAGTGCCTATAAATAGGACCTGAGAATAGTGATTAAGAATTCAATTCCAACAACTTGTTTAAATAATAAGAGTTTATAATACCCCGGTCCTTAATAAGACTCAATTGACTTTTTTTTATAAAGATAAAAGAAACTCAATAAATTATTTTAAAATATTTAAATCTATTGTTTTTCTCTAAACTAATATATCTTGTTAAGTTATAAACTGATATATAATCTAATAACATGCATTAAATACTATGATCAAATAATTTATTTAACTTGTTTAATCTCTCAAAAAAACCAACTAAGAAGTATCACTTATGTCGACTTGAGTTGGTGGGTTCTTCTAATCTAAGTAATTAATAAAATGTTTTCTCAATCAAGAAAATAGGGAGAGAATACTCAAACGTATAATGAGAATTCAAGGGATAACCGTACTACTGTGGTGAGAAAGGATGAGACATAACGCAACGAGGGAGTCAGTAAGAGGACGAGCTTCACTTTTTCTCTTTGCTGTTGCACTCTTTTTTGTAGTTTTGAAAAGCACTTTTTAAATTTAAAGAAACTAAAAGTCATACTTGAGTGAGGAGTGGAAAAGCTTAGAGAAGTGTTTTTGTCCTATATACTTCAACACTAAAGGGAGGAACTTGTTGTGCTTGCATGCAAAGAGGGTAGGCCGGTAGGGGTACCATATTCTGATTATAGGGTCTGGTTTTTTTATCATCCATTTTTTGATCATCTTTTATAATTTTTAAATCATGTCCGTCCAGCCGATCAATTTAAAATGTCATAATGAGTCGTGTCATTAAGTTATCACTTATTCAAACTTTCTTTCATCTTTCCAATTAACAATCCAGATGGGTTTATAAGGGGTGATGAGAGGATCTACTTACCTTATTATGGGTGTGAAGTGAAAAGAGATGAGCCATATAGTATAGTCAAATATATATAAATAATGGTAGGGCAGAGTGTGAAGTGTAATTAGACATCTTGACATATGCTAGCTAGTGGATTTCATGGCTAAGCATCTTTGTATTCACCTTTTTCTCTTTATCTTGTTCACCTCTCTTGTTAGTCTATCAGTATATATGGCCCCCTCAGCTATTACTCACAGTTCAATGAATGACCTTCACTTTTGCCCCGCTTTTATCATCCCTCCACAAAATTTTCTCATTCAATTACATTACTACTTAGGTGAGTAAATTTTACACCTTTTTATTGCTTTTAGATCTAGATCCAAAATGTTGACAAAAAAGAAAAGATCCAGATCCAAAATGATGTCTCGCAAGAGTTTGGAGTTAACTTTTATTTTTCCAAGTCAATTAAAGTCGAGGTTTTTTTAACTTTTTTATTTCAACATTTTCTTTATATTTAAGCCATCTAAAACTATTTTATCATCTACATAAATTTACATCAAATTGAATCTTTTTTATAAAAGTTTATCCAATCATAAATTACAGCACACAATTAACTTTTACTACAGCTTTAATTTGCAAAAGTCAATTGATGTTAAAGTTTTTTATATAACAAAAAGTTTATGTAAGTTAGGTTTCAAAGCTCACTAAGGTCAAAGCATGCCTTCGAGTTCTAGAGCATCTATAAGGATACCTTTAAATCACTCACATGCAAGATTCTCATATGAGTGAGATTCAAACTCAACCTTATAATTATAAGTTAACCCATTTACCAATTAAACTAACCTTTGTTGGTCAATTAATGTAAAAAGTTAGTTTTACTAACATTTCAGCTGAAAAAGCCCAATAGATAGGCTTTTAATAGGCTCATATTAAAAGCCTTCAATTTATGAAGAGTCATGTCCAAAGTGCAAAACCCACCTAAGGCCCTTTTAGACCTTTTTTCTTACCAATAGGGGTTCGGTTAGCGGAAGAGGCTAGTCCCTCCAAACGTAATGAACTAAAGTTGAAATCTTCACTAAAAGAGGTGTCTACATTTAGTGCTCGACAGTGTCTTAAATGAAATTATCTCTAATAGAAGGATATCTATATTTTGGAGGGAAAAAGATATGTTTCTTTTGGCTTATTTTTAGGCCTTAATATTAAGTAGGCTTATAAAAAAGTTACAAGTCAAGTAAAGTCTTTTGTATGCTTAGGTTTGAGCCTAATAAAAAATGTGTATGTAGGTTTCAGGTCAGGCTCAGACTTTGAATATGTGTTACAAGCTGAAGCCTTAATTGGCCGACTTAGCTAGTTCCCGCCTGTCCTGTTGCACAAGTAGTACACCAATTTGGACCACCCAAGATAATGATACCAATAATCCAGATGCAGGCCTAATTTGAGATAAGATCGAATTAAGTAAGATGGGGCTCAAGCCCATTCCCAGATTGATTCTGATTCTCTAAACAACTATAAACCCATCAGCTTTATCCTCCGGATTTTTCGCATTCACTTCCTCGAAACAACTAAACCCCAATATCAGATAATATTAGTTACGTTTGAAACATTCAAGACATTAAATGCAACCTCACCCAAATGTATACCACATATAGCTATTGACTTGGAATCTAATGTGACGAACGCACCCTCCCTAGTTTCTCATTTCAAGTGTTACAATCCCACTTGAAAACAAACAATTAATGAACTCCTTGTAAAATACACAGAGGTGACATAGTTAAATACCAATATATTTCTATCCCCTTTGGCTGACGTTTTTCTGCCGCCAAACCCAAATACGTCTCTTCCATTGGTAGCTTTGTTTTCTCTTTTTGTTTAGGTCAGCATCGATCTTCCATTGGTAGTATAAAACTTCATTCTTATCCAAAACCCACCACTTTATAAAACCCTTCTTCCCAACTGCAACACGCCATTTCCCAATCCGTGGCCTCCCTCAGCTTCTTCGTGCCTTGGTTGGATTGGCTGTACCTGTTATTTAAGTGTTCTGAGGTAATTATCTGAGGAAAGTTTTATCTAAGTTTGGGTGAACGTGATTTTTTAAATGCTAATTGAAACATGCCCTTCTTCTTCTTGTGAAAGGTTCAAACTCTGGAGTTCATCTCAAAGTGCGTGAGTCGTTTGGTGATGGTGGGAAGTGGAAAAGGGAGCTTTAAAATGAAAGAACTTGGGATCATGACACATCATGAAACTGATGATAATAGTGAGGAAGAACAGAGAAAAGGAGTAAGAAGAGGGTGTTTGGCGATTAAGGTTGGAAGAGAAGAGCAAGAGAGAATAGTGGTGCCGGTGAGTTACTTGAATCATCCTCTGTTTGCAGAGTTGCTGAAGGAGGCAGAGGAAGAGTACGGATTTGAGCAAGAAGGAGCCATAGCCATACCTTGCCAGTTGAAGCATTTCAAGTACGTTGAAGCCATCATTCACAGGGAACAGTTACATCATCATCATCATCATCGCCTTGTCATTGGATGCTTCAGGCTTTGATCTTGTCCATTCTGTCTATTTTTAGATCATGCTCTCCATAAATACCTCATTGTAACTTTTACTCTCTCACTTGTGTATGTATTACACTTTCTTTCCAAATTACATTTCGTATACTTCTATTTGGCTTTTAATTAAGGTGACCCTAATTGCATAAGACTCTCATCCGAGTCGGTCTATACATAGCCTTACCCTATAGTTTGAGAAGTTATTTTCATGATTTGAACTAGTGACCTTCAGGTCACATGGAAGCATCCTCACCACTATCTAAGACTTAGTCTCTTCTACTCTTTCCGGTGCTTAATATAAGACATACTTAGAGAGTTAATTTTGGTCATAAATATAGAACATACTTTTTATATTCGTAGATCTTTTCCTAATTTACCTGATACTTTCTCAAGAATAATAAAGGAGGAGAGATAAGGAGGGAATTAAGAAAGATGACTAGGGTGTTTTAGAAAATACATGTCATATTAACTAACTCAACTAACTTCCTCAATCTAATTAAATTAGGTAAATATATCTTGTATTAAGAACCAAAGGAGTATTAATAGCAAGTTCAAGATTTTTTTCCCTTTCTGTGCTGATAACGTTGCCAATCAACTTCTTGCATTGTAAGAAACTATGACTAAATATGTGTTTGGCGTCCGACTGGGGTGTTATGTTTGGTTCTCCATTTGCATGCTTAAAAAAACATTACGTTTGAGATCTACTTACATTTAAATCCAAAAATGTTCAAATCTGATATAATTAGATATAGTTATATGGGATAGGATATTGTCACTGCCAATTTATGTTATTATTACCAAGTCACATCCACTTTTTCACCGTTAGATCGAATCTAAATAGGAAAAAGAAATCTCATCTACCTTTGAAATTCTGATCTAACGGTGAAAAAGTGATAGTGACAATATCATATCCCTAGCTAAACATGTTAGGTTAATTCATTCTCTTTGACACAAGTTTGGATATGCAAAAGCAAATGCAACTTGGAAAAAATGCAGGAAGGATAAGCAATCAATGGAGTGTGCATATTTTATTTATTTCTCTGAAATCACTCGTTTATTAACATTAATTAAAGCTAAATTATCCGATGGCTTTGAGATTAATCTGGTTTCGATCTAACCCGTTTCTTCTCTGAGCTGCAGAATGTTGATGCTCATCGCAGAAATTTCGTTTCAGCAGCCTCAACAGAAAAAGGGAAATACCAATCATTTTCTTTATCTGTATTTGAATTTTCTTTCTTCTTGCCTTTTGTTGTTTACGGCGACGTCCCAGTCTGTGGTCACTACTGGCCAGAGGGAAAGGAATTTGGACGAGAGATATTATGGTATATTATAATTTGGGGCCCATAAATGCAAAATGTCTTCATGAAACTTGAAAAGATATGGTAAATAATATGTTGAAAAATATCATAAATCTTTTGTAGCTTTTACGAATTTAATAAATTAGTTTTTGACTATGTTCGCTGCACAAATGTATTCAATCATATAATTTATTATCTCATATAAATTAAAAAAAATTGAATAGTATATTTTATTTTATAATTTATTATAAAAAAATATGTGGTGTATTTATAAGTCATTTGCAAAATTAATTGCTAATGTTGAAAGGCTTCTATTTAGAGAACTAACAAATTAATTTGGGAGCTGAAAATGGTTAATGATTGCTACGTGAGGTGTTATTAGTGAAAACATAGTTTTTACCTAAAAAAGGAAGGAGAATGAAAAACCATAAAACGTAAAATCATAAAATAAAATGGAGTTTTTACCTGCATATGTATATTAAAAAAATTCAAGAATTTGGATTGCAATATCAATCAAAATGTTCAAACATTGTCATTAATCAAACTATATTTTTTATATGATTTTACATGATTAAATTGGGATTTTTAATGCATTTTGTAGGACGTTATTGTATGATTAAGTACTAAGTTGAGTTAGGAACATTTGTATTGAATTAAGTGTAATTAGGGGTAAAATGATCTTTATTTATTAATTACAGAAAAGGACCCAAATGTTTTTGAAATTTCAGTTCTGCCCCAAAATAGTTTGAAAATTCTCACTTTAGTCCCTCTCCAGAACTTTTAAAACTTTCACTTAAGTCCCTTAGTAAACTCTGCGTTTTTTGCAAAAACGCAGCGTTTTTACATTTTTACGTTTAATCGCAGCGTTTTTATCATTTTTACCTCTGGGGCGTTTTTTCCAACATAAAACACGTTTTGCCCGGAAAAAAACGTAAAATCGACGTTTTTTGCGTTTAAAGCGCGATTTTGACTACCATGATTCCAAGTTATAAATATTTTCAGAAAGTAAATACGGCCTGAGGGCTTGCCGAAAAGTCAATAGATTTTTTTTTTTTTTTTTTCATATCTCGAGATCAATTTACTAACTCAGCCTTATCTATTCTTATGGACTTCATAAGTTCAAGCCCAAAATGCTGACCCATTTTCTCGGTCAATTACTTCACTTTTCAATTTTTAACCATCGCTAATGAGAGTTGGCATAGATGGTAAGGGATCCAGGACTAGGCCTAAATGGTCGTGGGTTCGATCCCCTCTGCCGTCGTTGGGACTCCTTTGGTAGGCGATCTCGTAAGTCCCTGATAAGTGCTTTCATCATGCAGAGCCCGGCCATGCCCCGCCTGGTGGGGGACCGATGTCGAACCCCTCCAAAACTTTTTCATATAAAAAAAAAAAATTAACCATCAATGTGATGACATTGTTGGTGAGTGATCTGTAAATAAATCTATAAGTTTGTTTGAGTCCTAAGGCATGTCTAACCCTGTAAGTCCTCGAGAACCAACTCACTTAAACCTTTTTGCACCAAAAAATTTATTTGGTGACTTCCTCTCATAATATGATAAGAAGGCTGGATTTAGGGGTTATTAGAGATCATAATGAAATTTGCGTTGCAAGTTTTACTTATTCACTTTGAATCTGCAGTGCTGTTGAGGAAGAGGAATGGGCTATTTTTAACGGCATAAGACTTGTATGGGGCTTAGGATTTCAAGAGTGTCATTAATCCTTGAGTCTTTTGATAAGAATACACTCCATTCGATCTTAATATATGACTTATTTACCTAATTTAATAATATTAATGATACGTAGTTTTTGCAACACCCTAAAGATCTTCATTGATTCTTTCATCTCCTCTTTAATAGAATATATATTTATATATATAGCTAATCTCAGGAGACATATATATAGATATATGGATGTCTTTGTATATTTATATAAATTGAATTATTATTGTTAAGGAAGCATTATTATAGATAAATAAATTAGGAATAGATTGATCAATATTGTAAATATGTTTTATATTTATGATTAAAATCAATTATTCAAATAGATTTTATATTAAAGACCAAGGAAGTACTTGATATGATGGAGAATAAAAGTGGGAGCTTATTATTTGTACAGATCAAAAGTTTAATATAGTACTCTTGGGAGCAGAAATACCAATAAATCTCAAGAGATCAAAACCGTCCTACTGATGCTGAAAAAAATGGTGGTATTTGTAGCTCTTCAATAATGGATTCATATCCTCCCATCTCCAAACCTTGGTTGCTGATGAATGCATGGGAGATTTAATTCCCTTTAGACTCTTTATGTTATTGTTGCATACCCAGGCTATAGCCCTCTCTTGTACCAAATCCTTCAATTCCTTTTAATTAAAATTAACTTTTCAACACCTTTCGTTCTTGGGTTCAACTGATAAAGGGGTCGGACTTTTTCACCTAAAGGGAGGAGGTTCGATCCTAGAGTTGGTCAAGGTGTTGGGGGAGGCATCCTAAGGGTCTACAAAGCAAAGCAAAGTGCAAACGCGAGAAAAGGTGGATGCATGTGTACTCTCTAAGCCATGGACCGGGCTCCAAGCGCCTTGTCTTTGAAGCGTGGATGAGCCCAACCTTTTTCCAAAAATTTTTATATATATAAAAAAAAAAAATAACTTTTCAACATGTAGAGTCAAGAAAATCATCGATCAGCCCGTTTAAACCCTTTTAAGTTAAGGGTCGAGCTTAAAATTTTGAGCCTTCAAAGGAAGTTAGACCTAAAAGGGTTAGCCCTCTAAGGCCGGCTTGTGTAAGCTCGTCATTTTTTTTATAGATGTATTCAAGATACTGGAGAAGAAATTCTTAATATTTTTACCTCTGAAACATAGTCTACTTATAGTGAAGCACAACCAAATATCTTTGAAATTGATGATAAGGGCGAAGAGGATGAAAATGATAGTCATACTCATCATATTCAAGTTTTACTTAATATTTAGCTTTTTATACTTTGTGTGAGTTATTTGTGGCTGTAGTTTATTGATAATAATTTACATTTGATTATGACTTAGTGACTATGTTTATTTATTACATAATGCATACGATTTATACCTTAATGTTGCAACATTTATATTTTAAATTAAAACTTTAATTGTTATAATTCACTAGTTTTATTTATTTGAAAAAAAAACTAGAAAAAACTAGTAAAAATTTGTTAAAAGGGCTTTCGACCTTGCAAGCCTAGGGTTGTTTTCTTAAGCCGGCCCGCTTAGACCCTGACCCATCGAAGGCCAGCCTTATTTACCAACTCTAACGATCTGAATCACTTTATGTTAAGCCAACTTTTATTTTTTATTTTCTATAAAAGTCTACCTAAACACCTAAATCAAATTAAACTAAACTATTATCTTAATTTCCACTTACACAAATTAATTGAGAACATCCAGACAAGCCTATCGGTCTTCACTTGGACAATATGAGAACATCCATAGAAGGCACTTTTATGTATGATTTTGAATGGAACAAAATCTTATATTCTGATAGATATTTATTCTCCCTCTGTCAAATGGTTTGGTCATTTTTATGGTATTTTTTTTTTTATAGTAGTTTCACTCAAATCAAAAGGAGTATCGTTCGGGTTGTTATATTTTGAATTTGCCCCTTAAATGAAATACCCTAATTTGTAATAGGTTCCCTAATTTAAATTGAATTAAACTGTTAGGTGTTTTCAAACTTGTAATTTCTACTAGAAAACCAATTTAGAGAAGAAGACAAATTAATTTAGATAGAAGCATGCTGGTTTTTTCCTCTAAAGAAATATTTAGACAACATAATTGGTCTCAAATCGCAAGCATATTAGGCATTTTAACCAAGAATATGCTTCAAAATACAAGGCATTTCCCCTTAACCAAGAATATATTGTCATTAAAATGAAACATATTTTTCAATTCAAAATCATCAATCAAATCTACTAATATCTTTTTTTTTTTTTCATCAAAACTCAAAGTGTATTTAATGTCGCACTAATAATCATCTATACCAAACCATCCTCTTATCATCACCCTCAATTCTTTAACTGTAATCTCTTCTTTTATCGATCTTACCCTCACATTCCTACCATTATATTTAACTACCTTCAACATTAGTTACAAACTCTCCTTAAATATGGAATAAACAAATAAGTGACTTCCAAGAAAATTTTGCCCCAAAATTAGATGTCATCTTGCATGTTAACCTACAACAAAAAAAGAAGATTTCATTGTATTCATCACTAAAAAAAAAAATTCCCCATAACACACCCACTTGAATCATCGATTACTTCAATTCCTAAAGGGTTTGACAATTCCAGTTTTGCAATTAACAACAAAGTATAGCTTTTACTAAGTATTTAACCTCCAATTGCACACCCATATCATGGCATCATACATTTATAAGGGAATTGACAAAATTAGTAATGGCCTTGACAACATTGGTTATGAGATTGATTAAAATAGTATACGTGTTGACAAAATTCATAATGATTTTGACAAAATCCATAAATTCCAATGAAATGTGTAAAAGAACTGACCAAAAGTTTTTTGTTGTGACCAATTGAGTAACACAAGTGACAAAACCAATAATGGTATTGACAAATATCGTAATGGTTTTTACACAGTCATTGGGTGCTTACAAAATGAATAAATGACTTGACTATTATAGTTAATAGTAATGACAAATTTAATAATGGTAATGACAAATGCGTGTTGACCAAAAACTAGAAATGTTCATGATAGCAAATGTTAAAATGTCGTGTGAACATTATTCATTCCACGTACACCTAATGCATACAAGCCATCAACCCCAGGGAACATGTTCCTTTCCAGGCCATATACATTACTTAATTGCAATAAATTTTCACCATTTACAAGTCATCCACATGAACACATTCATGCCTTTCCTATACGCAAGTACCATATACAAGTCAATTTTCCCCTCCAAACCAATATGTCATCCCCACTAATTCAATATGTAACCTATTACAAATCAATAAATTCTTCATTATACTTCCTTTCATAGCTAACACAAACAAACAAATAAATAACCAACACCAATAGGAAAGGAGCATCCAGCACAAATATTAATTGTTGGTACCTTAAATGCAAAACAACAATTAGAAAGTGCTAAACTACACAATCCCGCGTTTAAACAAGTAACGAATGTTAGATCTTGATGTGGCGAAGCTAAAACCAAAACGTGGCAAAAACATTTGATCGAGCCTTATTTTTGCAAAGTGAACCTCTCGCTCTCTCTCTCTCTCTCTCTCCTTTTCTCTGTGTCTCAAGCTCCGCAACCATGGAGAATCTTCCCGACGAATTCAAGCATTACTGGGAGACGCACATGTTCTACCAAACTGAAGAGCTCAACAGGTATTTCACTCTCTTTAATAAACAATTATTATGTCCTGGATCGATCGATCGATCAAACTTAATTTTGTTCATGAACCGATTCTTCCCTAAAATTTCCTCTCAACTTGCCTCGTAGGCGGGGATTGGATGAGGCAATCTTCGGATACTACGATTTGAGCTCGCCGGACGGCAACTCTTTTTCGTCGACGGCTTCCAAGAACATTGTCTCGGAGAGGAATCACTGGAAGAAACTCAACGAACGCCTCTTCGCTCTCTCGGTGGTTCCCAATATTAGCAAGGTAAAGTTAGTTAGCTCACACAATGTTGGACAGAAAAGAAAAAAAAAAAAAAAAAAAAAAAAAAAAAAACTCCGAACCCACACCACTACGAAATATTTAATTTATTCTTAATTTGGTAGCTAGTATGATTGAATGTTGACTAATTGAATTGATGTTGTTCTTGTTGTTGGTGGTGGTGGTGGTGGTGGTTGGGACGATTAAATTAAAGAACAGATGGATAAGGCATCGATATTGAAGGATGGGATTGAGTACATTCAAAACTTGCACGAACAAGAGAAGAGCGTCGAAGCAGAGATAATGGAGCTTGAATCTGGCAAGAACACGAACACGAACACGAACATGAATCAAAGGTGAAATCATCGAAAAGGAAATCGCGATCCGGAGAAAACTAGAGAGAGTAGAGCGAAAGGAAGAACACGAAACCCATCGGCGAAAGAAACAAGAGGTAGGCGGGAAAATGGGGAGGAAAGAAACGGGGGTGGTGGAGGTTTTCTTGCTCATTCTTTTCTCGTGGACCGTTCCATCTCTCTCGAACCGTTCAATATCGTCACTCCTTGATCCGCTCCGACAACGGTAGCCAAGTGGTCAAGAAACCAAGCCACCGTAAGCGGACCGCTTGTGCTCCCGACCAGTGCATCCTAGTTCCTTTCGTTGCGGCCTTCACAAGGGCTTTGTCTCTCGCTCGGTGGCTCCGTACTCTCCGAACAGCTCAACGCGCGTAGATCGCGATGACAAATTCCATCGTGCGAATCGGCGGCGTTGGGGGAGATTTGGTGAAGAGTGCCTTGTCGGCGCTGATTTGCCGTCGTTGCATCGGCAAAGGAGGTGTCGATTTCCGGCCTCATGTCCAAATGTTTCGACACAACTTGCCACGTTTTGGTTTTAGGTTCACCATTTCAAAGCATTTAACGTCTGTTACTTGCTTTCACTAACGGATTGTGTATTTTAGCACTTTCTAATTGTTGTTTTGCATTTAAGGTATCAACAATTAATATTTGTGCTGGATGCTCCTTCCCTAATAGTATGTTGGCAAAAATGCACCTTCACCCTATATTTAACTACCTTCAACATTAGTTACAAACTCTCCTTAAATATGGAATAAACAAATAAGTGACTTCCAAGAAAATTTTGCCCCAAAATTGGATGCCATCTTGCATGTTAACCTACAACAAAAAAAGAAGATTTCATTGTATTCATCACTATAAAAAAAATTCCCCATAACACACCCACTTGAATCATCGATTACTTCAATTCCTAAAGGGTTTTGACAATTCCAGTTTTGCAATTAACAACAAAGTATAGCTTTTACTAAGTATTTAACCTCCAATTGCACACCCATGTCATGGCATCATACGTTTATAAGGGAATTGACAAAATTAGTAATGGCCTTGACAACATTGGTTATGAGATTGATTAAAATAGTATACGTGTTGACAAAATTCATAATGATTTTAACAAAATCCATAAATTCCAATGAAATGTGTAAAAGGACTAACCAAAAGTTTTTTTGTTGTGACCAATTGAGTAACGTGAGTGACAAAATCAATAATGGTATTGACAAATACCGTAATGGTTTTTACACAATCATTGGGTGCTTACAAAATGATTAAATGACTTGATTATTATAGTTAATAGTAATGACAAATTTAATAATGGTACCTTCACCTATAAACCCACTTACCCTCAACCAACCTAGGGTTGTTTTCTTAATCTACCACTTAGGCCCCGACCGTCAAGGCTTGAGTCTTATTTACCAACTCTAACGATCTAAATCACTTTATGTTAAGCCAACTTTTCATTTTTATTTTCTATAAAAGTCTACCTAAACACCTAAATCAAATTAAACTAAACTATTATCTTAATTTCAACTAACAAAAATTAATTGAGAACATCCAGACAAGCCTATCGGTCTTTACTTGGACAATATGAGAACATCCATAGAAGGCACTTTATAGCAAGCTGATGAATAGAGACAAGATGCAAAATGTAACGACAAGAATCTCATCTTTCTTTGAAGGCGGGCAGACAAATATGACATTCATTCTCTTTAGTTCACATTCGTCTTCCATAATTGAGAAACCACAAACCATTTATAAATAAAGACTCTTCTAAAATGTGGTACTATCTTACTAATCCACTCCCAATTAACTATGAATTGGTCAAATTAAATGTTAATTGGCTCATTTACTTTACACTCCATGAAGCTCATTGCCCCTTTATCTATTTTCAATCTTTTTCAAGTGCTTCTAATCCTTCCCATAATTAAATCTATCCACTATAACATTATGAACAAGTCAAATCATTAACATTATAAATATTATCGTTTAATTTGAGTCATGAACATGTCCTTCCACATTCTTCATGTAATCGTGAACCGAAATGAAAATGTCACAAAGAGCAATAGATAGTCAATGGACAATATTATTTTATAAAGCATAATAATTAAATTTACATATCTTCATTGAAAAAGTGATGAGACTTATGCTCTCCACATTGGATGGTATTCCAACATTTTGGCCTTTTTTTTTACTCCCCACATATGTTTGTCTACAAGCCATGAGTTGCCCACCATTATTGTTTGAGTGAGTCAATATATCATCTATAATTAATAAATATACAAAATTTTATAACGATTCATCGTGCGTATAAATCATAAAATTATTTCTCTAATTTAAATATATATGACCTAATTTATGGTGACTAAATCATGTATGTATTTAGGACTAGAGGTAATACAATTCATTTTAAAAATTCAATATAATGTATAAAAAATATTTTTAGTTTACATGTTATAAAATTGATAATAAGTACCACTATTTATAATTATTAAATAACACACTTCAACGTTTAGAATACATATTATGACTGAAAAAAATATCAAATAATTAAAGTTGACTTCGCAATATTTTTAAAACTAATTAAATAACTAGAACATTCGTCCATTGAGACTTGTTCGACGATAAAGTTGACTTAACGATGTTATATGTTAAATTTGTGGTGAGCCACATGGCTTTTCATACTCTATTCTATTGTATATATTTATGGGATAAGTACTTATTTTTAATGACTATGTATCTTATTCATATTGAGTTAGTTGGTTAGCTCACATGGTCTTTTAAGTTGTTTCATTTTATTTTAATAAATTTGATTTGTCCGTCAAAAAATAATTAATATTAAATTATAAGACCAAGTTGACATTTTTAGAGAGATTAAGGCTAATTAAAGCTTCAAAGTATTTTTATTTTTATTTTTTTCTTCAAACTAATTAAGAGGTACAACATATGAAATAATTAAGTACACTTTTCTTAATTTACCGAGAAAAAAATTAACTCGATGGCGTATTAAATTTCCGGACCCAAGAGGAACACCTCTCTAACTCGATGGCATCCGACCCATTTTACCCACTCAGGACGGACTTTATGTAATTTCAGATTTTAAATAGTTTTTATATTTTTTAAAAAAAGAAAAAAAGGTCGATTTTCATATTGTGGAGCACAAAAAGGAACCACAGCTGGTAGGGTCCATGGACAATGATGTGCAACTCAATGTATAGCCCAACAGTCTTAGGTAGGACCCATGAAAGGTTGACGACTGGAGGCCGACTAAACGGCCCATGAAATGAAACAATTGGAAAAGGACATATTTGTCATTGCGCTTCTGATATTTCATGATTCCCTACGTCGTATCCACCGGAGCTCTAATGTGACTCGCCTGTGGAACCCTTCTCTCTTCTCATATTGATGACGACGGCTCATCGAAACTCATCGGACGGTCAGAAACTGGTATCAACTCTTGTGTACGATCAGATATTCTGGACTCCTGAGAATTTATTTATTTATAAAAAGACATGCTCTTCATATAGAAAAGAAATTTCCATGTCAAGAAGTAGATTTTTTTTTTTTTTTTTTTTAAAAAAAGGATCAGAGATATCTACATTTTATTTTATTTTATTAAAGAAACATGTTTAATACTAATGGGTCAACTTTAGATGGTGTGGAAGTTTTTCAACTTTAGATACACTATAAACTCAGTTAGTGATTTTTTAATGAAATATTATTATCTAAAAAGTTCGAAATACATGTGGCTACATATAAGTGATTTTATTTTAAGGTGAGAAATGGAATTTTAAATTTATAGCACGCCAACCTATAATTTGATCTGAATTTCTGAAATAAAATTAGGTACTTTTAAATAGAATGATTGGGGCAAAAAAAAAAAACGCATATTCTGTGAGCTTGAACAGCTAAGATTTTTGTGGCCTAAAAAGAAGAAAATGGTTAAGATTCTGTAAACGAGATGGAAAGTTTGTGGCATTAATTTATACAGGGTAAACTTGCAATTTGAAAGATAGAATCTGAAATCTGGAATTTCAATATTCTTTTGTTTCTTGTTTTTGTTGGGGGAAAAAGACATTTAAATACCACTTCAACTTTCACAATTTATAAAAGACCATTAAAACTTGCAAACAACAAAAAAGATATAAAGTAATAATTTGAGTTTTTTTTTTTTTTTTTTTTTTTTTTTTTTTAATATTTTGGCTTAAAGATCAAAATACTCTTAAAAATCACTTAAAGTGAAGAGAAAAAATGAGGGTGGGTCAAAAAACACAAAGGTTGGAACCCGAAATTCCTCAATTCATCTAACTCCCTCAACCTGAAAATCTCCAAATTTCGCATAAAATGGATCCAAACCTTTTTTTTTTTTCCTATTCGCATGCAGACAGGATATCATGCGGTAAATATTTATGTGCAAAATAGGGCAGTGGACGGGCAATCATGGGTGCAATCGAGAAATGACGCTGGTATAGTTGCCTAAAGGAGAGTAAGAGTGAGCGATTATTAAGGTTTTTGGTCAATCGGGCAGTATTGAAGTACAGGTCCATATGCCCTAGGTTCTAAGGTCGTGCACAATGTGTTTTTTGGCCGATTGAATGTTGTAAGCTAGGTTATTGATTTTAATAGTGTTTATATGACGTTTTAAGCTGGTTGATGTAATGTAAATTAACTACTTCAATGAAGTAATTGACTAAAACCTAATTGATAAATGACTAAAACCTAATTGTTCGCATAAGTCACTCTAGTACATCTACAATTTCTTATGCACGGATGATGGGGGTGTTACTTCATCTTTTTCCGTTTTTATTATTGCTTTGAATCATGGAAGGTTAAAATCCACCCTTCTTAAGTCTTGGGATGCATAAGCAGATCCTCGTATGATTTTGAATGGAACAAAATCTTATATTCTGATAGATATTTATTCTCCCTCTGTCAAATGGTTTGGTCATCTTTATGGTATTTTCTTTTTATAGTAGTTTCACTCAAATCAAAAGGAGTATTGTTCGGATTGTTAAATTTTGAATTTGCCCCTTAAATGAAATACCCTAATTTGTAATAGATTCCCTAATTTAAATTGAATTAAACTGTTAGGTGTTTTCAAACTTGTAATTTCTGCTAGAAAACCAATTTAGAGAAGAAGACAAACTAATTTAGATAGAAGCATGCTGGTTTTTTCTTCTAAAGAAATATTTAGACAACATAATTGGTCTCAAATCGCAAGCATATTAGGCATTTTAACCAAGAATATGCTTCAAAATACAAGGCCTTTCCCCTTAACCAAGAATATATTGTCATTAAAATGAAAGATATTTTTCAATTCAAAATCATCAATCAAATCTACTAATATCTTTCTTTTTTATTATCAAAACTCAAAGTGTATTTAATGTCGCACCAATAATCATCTATACCAAACTATTCTCTTATCATCACCCTCAATTCTTCAACTATCATCTCTTTTTTAATTTACCCTCACATTCCTACCATTATATTTAATTACCTTCAACATTAGTTACAAACTCTCCCCCAGCATAGAATAAACAAATAAGTGACTTCGAAGAAAATGTTGCCCCAATATTGGATGTCATCTTGCATGTTAACCTACAACAAAAAAAGAAGATTTCATCATAATGTTAGTCCTATAACAATTATATTTCATCACTAAAAAAAAAAAAAAATCCCCATAACACACCCACTTGAATCATCAATTACTTCCTAAAGGGTTTGACAATTCTAGTTTTGCAATTAACAACAAAGTATAGCTTTTACTAAGTATTTAACCTCCAATTGCACACCCATATCATGGCATCATACATTTATAAAGGATTTGACAAAATTAGTAATGGCCTTGACAACATTGGTTATGAGATTGATTAAAATAGTATACGTGTTGACAAAATTCATAATGATTTTGACAAAATCCATAAATTCCAATGAAATGTGTAAAAGGACTGACCAAAAGTTTTTTGTTGTGACCAATTCAGTAACACAAGTGACAAAACCAATAATAGTATTGACAAATATCGTAATGGTTTTTACACAATCGTTAGGTGCCTACAAAATATATAAATGACTTGACTATTATAGTTAATAGTAATGACAAATTTAATAATGGTAATGACAAATGCGTGTTGACCAAAAACTAGAAATGTTCATGATAGCAAATGTTAAAATGTCGTGTGAACATTATTCATTCCACGTACACCTAATGCATACAAGCCATCAACCCCAGGGAACATGTTCCTTTCCAGGCCATATACATTACTTAATTGCAATAAATTTTCACCATTTACAAGTCATCCACATGAACACATTCATGCCTTTCCTATACGCAAGTACCATATACAAGTCAATTTTCCCCTCCAACCAATATGTCATCCCCACTAATTCAATATGTAACCTATTACAAATCAATAAATTCTTCATTATACTTCCTTTCATAGCTAACACAAACAAACAAATAAATAACCAACACCACACCGTCAATGTCGTACTACTTACGTAAAGTTATCAAACTTTAATCCCCCTTCACCTATAAACCAACTTACCCTCAACAAAACACCCACATAATCATAGCACCATGGTAATTGTTCCATCCCCTCATTGACAACCCCAAATAAATTATCTCCCACACCCAACGTAAAGCCCCAATTGTTCACTATACCTGAACCTTCAAACTCATTGAACGACACCTAAAACCCACCAACATGAACAATGAGAATAAAATGGTTATGGTCTGATTAATTTTGAAAAATATAATGGTTGTCGAAAAGTTACTTACACTTTACTCTTTTCTTAGCTTCCCTTTCTTTGAGGTTGGTTAGCTCCCTGCTTTTGTCACCTTCACTTTAGCTTCAGATAACTTCAACATGGCAATCCCCCTTTTTGGCAAAGCAGAGTGATTAAAGGGAGGAGATCCTCTCATCATCCATTTTTTTATGAGCTCATCTAGGCCCTTAATTAAGAATAAGAGAAAAAAATCTAAGGAGTATAATTTGATGATATGACATTTCAGATTGATTGAATGTATATGATTTAGAGATTATGAGGGATGATAAGAAAATGGATAATGAAGGAAACCTGACCTGTATTTAAATGCCTTAGAATTTGAAATGAGCATTTTGGTTTTTGAGTCAAAATATGGAAAACTCATATTCTCAACACATCCTTTCTTTATTATTTACAAGTTTTAATGGTTTTTTTTTTCTGAATTTGGAAAATTGAAGTGGTGTTTAGATTTTCTTTTTCCCTTTTTATCCCCCTTACATGCTTCTTAAGTGTTTGTCCCTCTAATTAGAGGGATGAAAGCTTTTTTTTTTAAAAAAAAAATATTTATTTAGATTAAAATATATGTTACATCCCGCATTTTTTTGGCACCTAGTATCTTAAGTTAATTAGTTTTTAGTCTTATATTCGAAATATTTTCCCGTAACACTAGTAGTGTGAAAATTAATTGATTTGAGATCTTGGGTGAAAAAAATTTATGATGCAAAAGATATAATTTAATCTAAATAAAAAAAATGAAAAAATTCTTTCATCCCTCTAATTAGAAGGAGAAACATCTAAAAAGCATGTAAAAAAGAAGTATATAATGTGAATTCATTACATAGAGGACACATGGTTATGAATTTTCTGAGTTTAATATTTACACTTTTGCTCGAAATTTTTTTTCTACTACACTCACATAAAAGTGAGTGTGTCCCATTAAAAAGAGAATAAAAAGAAAATATTAGTGGGATGACTTACTTTTATACAAGTGTGGCAGAAAAAAAATTTTTATAATAAATGTAGAAACATTAAACCCTATTATTAATATTTTCTTCCATCTTATTTTTTCCAAAAAAAAAAAAAAAAACTATTACAATTCATCTGATACAGTACTATTTATTGTCATCATACAAACTAATCTAGCGAATGAAAAATTAACATCTTAATGCCACCACTGAGACCACGTCACCTCCTAAATGCATCGTGATCATGAGAGTCACTATGATGATAGGAACAAGTCTGATGCATCTGATTCTAACCCACTGTGGAAAGGTTCCGATGAGCAGAGCATATGCGGGAAACAAACCCAGAATTCTCGGGTATTTATTAATTACTCTGTTTAACCAAACTTAATTAACAAAATACTCCTCACAACTCACCCCTATAGTATTTGATCATCAGAATCGAACGGTCTAGAATCCATCTCCTTAGATACGGAAAACTTCACAGAATCTCACGGTAGTATTACCTTCTCTCTCTTCTTCCCTCAGTCTTATTATATATCCATAGAGAGTCTAGCGAAAGGCGTGCGTTTCTCGTTTCCTCTGAACCAGTCATGAGACTTGCGTTCCGTGCTCTCTGAGATTCGGATCTCCAAAACCGTCTCTTTTCTTGCTGGTTTTCTCGGGAATCACGCCTGAAGTTTCGAGTCGCCTTTTTGTTTTGTTTTTTGCTCTCTGGTTTTTGCAGAAATGGGAAGTGGACCCAAGAGTCTGAGGAGCTTTCATATCCATGGAAAGAAGCACGAGTTCAGAGACGTTCCAAAAGGGTGCTTGGCCATCAAGGTGGGTCAAGGAGAAGACGACTTGCAGAGATTCGTGGTGCCTCTGATTTACTTCAGTCATCCTCTGTTTTTGCAGCTGTTGAAGGAGGCCGAAGAAGAATTCGGCTTCGATCACAAAGGAACCATCACGATTCCCTGCCACATCGAGGAGTTCCGGTCCGTTCAAGACATGATCGACCGGGAATGGTCTCGTCACCACCACGCTCACGGTGGCTGCTTCGGTTTTTGACCGCTCTTGTCGAAGCCAGTAAGGAAAAGTTAAAAGCAGAAGGAAATTAATTAAAGATCCTTCCTTTGGAGTCAGTTATCTTTTTTTCTTTTTGGGGTTGTATAAAAATCTTAGAGGTTAGGTTCTTTTCCGTTTCTGACGATGAAATACCAGAAAGGAAAAGAAGTAGATGACCCAGAAATGAAATCTGTAGGGATAGATGTTGAAGGTAGTAGTGTAAATTGTTAGTGGTTGGGTAGGTTGTTCTTTTTGGCTTTTTGATGATGATAATGACGAGAGAATGTTGCATCCAATTTTCAATGGTAAAGTATTCTGGTGTTTTGCTGAGAAGCCCGTGATTTGGGAAATAAAGAAGTACTGGAGGGATACTGGTATTATGCTTTACTTGATTGAAGGACTTGTTTATATATCACATATCATAGCTAGCATTATGGTTTTAGATTTGGTGGATTTAACTTTAACCAGTTGATGATTGATCATGCTTCTTGAACAGAGTTTTTTAAAAAATTGAGTTAAAGTGAGATGAATGGGGATCGGATTCTCTCCCTCGGTATTTGTGGAAAGTATTTGTGCATCATGATCGTCCAAAAATTAATCAGTGTTTGTAGTTTTTACTGTATTCGATAATTTGAAATAATGAGATATTTCTTTCAAGATGTTTAGATTAATTTTAGGACGGGCAAGAATACTAAAGGATATTTTAAAAAAAAGATTCCAAGAGAATCCGCTTCCGAGATGAATGATATGGAATCACAGGGAAGGAAACTAAAGAAAGAAAGAAATTAAAGGAAGAGGACCATAGAGTTGAGGAGGGCAAAAAGGAAAGAAGAGGAGTGAATAAGAAGAGGAATTTACATTCCCTTCCGTGCCATTCCTTCTTTTTCCTTTCCTACAGCATGCTATTAAGATCTTAACTATTTAGATTTAATATTTTATAAAAAAAATATTAATATAATTTTACTTAAAAACACAAAAATAAATTTAAACGATTAAAATTGCTAAAATTTGAAATCACTATGCGAAAAAAAAAATTCTATTTTATAATAATATTTTTATAAGATGTAAAATATATACGGTTAAGATTTTGATCTAACGGTGGAGAAAGAAAAGAGAGGATAAAAGAGGAAAAAAAGATGAGAATCGTATGGGAGAGAATCTAAATCGGAACAAGAATGTGGCAATTTTTTTTTTTTTTTTTGCCCAAAACAAGTCAATTTTACTAATAACAAATCAAGTATTACAATCACTAATAGCCAAAGGCCAAGAAACACTCAAAAAATACTAACATTCCATCCTATCACAAACCTTACCAGCTATTCCTATAAATCTGAATGAACAAATAACCAACTAGGGGAATCTACCACCTATATCAGCAAAAAAACCAGCAAACCTATAAACTGAAACTGAAGCAAACAATATTAAAAGAATCTATCAGCTATAACAAATCACATCAGCTTACTCAACCAATGCCCTCCCGATCATGACTGCTGTGCATATCAGGTCTGCTTTTTCTGGACATCACCCTTGAGTCATGGAGTAAGGACTCAACCAAGTTTCTTGAAGCTTTCTGTCATGTTCATTGTACAAATCGACCGCATGCTCTGGGTATCACCGAGTCAAGAAACAAAAATTTGCTTAGAGGAGATGGGATACGGGATGACCAAGAAGGCCGATTCATCTCTTCTTTTGCACCAGCTGCAAGACAATCAGCAGCTCTATTTCCCTGTTGCGAAACAAGGGACAAGGACACGTTAGACATGGACTCAAATGACCCAAAAATTTCCAATAACAGTTCTTGACACCTCCAGTCACTCCCAGCAATAGACCTATTAATCACCAATTTATAGAGAGCCTCACGGTCCGTTTCGAAAATAATCACGAACCATGAAACTTCTCCGGCAAGTCAAAGCCTCCCGAATGCCAAGCACTCGGCCATGAAACCGAAGATGCGATTCATTGAAATACCCGCAACACCAACGAAATCTCCCTTTTCATTTCTACAAACCACGCCCACCCCCGATTTCGCGTCTTTTCCTTGAAGGAGCCATCAAAATTAATCTTGATAGCACCCGGGGGAGGTCTCATCCAGCGTTGGTTCCTTTCCACAACCTCCACATGGATTTTCTTTTTCACAGTATCCCCTCTTACCTTGGATTTCCAGAATTCGTCCACCTGGGAGTTTACAAGGCTAACCACCTCCCTAGCATTAGGTTTTTCCTCTCTAAAAACCCAATTGCACCGCTTTTTCTAGATCCACCAGCACATCGTGGCAAACACATCATTATCATATTCATCCAAACCAGATTCCCCATATAAGAAATCACATAACCACTCCTCACACCTTTTCATAGACCACTTGCTAAATTTTAGCCCTAAAGGACAACCAAACCAACAAAGTTTTGTCCAAGGACACAGAAACAGCAGATGTTCAATGGTTTCTCTATCAGTTAAGCAAACAGGGCAGCAAGGATTATTAGAGCATTTACGTTTAAAAAGCGCATCTTTGGTGGCAATGGCTCCCACCCCCAATCTCCATAGGAAATGTTGGATTTTAGGGGGAACCACAACACGCTAGATATGTTTCCACAAGGAGTCAGGAACAGAAAAGGATGTACCTGGGTCTTTGGTTTGCACCTCACTCATGGATCTCCTAGCCACCATGTACCCCGACTTCACGGTATAGCGCCATCTTTGTTTGCTAACCGCATTAGCCGATCCGATCTTGCATTTGGGAAAATAGGAACTTTTAAGATTTTTCCTCGATCTCGGGGCTGATCTCGCACTAAAACAGTTCAGTTCCGGCCACCATTAGCTATGAGCTCGCAACCTTACGTCTGTCAGGATCAGCAGCTTATACTTCCTTCCGTAACTGAAAACCTTGCAAACCTTGCACCCATGGATCACCCCAGATTTGGATTGAAGTACCATCCTTAATTTTCCAACGTAACTCTTCCATAAGAAGGTCTCTACCTTCCAACAAACTAATCCAGCCCCATGACGCACGGTGACCTTTCTTTGCTCTCAGGAAGTGCTCCTTTGGAAAATAAATGCCTTTCAGAATTTTGCACCAAGGATCATTAGGTTGTTGCAGAATTCTCCAGGCAGTCTTAGCAAGCAGGGCTCTATTGAAACAGAGCAGGTCTCTAAATCCCATGCCTCCTTCATCCTTTCATAAAGTCATCTTCTTCCAGCTACGCCAGTGTATAGAGCCGGTTTCACCTGATTGTTCCCACCAGAAATTAGATATCAGTCGATCTAACTCTATGCAAGACTTCTTAGGGAATAAAAAACATGTCATCGGGTATGTAGGTATAGCGTTAGCCACTGCTTTAATGAGAGTCTCTCTGCCCGCAAAATTCAACAGCTTTTGCTTCCAACCTTGCAATTTCAGTCCAACCTTATCCCTCACAAAGGCCAATGCACCAACTTTAGACCTACCCCAAATTGTCGGAAGCCCTAAGTATTTCCCAGCTTGGTCTGAAAAAACAATACCCAAGCAGGTAGCAATTCTTTCCTTAACCCCTACTGGAGTGTTTGCTGAAAAGAAGAGACTTGACTTGTCCAGGTTTATCAGCTGACCGGATGCCTTGCAATAGATGTCTAAAATCATGCGCAACACCTTACAATTCGTTTCATCAGCTTTGAGGAAGAGAACCTCATCATCCGCAAAGAAGCAATGTGACCCTAGCCAACTTTATCCCCTTTAGATCGGTCCTATCGATGTGAGTCTGCAACATCAAAGAGAGAACCTCAGATACAATGATAAACATATATGGAGATAAGGGATCCCCTTGCCGTACTCCCCTTTCCGGATTAAAAGAGTTCACATGGTGACCGTCGACTTTCAAGTGAAAAGCCACTGAGGTAACACACTCCATAACCAAGCTCACCCATCTACGACAGAATCACATTCTCAACATCACAGCAGCAAGAAAATCCCACTCAATGCGGTCATACGCCTTGTTCATGTCAATCTTCAAGGCAAATTCCCATTTGTTACCCTTCTTCTTATGCTTTAAGTAGTGATAGGCCTCATGAGCCAAGATTATATTATCCTGGATCATGCGTCCAGCAATAAATGCTCTCTGGTTTGGGGAGATAATTTTCCCCATCAGCTTTCGCATCCTATTAGTCAAGATCTTCGCAATAAGCTTGTAAGAAACATTACAAAGACCGATTGACGGAAATGTTGCACCCCTTCCGGTTTGTCTATCTTAGGAATCAAAACAATATTGGTGTCATTGAGACTTCCTTGACCTTGCCATCAAAAAAGTCATGCACCATACCACAAACCTCCCTACTCACTGTGTGCCAAGTTGATTGGTAAAAAGTAGCTGAGAACCCATCAGGTCCAGGTGCTTTGGTGGCTCCCAGCTGAAACATTACCTCCTCAATCTCCTGATCTGTTACTGGCTGAACAAGTTCAGTGTTGTCTTCAACCGAAACTATCTCTTTGACGTACAACAATGCCTGCTCCATCGGTCTAGCCCCCCCGGAGCTGAAGAGTTCCTTGTAAAAGTCGCTGAAGACCAGATGAATGTCCTTTCTATCTTCCAACCAGACCCCATTAGTGTTCTTTAGTCTCAAAATTTTGTTTCTTTGCCTCCTTTGGATAACACTATTGTGGAAAAAGGAGGTGTTTCGGTCACCACACCTAAGCCAAGAAATTCTAGAACGCTGCCACCAATATGTCTCCTCCCTCTCCCAAGCTTCCTCGATTTGATGCACCAAGTTTTCAGCTACCAACAATTTCTCAGCATTAAAAGGCCCCGAGTAGCAGCAATTTAATTCTCTACGGAGATGGTCAATGACTTTCTTAAAGTTAGGGAAAGCTCTGCGACTCCATTCAATTAATTTCTTCCTACAAGCCTCCAACCTGCGAATCAGATCCAGAACTCTATCACTGATAGCCCCCTCAACACTATTCCAGCCCACTTCCACAATGCTGTTGAAATCATCGTGTTGGGCCCAGTTTGCCTCAAATCTGAACACTTTTGGTGCTTTCTCATCCCTGTAGCAACAGTCCACCATTAAAGCATGATGGTCTGATCCCACTGGATCCACGTGAAAAACGATGGCATGATCAAAAGCGTTCCTGAATTCCACGTTGCCTAGGGCACGATCCAATCGTTCACGAATAATACCCCCACTCCGTTTATTACACCAAGTAAACAACGACCCTTTGAACTCAAGGTCCAGTAAACCACAATCAGACAGCAAGCTCTGGAAGTTTAATATCTTCCGCATAGATCTCGAATTTCCCCCCTCTTTTTCATTTTGGGAAAGAAGATCATTGAAGTCCCCAACTGCTAGCCAAGAACCAACCACGTTTGGCACCAAACTTCTTAGAGTATTCCACACAAATCTTCTATCCCTCTCCTTAGGAGGCCCGTAGACAAAAGAGATGTAATTTGGCAGCCCTGAACCATCCGAATCAGCAACCACATGAATAATGTTCCTAGACTTATAAAGCACTGTCAAGGAAATATTAGCATTCCACCAAACCGCCAGGCCTCCAGAAAGGCCTCTTGGTTCCATATACAAGTCGTGATTAAAGCCACACTTCAATCGAAGACGCTTGATTCTTTCCGAACTAATTTTTGTTTCCATTAGGAAGATTATGGAAGGACGATCTTTCTTAACCATGTCCTTCAGATTCTTCACTGTCAAGGCTCTTCCTAGGCCTTGACAGTTCCAAGATAATAGTTTCATGGTGCTTGGGTGGCTGCTAGAGGCCAGCCACCACCACCTTCAGCAACACTCTTCTTCTTCCTACCTCTTTTCGCCTTGAAAACAAAGGTTGACCCCAACGTATTGAGAGGCACATGATCATCCATCTCCTCATTTAAATCCTGGTCCTCCTCCATCAGATTTTCCTTCTCATCACGTAACCTCCTCTTGCTGATGTTCCTAGCTTTGTATTTAGCCCTCTTTAAACCATCAGCATAAGCAGACACAATAGAACCAGGCCTGTCAACGTGTGTGGTGGCCAATCTCCTCCTCTTAATCACTGAGGCTGCCAACTCCTCTTCTGCACTCCTTTTCAACCCGAGGCCATCCAACACGTTAATTACCTCATTCAGGACCTTGCCATTAAAAGGAATAATAGCCAGCTGATTTTCCTCCTGTACCAGCCCAGAAGGGGAACAGACCACTACTGAACCAAGGCCCATAGGCATAGATGCAGAACCCGAGATATCAACCGTGGCTTCCAATGGAGTTTTCGTGGCCTCCTGTGTTTTATTCAGAGTTTCCATATCTCTGCAGCAAACCACCTTACCACTGACACCTTTACCCTCTCTACAGGACACCACCGACGAGGCAATAAACTCCTCGTTGAAAACAGACTTCATCGGAGAGTTACTTTTTGAGACATTAACGGGATCTTGAGCCTGACTCCATTTGTAAGGCTTATTCACTCTAATGGAAAATAAATCTTCCTCCGCAGCCACTGGTTCTGCATTTGGCCTCTGATCAGAATCTCTTTTCTCCCGACGTTCAGCCTCCTCACGTTTCAACAGCATAAGCTTCGCCTCTATCCACTCTTTCTGTATCACTATCGTCACATCCTCCCAACTACGGCACGCAATCGTGGATAACCAAGGACCGAAACGCGGCTCTGTATTATCAGTCACTGACATCACTATCTCCGACTTGCAAGTCCGATTGTCATGCCCTACCCTACCGCAATGGTAGCAGAAATTTGAGAGTTTTTCATACCGAATCGAGATCCAGGTTCTGTTACCATCAGGTTTCGGTAACCAAAAGCCAGAGGCTAAAGGATTCCTTAGGTCAAGTAATATTCTAGCTCGCAAGAAATTACGTAAGTACCTGCCGTTATATTGAGGATTTTCCACCATGACCACCTCTCCAACGTAGCCTCCTATCATTACAGCATTCTCCAGGCAAAGAGCTTCCAACGGAACGTTATGTACTTGAATCCAGAAAGGGCAACGGCTAAAATCAAATTCCTCATGTGACTTATACCTCGATCTCTCCATCAAATTCAGCAAGCTTCCATTAATTGACCATGGACGACCTCGGAGGATCCTATTATGTTCTTCCTCTTTCTCAAATTTGAACAGGAAAGCATTTCCCCCAATTTCGAGGACCTCGAAGCCTGACTGGAGATTCCAGGCTTTTTGCAGAATTGATACAATCGCCGCCCTCGTGTATGTTCTAGATGACAGGATTTTACCGATCAGTATCTTCTCAGCCTCGATTTCCTTCCAGACAATCGGCGCTGAAATCTGAGGCTCTTCCATGAGAAATACCAGCGACAGCCACAGGAGTTACCGCCGATCAGCCACACTACACGAACCCCAACGACCTCCTCCTAGCCTTCCGCCGACGACGACACCGTCACCATCGTCCACCGTCCACCGAGAGATCACCGACTCTCACGCTTGGCGGAGAGAACAGAGCTCCCACACGAGTGCGTGGGGAGAAAAGTCGATAATTGCATGACCGGTTAGAACACACCAGAATGTGGCAATTGAATTCGTGACATTCAATGGTGGAAGATGCGTATGATTTTCTTTCATATATATATATATATATATTAAAAAAAAAATAGTGAGTATAAAGATTTTATTAGATACTGTTTTGAATTTTTTTTTTTTTTTCATAATACTGCTATTTATATTTTTTTAAAAAATTAAATATTAATTAGTATAATTATTTTTAAGAATATTAAAACATTTTCTATATTAAATAAATAATTTATCCTTTTCTTTTCTTTTTTTAGATTTTGAAGTAGCTAATAAAATCTTATATTTTAAGATGAGGAAGAATATGTGTTATTAATGAAGCAATGCCGTACGCTCTCTGCCTTGGCCAGAATTTGTTTCATCTTTATCTCTATAGAGTATGGACTCCGATTATGACTTGTTATCAGTTTCAAGAGTGATTTTTTTTGAGGTTTTCGTTACCAAAAATACCTGGGTATGCAAAAGTTTTCGGAACAATCTCACTTAGGTCCAAAAAGGGGGAAAAAAGTCACAATGTAATTTTTTCTATATATATATATATATATAAAGTCTTTAGAGACCTCGAAGATATAGATTTTAAATGTCAAGTTAACAAATTATATAGAGTGACTATTGACAATCTCATATATGTTAATGAAAGTACTTTTCATTGACAAGTATAAGTGATTATATTAACAAGTTATACAGTGGTCATTGATAAGCCCATTTATGACAATAAGATAAGTTCACACTTGCAATTCATATATTACTAAGGTTCCTAAGAACTTTTTTGGTTGATAAATGCACTCTAGGATTTTTATTTTCAAACATGCCACTATTTATAAATGAGTAAGAGAAAGAGTACTAATGGAAGGAAAAACAAAAGATGAAAAAGAGTAATTGAGGGCAAAATAGATAAAGTGCATTTATTATTTACACAAACTAAAAAAAATTATAAAAAGGGAGAAATACATTAAAAAAAGATCTTATATATAAAAACTGAATGTGTACCGCTCTGATCCTATCTATAAGTTCACTTTAACTAAATCGCACATATCAAGAAGATGTTGAAAGTGAAGCTTAATCACCAAGAGGGGGTGAATTGGAGATTTCAAAATCTTTTTGAAAGTGCTCTGTTTTGAACAATAAAAAACAGAGGTGTACAGAGGGTATAGAGAAGAAGAGCAAGACACAAAGATTTATAATGGTTCGGTCTAATCTCTTGACCTACGTCCAGTCCCCAGACTCTCTGGGTTTTTCACTATCACAATTGATTACACACTCTGTACTCAAGAGTAATTCTCTCACTAGAACTTACTCCCTCTTACAATTTGCAATCAATGAACCCAATCTCCAAGTCCCCTGACTTGAGATTCTTACAATGAATGATTTACAATAAATGAACTCTCTCTAAGAGTGAATAAGTATGAACACTGAAGTACAAAATGTATCAATAGATACTTTGCTCAAGAAAACTTAAAGAGTAGTTGATAGCTTTGATGATTTTCGTTTTCCAGATTGGTTCTTGAGAAGAATTGAATGCACTCTATTTATACTAAGAGACATTAAATGACCGTTGTAATCTTCAATATAACTGTTGCCTTCATTAGACAAGGATTAGGCTAAACTTTGGTCTTCTTGTCTCTCTACTCTTCACTTAATCCAATTGTACAGAAGTTCGGAGTTGACTCCTTAAATATTAGTCCGTTGGAATAGCAGCTACTGGATGTGGAAAGTAGACATTAATCCTTTGTAGGCGTGTGCGAAGGATTACCTAAAAGTATACAACTTTTCTAGGTTTTGCATTTAATGTGCCGATGTCACATTTTGCTTTTGCTTTAAACCTTCATTTAATTTCCTTATAAACATCTGAAACTCACTAAAAAAGTGGTTAAGCATAGCTAGGAATATTAATGAATGATAATGAAAAGTATTAAGATCAAACAAGAAGGTTTCACAAATTCGTCGATTTCAATTTCTAACTCGGCGATGAAAACTCGAGTTTTGTTTATCAAAACTCAAGTTTTGAACTTTTAACATGAAACATCGTTTTTAGTCCAAAACCTCAAAACTTGAGTTTTCATCCAAAACTGGCAGTTTTCAAAACATTAAAATCTGAAGTGCTCTCGGGTTGGCCAAAACTCGAGTTTCCAAAACCAAAACTCGAGTTTCCGTTTAAGTATGAAACCCGAGAATTTTATGCCAAGTCAAACTGGAGTTTTCAAACAAACCGGCGAGTTTTCAAAATATCGAAAGATTGCAATGCTCTCGGGTTGGCCAAAACTTGAGTTTCCAAAACCAAAACTCGAGTTTTCATTTAAGTACGAAAACTTAGAGAAAAATCGAGCCAAACCAAACCGGCGGTTTTAAATGCGGGTAAAACATGAATGCTCTTCGCTAGGACAAAACTCGAGTTTTGAACCAAAACTCGAGTTTTCACAAATCTTAGTAAAACTTGGAAAACTCGTGGCAACTGAAAACTCGGCGGTTTTGTACCAAAACCTGGAGTTTTCACAATCTTAAGATATTGGAGACCCTCCGTATGACCAAAACTCAAGTTTCCAATAAAAACCGAAGTTTTGTCTTCTCCGAAAATATTGAGAAGTCTCTCGTATGGTGAAAACTCGAGTTTTCCGAAAAACCGGCGGTTTTGCTTAGTTCAGATTTTCTCATTAAGATCAAAACTCGAGTTTTGAACCAAAACTCGAGTTTTCCTTGACAGATAAGTTTTTCAACTTACCAAAAGAAAACTTCTCATTTTGTTTACAATTGTCGGTTATCATCAAAACACATAGAGAACTAACGAGAGGTAGTTAGCTCAATGATTATAGGAAAATTTTCAACTTTACCTTCGTTTTTGAATGGGTACCTTTCAACCTTTTTTCTTTCTATATTTTTATTGGTACAATTAATATAGGTAAAATTGTTACAATTTTATTTATTACCTAAAAAAGGACTTATAAATAGAACTAATTTTTTTGGGTCAAAAGACACTTATAAATAGGATCGAGTGGTACTCCATACGCCATGCCTATTTTTTTTATAATAAAAAATGTTTAAACAAAAGTTATATAATTAAATAAGTAAAATATTTGAAAAACTTTTAAGGATCAAAGGAGTATAAATGGTATTATATATTTAGCTATTTTAAAACTGAATTATCGCCATGTTTCGAGATCCCAAGAAAAATTGAGGGTTGTTGGGCAGTTGAGTGACAAGAAAACAATTCTTTAGATACTCTGCCTTACGTTATTCCTCAACGTGTTCATGGAACTTAAAATGTAATTGATGGTATTAAATATGAGAAAAAATTTAAATAAATTTATTTTTAAAGCAAATTTTAAAATTTAATCACCCCTCATTCATTTCAATGTAGCAGTTAACGATGTCTTAAAATAGGTTAGATGGAGTAAGTCGTAGAATTTTAAGAAAGTAGGCAACTTGGTTATTTATGGTTAAACGTAGATAATTTGTAACACTTTTCTTCAAATACCATTAGTATTTTTTTATCAAAGAGAAAATATCATTATTGTTTAACATTTAGAATTTAATGAAATAAATAAAGATGCTTCAGTAAATAAAGTTGATTTATAAAAGAAATATTTAATATACAAGACATGGGAAATAAGATATTTTATAATTAGGAAGTTTGCTTAAATAGATGGGCCCTTCTAATTTTCCTAAAATTTGACCATTTCAACATTTGATATTAAAAACCTATAAAATAGGTGGAAATCACAATTTGAAATTTTATTCCTAAAACCAAGATCTTAGCCAATGTATTTTGAATCTAAAATTTTCAACTGTAATTTTAGTTTTCTTTTCTGATTATATTTAGCAATTTTAAAACCATGAAAAACATTAAAACAGGAATGAGAAACCTAAATGCTCCATTTTGCATTAAGTATTATTCGGACCACTTACCTTCAAAGTTCAAACACAACATCCAAAGAGAGAATAACTTTGGGAAAATCCATATGGGCCTTTTTCACACAAAAAATCTTAAAAAATGTCCAAAGATTCGAAAATCTCGGAAAATGCGCTTAGGACCTTTTCGATATAATTTCATTATTCGGGAAATGTGTGGCCTTTCACTTATTTTCATTCTTTAAATTAGTCTATTTGGATAGAAATGACAAAAGTGACTTTTTGTTTATATGGAATTTTACACGCAAAAGATAAGATAAAAGTCATATTGTAGATGTGATTGATGTTGAGGATAACGAGACAAAAAGTGATCTTTTTTAGATAAACTTGTTTGGATGACTAATTGAGATGGAAATGATTGAAAATGATATGAATCTTATTAAATACTATATATATATATATATATATATATCAGTTGTACATATTGTGACGATTGAATATAAAAAATTAAATTTAAATTTGATAACAAAAATAAATTATTAAAAAAATCACAAAAACTCTAAGTACTTGAATAAATATATTCTAATAGATAAATTAAAATGAGTACAAATACAAAGGTATATTTAATAGTACATTTCTTATTAGATCACGTATCTATAACATTTTTCTTCAAAAGCTTCAAAAAAAATCACCCTAGAAGCTGAAAAAATTAACTTATAAAAGAAGTCAATTTTTTAGGAGAAGCCCATCACCCACCGAAACTATCTCAAACACCTATTTTTCCATCGTTTGGCTTTTACTCACCTCCGTTAGGCTTCTTTTGATTTCTGTATGCCATGCTAACAAAAAAAAAAAAAAAAAACTGTTGATTAGATGATAAAATATCTAGTAAATAAAAATAAAACATACTTTTAACTCATTTTTTTCTTTTCTTGTTAATTAGTAGCTTTCAAAAAAGAGACAAGTCATTAATGATTGCTAGAAAAGTCAAAATATTAGCTTCCGCTGATGGATTTGGATGAGAGCATCTACTTTCGAATACTTGCAAGTTATGATCACATTTTCTAGTCCAAGATATCATACTCCTTCCTCATTCCCTTGTTCTTATCATCTTCATCTTCTTCCGTTGATCTCTTTAATTTTTCATGCGCCTTTTATGGGAATCTTTTAAAATACTAAATCCCTTTTAACATATTAATATTTATAGGTAATTCAAAACGGAATTAAACTTGAGGACGATTATACTGTGCCAGTCTAACTTTGATTATGTTGAATTTAAATTGCCACTCTACTTCAAACTATAACAGTTGTTCAATACTCGTGTGTGTTTTAAGGGCTTAAATTGAATTTGAATCATTGTTTATCTCAATCCAAACCTCAATGTACGAGTTAGTTGAAATACTTGCTTGGATATATATATTAAATATAAAATCTCAATTCCTTTTATTGATTATATAATCTTTTTTTCAAACAATCATATTGAGGTTGTCAGCAAAAAGGGCAGTATCCAAAGCAAATAATTAAATATGATATTTTAGGAAAATTAATATATATTTATTATTATAATTAATTACACTACTCTTTATAAATTAGTTATTTAACTCATATGAAGTGACATTATGACGAGAAACATGACAACATTCTCAAAAGTTTAGAATCATATGTTTGCCAAAACTAATCTTTCTTTTTTTTTTCAAACAATCATAGCTAATTGTAAAACTTCTTTCACTCACTCTTTACCTTGAGAGCTCTCTTTTTGCATCATGCAAAATCACTTACATATAAAAATATATAGGATTGAGGAACAATTTTGTCCTTAAAGTTTTTATTTAGCGGTGATTTTGACTTGAAAGTTTTTCAGAAAGCAATTTTGTCCCGTAAATATAAAATATGAATCAATTTTTTCTTTGCCATTATTCCAGTTAATTTTGACCTTTAGTTGATCAAATATATTAAGTTGATAGTTCACTTGTCATTTGCATTATTTTTGTCAATGTGCAAATTTGTGCTGGAAGTCTATGTGTCTTTTACCTCATCTTTTTTTCAAACTTACATTTAAAACTTTCGAGAAAAATTTGCACCTTAATAAAAATAATATAGATAACATGTAGATTGTCAGTTAAGTATATTTAGTCAACTAACGTTCAAAATTAACTGACATAATTATCAGGGAAAAAATTGCTCTTTTTTATATTTTCGGGACAAAATTACCTACCAAAAAACTTCTGGAGTAAATTACCTTTAGGTGAGAACTTGTGGGGGTAAAAATACCCCTTGATCCTTATACATATATCATTCTTAAAAGCTCGTGTTACATAGTTTTAAAAAAAATAAAAATAATATTTGAAGTAAAATATTAGGTGGTAATATATGTTTGATAGCTTATGGACGTCATGATCACCTCAACAGATGCCAGAGCCAATCTATATGCATTGTGGTTAATAGTTAATACGAGTACTTACTACATATTGCCCTTGCTCCCTCAACGTCAATAGCTGGGGTCTATTTAACGAGCACGCCTAGTTAAATGAAGACATTAATTTGATTTGATTTTTTTTGGCTAGATATCTTTTTTAACACGTACATAAGTAAAAAGTATTTTTATATTGGATAATAGTTTTATAGATAAGTTTTTACCACTGCGATGATTATTGTATATAGTAATAGTTAACCTTTTAATTATTAAGAAGTGTTGTGGTAAAAAATATCAAGCAAATTTTGTTTCTTTAAAAAACTTTCATTCGTTGTTTTAAAATGGACACCATAAAAATGATGCATTTTTGAAAAAAAAGAGACACTATAAGTTACATACTTATGACGTCTGTTTTGAAAAAGGGATGCCATAATGCCCTTAAAGTGTTACAGACTTTACTATATTGCTTACATAGACGTCTGTATGAAAAGAGACGTACAAATAACCTAAAAACGGACGTTAAAAGTGATTTCTATAGTAATAATATATGTAAAGATATTATTCTTTATCACTATCATCCCCACTGAAATTGCACGTGAGTCAAATCAACTGACTAATGCAGATTGATTATTCCAGCAATAATAATATTAGTGAGGATCAAATAAATCAAGCGATCGAGCTGCCAAAGCACAATAATGCATTGAAGATAAGCTCAATCAATCATTAATCGTATGCCTATTCTAACTAGCCTCATAGACCTCTCTAATCTGTACTGGTGTATATGAATGATTAGCACATTATCCCACTGTATTAAAAGGGTCAAGTTTCAGATCAACAACAACACACTTGAAATCTGTGTTCACATACTGTATGTGGGGCAGAAAAAGATTTGGCATAATGGAGTAAGAAGAGATTCGGGTAGGGCAGACAAGAAAATAATACGAAGTGACGGGAGGCACAAACATGAGTTCCTTGTACTGCGTTTCTAGTAAGCACCAACAAAACACACACACACACACACATATATCTCTGTTGGTTCTCACAAATTATTTAATTCACTGATAATTAGATTCCCCATCTCAAACTACATGTACTTGTCTTTTCACTCACCAAATATGTTGTTCTCATGGTGCTTGTTTGGAATGACATTTTTTTTTGGTTAGGCATAGATATACTATCCATGGAGACAATTAATCAATGTCAGACATTAAATGTGACCACCTATCTCAACGAGAATTTAAATATTGATTCATCATGTTGTAAGAGACTAACCCTTCCACTAGACCGAATCCTCACTAGTGTTTGAATTGGTATTTTGAAGTCTCAATCTTTTCAATCATGATTTTACGGTCTACGTGGTAAATCTGTAGAGAAGGTTTGTTTTGGATTGCATGAAAGTGCTTATCATAAGCAAAATCCAAAGAAGTAATGGTATTTTCTTCAAAATGTTTCTTGAGACATGGACTCGTATTTGTCCTTCCCAAAGCATCACATGGACTTGTGTTTCCACCCACGTTTGAAGCCCAAAGACCTCTTGTGTGAAAGGCCATGCTATACTTGGACTTTATAGCAAAAAAATATTATACTTGGACTTTCACTTACGGCCTCAACTTTAAAAAGCTTTATTTTATGTCTAAAAAGCCCAAGCGATATATCCATATTTTAACACATATTTTCATATCTTTTTATGTGATTTTATCTTTATCATTGAGCTTACATATGATTATTTTGGATTAAAAGGTATTACACAAAAATATGTCATAAAAAGTGCTTATTTGTCAACTGATTTTATGATTTCTCTTTATTGGATTAAAAGGTATATTTGTTTGATTTCAGGGCGGTGTAAAGGAGTTTTTTTTTTTTATATGAAAAAGTTTTGGAGGGGTTCAACATCAGTCCCCCACCAAGGCCGCAAGGGCTCTTTGAAAGACTTAATGAAGACTTACGAGATCGCCTACCAAAGAAGTCCCAGCGACGGCAACGAGAATCGAACACATATCCCTTTGGGACTTGAACAAATCCCTTACCATTTATGTCAACTTCCTTTGGCGGTAGTGTAAAGGAGTTTGTAGGATAAGGCTGAAGACATTGACAGAAGCCCAGAGGATGAAGAAACAAGCTTTTGGAGTCGAAAGGGAGTGAAAATTCAAAGGTGCTAGAGGACCCATGAAAAACAAGGCCTTAAAATTAGTTTTAAGCCAACTTAAAGCATAGATGGGGCCCATACATGTCAACCTATCGACTATACTCTTTATATGGTCTCCATTACCATCAAGTAAGCCCAAATGACATGTCTTTCTTGACCCGAGAGATCAAACGACGCCACCAACAATTTATGAAGGGCAAGGGAGTGATTTCATAAAGCCTTCTTTCTAACCATATCAAGAAAGGTATCACGTTAATTAATGAAGGGTACAATGGTCATTGTGCATGGTTTTCTCCCTATCAAACACCTAAATGACATCAACCAAAAATTCAAAAGAAGAATTGAGCATCAAGAAACAAGGTTTTAGGGAACTCATAAATTTAAGAAACTATCTCCAATTCTAATCCTATTAGGAATAGGAATCCTTCACAACCTTGCATTCTAAGTAACCAAGAAACAAGTGACACCACTTAGTTCATCAAAACAATTTAGGAAACCTTCATCCAAGGTCAATTAGGACTCTTAAATCATTTCCTAAAGCATAAAAGATGTAGCTCCAACTTATCCTAGTCAAATTAGGAAACCTTTCTATCTTGCATCTAAATATGTGGCATTTAGTTTCCTATTTTGGAGCAAGCTTGACCACCACTCATTTACCTCTCCATGTAGTGATTTAGGCATTCAATTAACTTTAGGAAACCTTGGGAAACCCTAAGAAAGGTCAGCAAAAACAAAGCCCTAGTGATCACACTCAACTTATGAAACTACGATGACTTACTCCTAAACTAAAGGCTAAAACTTTCATATTTTGTGCCTTATCTTGACTAATTACCTTCATCACCATTATGACCAATTGATTTCATCCAAAGCACATTAGGAAACCTAAGGAAAGTGTCTAAAAATGGGTTGCCACGTTCACCTTTCATTCTTATGCAAAATTGAGTCATCATACACACTAAGCCTAGAACACTCAACTATAGAGGCCACCAGTTGTACCCTAGCTTATTCCCATATAAATTTCATGTGTTGGAGGTTCAAGGGAGGAGGATTTGGACACGTAATCATGAGAGGATAAATTCCTTATGCTTCTTGGTGATGGATACTATGGCTTGAGCTTGGGAGCTTTAATTAGGGGAGTATTTGCTTTCCAATTAATTTTCTCTTCAACAATGATGATTTTCCTTTGTTAGGAATTATCTTGATTTGGATTTGAGACAGAGATTATTGTTATAATCTTTGTTAGTTGGATTATTGTCATTTGAATTGAGTTGTAAGACTTGAATTTTGATTTTCTATATTTCCATTTGCATTCATCGAAATGTTTTTGCTTAGCACATTGCTAGGTATGATAATGGATATATGTTGTTATTGAGTGTCTCCATGAGCATTCATTATTAGGGAAGCAAGTTTTATTAACTCAATTTAAATTGTACACCAAGTGATTTTTAAAATTGGCTTAGCAAATAGTTGTTATCTAGCGTTTAGGATAAATATTTGTTAAGTATCACTTGATTCAAACCGTGTTTGGAGTTTTTAATTAGATTTGGTGAATTAATTAACTCACACATCAATAGGAAGGCTAGGATAGCCATAGGTTCACTTCCAAAGAGCATTCCATCATTAAATTCCCTAAATCCAATTTCATACTTTCATTCATTGTTTTATTAAAAATCCGAAAAAATAGTAGTTTAGATTGTTTTCCATCATTAAAAAAAATAAAAATTTAAAATTCATCTCAATGTTTCTGTCACTTAGTTAACCTAGTAATTAAATAAAATACTGCATAAGAAAATACGACCTAAATTTTGCCCTTCACTACATAATTTAGTTTATTTTTATTAAAACTGAGGGGACCAAAGGTTTTAAATCACCAAGCCTAAGAGTTCACATTATATACTTAGAGTTAGGTGCTTATTATGTAAGCATATTTTTTTTAAATTTTTTATATATTGTATTTATTTAAATTTAAATTATATGTTTCTTTTTCGGGATGTTTTTTGTAATCAAGTATCTCAAATTAATTAATTTATAGTCTTGCATTTGTCCGTAACATTAGTATTATGAAAATTAATTAATTTGAGATATTGGATGTAAAAAACATCCCGTAAAGTAACATATAATTTAAATTTAAATAAATACAATATATAAAAAAATTAAAAATATGTTTATACCTCTAATTAGAGGTATAAACACCTAACTCTAAGCATATAATGTGGACTCCCAAGGCTAATGTTTTCTTCCTGTTGTTTTGGGCCAATAGGCCGAACATTTTCAAGGCTAGGCCACGTAATAAGTACTATTTTGTATCTAAATATAAGTGACTTACCAAACGCATGTGGTTACTATTTGGATTCTTAAGAGGTCCAGGGTATTGCAGTAAAAACCACTCGTAATCCTTGTATGGAGCTACCACCTGTTGGGAGTATCGTCGCTTCATCGCAAAACCCGAGTGGTTACACACTTACCACCATTTTTTTATATCAAAAATAAATAAATATAAGTGACTTGTACACCATTCTAGGAATGCATTGAATTAATAAAATTTTCTGTATTTTCCTTTATTAAATTTTTTATCTGTATCTAATTTACAAATAATTTTCACATTTTATCTACTATTTCTCTCTTTCCAATTAAAATTAAACGAGAGTAAAATTAACAAAACATCATTAATTACCCCACTGACTTATATCTTATATCTTAGGAATAAGGGTCATTTTTCCTTATAAGTATTTGTGAAGAAGTCACGAGTAACCTGAAAGGTTTTTTTTGGGTTGAATAGCATCGCAAATGTATTAGATACGTTGGAATATTGCCTCACTATTAAAAACTGTTAAATTTAACTGATATATAAACTTGTCAGTAAATACATGCTACCTCACCTTCCAAAATCAGTAACTAATTAGCGACTTATATTCTTATATTTAGGCACAATGTGACACTATTATAATTTGGGTTAAGGTGCAAAAATAACATGAGCTTTTGTGGAAAAGGCCTAAGTTAGAAGTGTTTTTTTAGATGCAAAAATGTTATAAAAGTGGAGCAAAAGTCACATATGCCGTTAAAGTGGATGATGTTTACCGTGAAATTAGACGGTTTGACTAAATATGGTGATGTGTTCAATGGTGGGGTCCACAATGGTGTCCATGTCAGCAAAGTTTGGGTTGATCATGTACCCGACGAAGACCCTCTGAAATTTCCAACCTCCCTCCTACTCTTTCTTCTTCCTCCTTCCTTCATCTTCCTCATCATTTCTTTTCGCTTCTCTGTTCAACCTCCCCAAAAAAATTCACCCATCCTCTTTTTAATCCCAAAAAACGCAAGCTAGTTATATGTCAGTTTATACAATTTTCTCCACAAACAAACTAGCTCCACACTTGGTTTCTCCTTGAAGCCAAGCTTCTCATCATAAAACAAGGAAGAGAAGACCCAACAAAGACCATACCTTTTCTTCAAGCTTTTTTTTTTTTTTTTTTTTTTTAATCTCTTGCTTCCCATAAAATCTCCATCTTCTTCATCACGAAGCAATCGACGCTGTCGACGGCAGTGGATCTAGAATCGGTGGAGGTAAACGAGATTGGGCACTTGTTAGGGTTGGGACACTCATCAGTGGAGGAGGCGGTCATGTACCCGACGATATCGTCGCGGACAAGGAAGATGACTCTAGCGGACGACGGTATTCAGAGGATTCAACAGCTTTACGGATCAAATCCTAATTACAATGGTCGCAAAGCTTTAATGGAAGTTGATGACAAAATTGACCGCAACAACACCGTGTTATGTAAGCCAATGTTTAATTTATTGTGAAATTAAACATGGGGCTTGCAGCTCCAAATTATAGATAGTAACAGAGAAATTCCAAGGAAACATAGGTAAACAATGTAATTAAATTTATTAGAAAGAAGAATAAAAGTTACGGTGATTCTGGAATTGGGACTGTGATCCTTGTTGATGGTGGAAGAGAAAGCATCCATGCCAATCACAAAGCTATCAGATTTCTCAGGTGTGTATTGAAATGCGTCTATGTGATGTGAAACAAAGATTTTTTGGTGGCTCTGCTATTTTCTGATTCAGCGGCACCGCGTGAAGAAGACGAAGAACTTGACTCCTGAAAAAGCATCTGTGAATGGAATTTGTGAGGTGTTGATGTAGAATGATCCAGAAATTCGTGGCGATGAAGGAAATCAAGGGAAGATTGAGAAAACAAACACCCTTTGGAATTTCCGCCATTTTTGTCGCTTTCAAAAAAGAAGAAGCCAAAGTCGGAAGTGATCTGTAGAGGTGAGATTTATCTGTTTTTTTTATTACTTTTCTGTGTTCCTGGGTTGTCTGGTGGTGTTTTTGTCTTATGAAATAAGCAGATCTGAAGATCTGGGTCAATTCCTCTTGGATGGACTATTTGTATGAACGTTATAAGATCCGACTCTCCTGGTAGTTCGGATCTGCGTTCTTGGGGCAGATCTAAAGAGCGTTCTTTGTTGTGTGGCCAAGGTCACCAGATCTGATTCAACAGAGGAGCAGAAGATTTCTTCTAGACATCATGGGTCTTCTTACATCTGAGATTGGGTTTTTTGTGTTCTTAACCCCAATATGGGGTAACTGTACATTTCTCGTTGCAATTAACGCTTTATAAGGAGGTGTCTTCGTTTAGGTGGGTTTTACAACCATCACCTTCTTCGTTGCCTTTTCTAACCCAGGATATTGAGGAAATTTCTGCTTTTTTGCATGATTCTACTTCTACTTCTAAATATTTTATGTACGGTGATTTGCATTTGTTTTTGTTTTTGTTTTTGATGTATTTTGTTGTCTTGGATCTGATCCTTTCTTACCAGATCCAGGATATTGTACTTGTTTTTAGTATTAATATAAATAGCTTTCCGATCAAAAAAGTTGGAAGTGATGAATAGATCGAAGGAACACATTTGGCTGACATGCACACCACTGTGGACCCCACCATTGAACACCTCACCATATTTAGTCAAACCATCTAATTTCACGGTCAACGTCATCCACTCTAACAGCATATGTGACTTTTGCTCTATTTTTATAATCTTATAGTACTTTTACACCTAAAAAAGACTTGTTATTCTTTATTTTTCCGACAAAAGACACGTGTATTTTTATACCTTAACCCTTATAATTTCCTTTGGACTTTTTTTTGTCTTTATTATAAGTTTAGTTTTAGAGTAATAAATGAAGTTTTTTTTTTTTTTTTTTTTTTTTTTTTTACTCTAGTTAATTATAATAAACAAAAAGAATGTATCGATATTGTTAACGCAAAATTGAAAATATATCTTATAATTAATAAGTTAACTAATCATCTCGATACAGGAGAATTAGTGAATTTACGAATATTACTAAGTGGTAACTGACAGCAATGCACTCTGGGAAAAAGGAAACTAACTTGCCCACTGTTTTCCAAGTTAGGATGATTGGATCCCTTCCCCTGAAATGAATTATGACTGAACCAGTCGATGAATGAATCTGGCTTTACAGGGACAGGATTTCAGGGCCTCACGGGTCTCTCCATTATTAGCTAAAGCCTAAAGCCCTCCTTCCACCTGTTTTTGTATTTCTCTCTGGCCACTTCCTCCCTCCCCTCCAACTCTCTCTTCTCTTTACCCCACACACATGCTTCTCATCGAGCATACATAATTACAGCGACCATGTCCATTTCAATTATTCAATTTTGTCAGCAAACCATCGCATTCCATTTCCATTATTCCTTTAATATAACCTCATCCTCTTCTTCCTCTTGTCCTATTTCACCTTTCCCTCCAAATTTCATTCATTTTTTCCTCTTAACCCTATGACACGGCTATTTCGATCTAAATCCTGTCAATTTGTTGGTCGCACTGAGTTCAGCCCATCTCCTCCGAGTCCGTTTCTCTGCAATTTTAAAAAGCCGGAGGAAGAGAAAGAAGAGTTGGTGGGAGATGATGATGATTTGAGGAAACCCATCTCAAAAGATGGCGCGACAGCTGATAATCAATCTCATTTTGCGATATTGAATGTTGTGGTGGAGGTGTTGAAAAAGTCGCTGGTGACATGTAGTGTAGAGAAGGATGATGATTCTTCCATGGATATCAGCTGGCCGACGGAGGTTCGTCATGTCTCCCACGTCACCTTCGATAGGCTTCATGGTTTTCTGGGTTTGCCTTCCGAGCTCGAACCAGAGATCACCAGAAGCGCCAGGTAGTGATATTAGTGATTTAATTAATTATAATCTTATAAATGTCTTTTTATTTATTTGGTATTAGCTCTTAGATGACGTTAATTTCATCCAGTGCCAAGGTATTTGGGGTTTCTGCAGAGTCAATGGAGTGTTCTTATGACGACAGGGGGAACCGTGTCCCAACAATTCTGCTGTCAATGCAAAAGCAACTGTATTCAGAGGGAGGCCTTGAAGTAATTAATTTCTGAAATCATTTAATTAATTAATTTGGTTTTGAGGTTTAATCTAAGACTGACCAATTCTTTAGGTAGAAGGAATATTCCGAATTAATGGTGAGAGCAGCCAAGAAGAGCATGTGCGTGGTCAGCTGAACAAAGGTCTAGTCCCACATGGAATCGATGTTCATTGTCTGTCTGGTTTGATAAAGGTACCTATGGAAACTTAGAAACTTAATTATGTGTTCTGGTTCTATAATAAAAGGAAACCAATGTAGTTATTTTCATTTATTAGTCAGCATCACACTATTGATTCTTCATATATCATGTTTATATTATAGAATAATGTTGTAGCAAAACTCTTGTTAAAAACTTCATTTTGAGGATCCTTTTTATGGCTTTGTAGGCTTGGTTTAGAGAACTTCCATCTAGAGTGCTTGATTCTCTCACCCCAGAAGAGTTGGTAAATTGTAACACAGAAGAGGATTGTGCTAATTTAGTGAAGTTACTTCCTCCAACAGAGGCAGCACTGCTTCGCTGGGTCATCAATTTGATGGCTGACGTTGTCGAGCATCAAGAGTTCAACAAGATGAACCCGCACAATATTGCTATGGTTTTTGCGCCCAACATGACCCAGGTTACTTTCTCATATTATTGCATTACCTTAATGTATTTGGAGACTGAGTCCCACGTTGTGTACGTCAATGGGGTATTTAAGTGAGTTGTCCTCTTACCTCAACTAATAGCTTTTGGGGTAGGGTTCCTCATCACACCTAGATACCTATCAGAGACAAATTGTAATCAAGCCTCCGCAACCATGTCTTCTAATTTTACTCATTTGTGGAGCGCTTGCTCTAAACTCATCCACAGTGTATTAAGAGTTTATTAGCTGGTGTTATGCAGATAGTGGATCCTTTAACTGCGTTGACTCAAGCAGTTCAAGTTGTGAATTTCCTCAAGACATTGATTCTGAAGGTCCTAAGAGAAAGAGGCAAATCAAATACTGAGGCGAGGCAGCTTTCTTCATGCTCAGCTTCTCCCTATTTTGAAGCTGATCTGCTTCCTGTAAACTTTAACTGTGAGAAAGCTTGTGAGAAGAGTGAAGATTCTTCTGCCAGAAAGCCAAGTTTTAAGGATAACTTCATAAGGACTTCAACTTTGGGAAGAATAGAGTGGAGAATGAAGGAGGAACTGTGGGGTTGTGAGGGTAGTGAATGTGTTGTGTATGAAAGTTCGCCTTCTAGACATGAGATAGTTGGAAGTTTAGGGTACAGATATAGGAGATGTGAGGGGGATCCTTGGCTAAGATTGAGGAAGAAAATACATAAGCTATGGAGGCACCCTGTATTCTTGTGGAACAAAGGCAGGTAATTTTTTTAATTAAGCACATGCAACTTCAAGTCTTGTGGGGAGCAGAATGAGGGAGAAGAAGCTTGGGCCTTAGCTTTGAGTAGTGAAAGTTTTAAAAGTTTCACAGTTTCTGTGCATTCAGGAAAATATGGAGAAGAAAGGAGAAGAGAGATCCTACTGTAGATATAAATATGCTCCTTTTGGTTCTTAATATAAGAGCTAATTGATTTTGTTTTAGAAAGATTAAGGAAGCTAAAATAAGTTAATTGAGCATATCATATGTCATGTATCATTAGATTATATGTCAGTTTATAAATTAGGCAAATTAGTTTGGAGAAAAACGATAAATATAAAAATACTTTAATGTAACTTATAGGAATTTTTTCTTCTCACAAATACTTAAATTTTTTTGATCGATTTCTTAAGAAAAAGCCAACTATAGCTTTTAGATATGACAATTTTTAGGGAAAATGAGAAGCATAGGGAAAACATATTTTAAAATTAAATAAAAATGTTTATATTGAAATCCTTTGCACATCCTCCATATTCTAAGGGTTAAGGGGCTCTTTTCCTTTGAAAGTTTTCATCGAGGGGTTTTACCCTAAAAAATTAAATTTAACTTTGAAAAAAAAAAAAAAAAAAAAAAGTAAATTACATATTGAGTTCTAACATAAATTTACACATTAACAAAAATGACGTGGATGATATAAATTACTACCTCAACATATTTAGTTAACTAAAGGTTAAAATTAACTGGGATAATGGTCATGAAAAAATTGATCATTTTTTTTACACTTCAAATGCAAAATTACCCTTCGTTGAAAACTTTTAAGACAAAATTGTCCCTTAAACTATATTCTAAACATATTCCTAGTAACATCTCACACCTCCCAACCTTGTTCCTTGTTAAAATTTTTGGGTATTGTGAATTGTCTTGCGTTATAGCATGATTTTATCACGTGAACAAACAAATTAAAGACGATGGTTGAGAAACAATCGTCAGGCATTGGTGAACATAGTCGCCAATGGTGGTGGTGGTGGTTGCTGGCGAAGCACATGGTTACCATCTGTGAATGAGGAGACAAGAGGGAGGCTTGACTTGAGGGTAAAGATAACAAATGAGAGAGGAAGTTGACTTCATGGCAAGTGGCAGCAATTGAGTTGCCCCATTTTATACAAAAGTGGTTTTATAAAGAGTTAATATAATTTTTTATCCCTTAAATTTATCCTTATTGTAATTTTAGTTCTTTAAATTTTAAATAAGAGATTTTGATCCTTCAAGTAGCAAAATTGTCCAAATTTTTATTTAATGACAGGAATTAATATTTTAAACGGAATAAAACATAAGAGACTTAGTGCAAACTTAGGAACTCCATATCCCTTTCATAAATTAAAGCGAATTGCAATCTATTAAACCCACCCGTTTTGAGACTATTCATCGTGTTTTCCCCTTCTCGGGTCCTCAAGGGCCCAAGAACTTAAAGACTGTGAAATGAAATGAATCTTTCCACGTTTGTGTTTTGTTTGTTTGTTGACGTAGTATTGTAAAAATGAATCTATTTTAGTTTGAACATTATTTGAAACTTGTAGCATAGAAAAAAAAAAAAAAAAAAACCCACGTGCGCTAACTTAGAAAGGACAGTGCTGAAAGGATCTTTCTAAATACGATGCATGAACGAAAGACATAAAAATAGGACTTTGAACCAAGACATATATTATCTTGGAATAATCCTAAATATAACATATAACGTCTTGTTTCATGCATGGGCAAATTAAAGCATCCTTCTATATTTCACACGTGAAGGTGATGTTGGATTTTGAGGCATTATTATCACAAACACAAATTTTACAAGGAGACTTATATGTTTAGGATGACTGTGAGAAAAATATATTTTTTTTTTTTTGGACTTATGGAAACTTAAAATTAAGTTATGTAATTTATAATTGAATTAATGGTAACAGAAGTGACTTATTTTTTAATCTTACTTTTAAAAACCTGATTGGATGATTATGTTCAAAAGTTTATATGAAAAATGACTTCAAAAGATATAGATCTTATTAAATAACACATATCTTTTTAAATGAAAAATATATATTATATGTACATTAATTTTAAGAAAAATATTAAAATTGAAATAATAATAATAAAATAATTAATTCTGTAAATATTAAATATTTATTTATAATTTATTTATTATTCATATATTAAATGAATAAAGGTGATGGTGCTGCTGGGGTAAATAATACCAATGTCCAAGCTTGGGGGAAAAAAAACGTCCGAGAAAGGAGAGGAGATGGAGAGAGAGAGAGAAAATTAAAAGTGGGTGACATAACGGTAATTTTCCCTTTTTTTCCCAACATAGCAACCTAGATTTTGCTTTTTATTTTTAATTTTTATATATTGAAATTTTAGGAAAGGGATTGGGCTCACCTACAATTTAAAGGTAAGGGGAAATCTCCCTTCCTTCTAGGTGATACCAATGTTAGGCAGGGCGAAATAAGCAGCTTATATCATATAAGCCTAATAAACCTAAAACTGTACCAAACATGAGAAAAAATTTTAAAAATCCCTAATCTTGCTTTTACCCCTCCAATTTGCTTTTACAACATGATGGGCTCATTACTTGCAATTCTTACAAAACAAAACAATATTATTAGCAGAGTTTCAATTAGAGAGGAGCCCAACCCCTTTCCTAAAATTTTTTTATCTTCTTCATGTCATTAGACTACCTTTTGTCATCCTTGGCTTACTTCCAAGGCCTCTCTCTACCACAATTCTTATAGAAGAAATAACACTCTAGCAACAATCATTTCCTACTGAAATGTGTTCGGGCAACTTTGAACTTGATTATTAACTCTCAATTCTACACAAACACTGAAAGAGAGAGATTTGATATCTTTAACCTTTCAACTAAGTCCTTAATCTTAACAATCACAAAGATCTGAATGCCAATATCTTTCATCAAGGCATCATCTCCTCCTTGAAATTGTCCTTGTTTCTTTTCTGTTTTGAAACTAATAATGTATGATTCAGTTATTTTGCAAATATGATTTTTACTATTCATAAAAAAAAAATAAAAAGTAACAAAGCTTAGGGGGTATGTATCAAGATTAAATTCATGAACTAAGATCATCCTCATCTTAACTCATTAAGGAATTTTTGAATCAATTCATGTGGTGCGTTGGTCGTATATATCATCTCTAGCTAATATTTTATTCAATCCATTAGTCATATATAGACATGTTTCAATAAAATATTGTTTCAGTCGCTACTTTGATCTTAATCATTATTTCATCGCCTTTTTCACATTTTTGTCACTCATGAATTCAAATAAAAGGGCAATGAGCAATCAAAACAAAGCAGTTTTGTGCCGTCCGTCCATAGAATTTTTTATTAACTGTAGTTGTTTTCTCATAATTTTAAACATGACATAATTAAAGGTGAACCACTTGCTTGTAAAATATATTATCGGAGGCACCATTGCTTTGTTTTTTTTATTAAAAAATTTCGCTCAGGTGCTGCGCATTAATGGAGGAGTAATAGGAAAATAAAGGGGAAAATATATTTTGGGTTTTTTACTTTTTTTTTCTCCTCTTAGATATTAATTTCTTAATCAAGGGCAAAATTGTCATTCACCTCATTCTCATTCTCACCATACCAAACAAAAAATTTTCTATCAAAAATTTTATTTTTCAGTGTATACCAAACATCTTTGTGATAAAATATTTTGCATTTCTTTTCATTTCATCTCTTTCCAACCCCTTTTTTAAACCAAACTAACAAATCTCACCCTTTAAGGACATTATAGTTGATGTCAGGTTGTGCTTATTAAAAAACTGACAAGTTTTATCTAGTCATATTCTCAAAGAACAAAATAATTTAACAAATCACTTGGCTAAGCTAGCTCATAATATTGTAGGAAACTTTAATCTTTTTGATCACTCACCACTTTCGTTCCAGGAGACGGTAGTTGGTGAATAATAAGTTTGTAGTTTTTTTTTTTTTTTAATGTTGTAAATGTTCTTATGAGTTATTAATTAATTCCAGTTTTCATTTAAAAAAAACAAACAAACAAACTCTTAATACGATTAGGATTTAAGAACTTTAACTGCTGCAGCAATATCACTAGCCTCCCACGTGTTATATATATATAGTATAGATTAATCAGAGAGAGGTGTGATTATAATATAATAAAGGAATTATATTATAGTACATAGTAAAGCAATGAATCAAGCTAGTGTCGTCAATCAGCAGTTGCAAAATCAACAGGAACTTAGCATGATACGAGGATATAATAAACTAATAATAACCTCGTAATATATTCAAGGAGAGGACGAGACATCCTAATCATAACGCGCGTGTTTTTTTATGTTTTACGTTAACAAATATACTATAATAAGAAAGTTAAAGGGGTATGTATATGAAGCCGCATTACAATAAAATCATATGCGCGCCATATATTTTAGTACATAAACAAATGGTTTTACCACGTGGTACAAAATAATTATTGCTTAGTTTAATATGATTAATTCATGGGAAAATGATAAGAAAATACTACTTGAACTTTAAAATCTCAAATGAGTGAGTTCCATTGGAGTTGTTAATTGTTTTATTGTTACTATTAATCCTATTACACTTGTTGGCAACAGGATTTTAATGTTTGAGTGATTTTTTTTTTTTTATTGTTTTAATCATGGTATGTACGTCCAAAGGTGGATCCATATATACTATTGGGGGGGCACGTGCCCACCCTTAAATTTCTTGTGTGTGTGTGTGTGTGTGTGTGTTTGGGGGGGCACGTGCCCACCCTTAAATTTCTTTTGTGTGTGCGTTTGTGTGCGGTGTGTGTGTGTGTGTGGGGGGGGGGGGGGGTTTTTGGGGGTGAACATCTCTATTTTTTCCCCTCATCTCTTACTCTCTCAAAGCCTCAAAAGGAGATTTCTGGCGACTCTGTGAGACTCCCTCTTCCTCCGATGGATAGTTGAATGATTGTTTAGTGTCTTATATTGAAAAAGATGTATTTGATAACATTGATAATGAGACAATTATGATGGAATCCCAAAAAATAAGGCTTAAAAAGATGACATTGTAATTATTTTTATTATTAAAATATATGGTGTCCAGCCTTACTATTTTTAACAACACTTAGTCTTACTTTTCCCTTTATATTCTTTTATTTTTTAATATATTTAAAGCTTTATCTATAAAAAAATTTTCGGGGGCGCGGCAGAAACCCCACATCTTCCCACTAATGGTGCCCCCTTCCATAAATTCCTAGATCCGCCCCCGTGTACGTACGTCATTTCATCTCCCAATTGTTATTAAAAAAAGTTTGGGAGAATTTCTTTTAGTCCCAAGAAACCAAGAAAAATTCAACAGAGTTTTAAAGGGAAATTTAGATGTCAGAAAAAGTCTTATTAACAACTCATTTGTGGGATTAATAATGCTTATTTGTGGGATTAACAACTTCATCTCGTAGAGGTAACAACTCTTAAAGACTTTTCTCGACATCCAAATTTTCTTTAAGACTTTTTTGACATTTTCTTAATCTTTAAGACCTAAAAAGAATTTTTCCCAAAAACTTTTTGGAGGGGAGATGAAACTCACACGTCACAAAAGGTCGAAACGGAGCACATAAGGTGCTTGTTACCTTATGTGCTTCTTACATAGAGGGATGGATGAGCACTTTTTTTTTTAAATTTTTTTATATATTATATTTATTTAAATTTATATTATATGATATTTTTTGGAATTTTTTTTGACCCGTATCTCAAATTAATTAATTTTCATGATCTTTGGTATTACATGAGAAAATTTCTCGAATGCAGGACCTGGAAATTAATTAATTTAAGATACTAGGTGTAAAAAAATTCCAGAAAACCACATATAATTTAAATCTAAATAAATATATTATATAAAAAAAAAAAAAATAAAAAAATGTGATCATCCCTCTAATAGAAGGACAAGCATAAAGATACACATAAGGATATACACCTAATGTAAACCCAGGTCGAAACACAAGTGTCGTGGTAGATTCTGCTTTGCAGGTCCTCAAAAAAGAAATCTACTGGCCTAGATTTTGTCTGATTTCTCAGTTACAAATTACGTACAAACTAATTATTCCTCAGTTAATTAATTAAAAATAAATAAATGCCCGAACTATATCCAAACAAAACTGGACAATGTTGGGTTTGAGACTTTGAGTAAATGACAAGATGAATCGAGTTAATTACGTAACAATTTCCTTAATCTCTTTCTACTGGGCACTATTACAGAAATCGCTTTTTAGATCAGATATCTTTGTCCAACATTCTTTTTCTTCTTCTTTTTACACTGGTTCTGGTTCCCAGCTTATTTCGAAGTGACTCATCCCTATCCATCCTATAAAATGGGTAACAGCACAGTGACAATACCACACAAAAAAATATCAACGTCGATCAACTTCAACTTGACTATAAAATTACACAATTTTATAGTAATAATAATAATAATATATGCTATTCATTTCTCAATATTAAAGTAATAAGCAAATACAGGTAATATAAGAGAACTGAAGGCCACAAGAGAAGAGGAACCAGCAAAACAACAAGAGAGAGTACAGTTAAGTTGGAATTGAATCTTAAAACACGAAAGGAATTCCGCAACAACCAAACCGTATAGAGAAGTGTTACTCTTATTATAAATATAAAATTTAATTGACTTTTTTAATTAAATTATTTTAAAATATTTATATTTATTTTTTTTTTTTCTAACTTATGGACTAATATATAATCTAATACTTCATCCTTTCTTTTTATAAAAGCCCAAAATTTGAATTATCTTAGCTTTTTTTATAAGAAATGGACAAGAGTTATCTGAACATTTAATATCTTTTTCCATTTTTGCCCCTCATTAATTATATGTATTGCATCAATTAAAATGTTGGTTATAATATATTTGTTCTTTTTCTCATTCTTATTTGCCTCTCTAAAATAAGGTATACTTGATAATAAAAAAAGGTTTATTTTAGACATATTTATTATTTTTAATTAATTTTAACCGCTTTCTTAAACTGTTTAATTGGGTTATTGAGCTCTTTTGACCCGAGGAACTAATACGTAATATATGATATAATTAAATAATTTATTTATCATCATTAGTCAATCAAAAGAAAAGATTAACATGGTTTTATATTTAGGATTTAAGAGAGTATTTATGAATCTCCTTGAGATGAGTACTAACAAATTGCAGCTAACTTTCAACTCTCCTCTAGTCTTTTTTATAAGAGTATGAAATTTCAATTATTTTGATTCTTTTCATAAGATCTCATTTGGAGTTGTCTAAACATTTAATAACTTTTACCATTTTTTCCCTAATTAATTTTATTTTCTCTTATAATCTTTTTCCTATATTATATTATATTTTATATTTTTTCTTATCACTATTCTATTTCTCTCTTACTTGCCAATGTGTTTGGAAAAAATAGTTCATTCCTACACATTTATTACTTTTAAACAATTCTAATTGTTTTTAAACTGTGTATTTCGGTTATGACACTATTATCAAAAGGATCGGAGAGAATAGTTACTAAAATTGGGTACCCCCCCCCCCCCCCTTGTTCTTCTTTTAGGGTATATTCTAGAAATCAACTTTTGGTCGCAAATGTTTATTATTACATTTTTTTCCCACTTTACCCTTATTATTAATTGAGATTCAAAGTTAAAAATATTAAATCACATAATTTAAAGAATGACAAAGAAACATTTATCAATTTATGAAAAATTTAACACCTTGTCATTTATTGACATGTAAGAATTAATTGGAAGTACTCTATAATAAAGACTAGAAGGAGTACTTACTATAAGGCCCTTTCAAACTATTTCATACAAATTAAAAATGATAGTTAGGTCATTAAGATTTTCTTAAATTGATATATTTTTTTAACTTTACCCCTACTAATCACTCTTTAGAGTAGGTTAATTATTTTTATAAATTAGGTAAAAATGTCATATATTTAAGATCCGATAGAATACAAACTATTATTTATGATGACTAATTTGATTATTTTGATTCAGTCCTTTACATAAAAAACTTCATTATTTTGTCAAATTTTAGTTTAAATAAATTCATGATAAAAATGTAAAATTACATTTTAAACTTGATTTGTAAACTTGTGAAAAAAAATCAATAAATAATTATTAAAAGTATATAATTAAATAATTAATGGGATAATACAATGTTTGATCTTTTAAGTTTACCTTCATTTTGGTTTTGGTCCTTAAAATTCAACTTGTTCAAGTTTTTATTTAATAAAGTTTTAAATGGAATAAAATTTGAGGGATTAAAACTAAAATGAGGAAAAACTTGAGGAATCAAGAATTATGAATCTATAATTAAGATATTAAAATGATCCATAATTAAAAGATTTATTAATTTATCACACTCAATACTATTTTTTTTGTAAATTTAATGTATAGAGTCAATAAATATGATCAAAAACAAAAAGCTAATACGAATTTAACAACTTTTTATAAATTAAAAATGTACAAATTGTAAAGTTGTTAAATCAACTTTTGCAAAGTTTATCTAAAGTTGCAAATAGCCCAAGTTAATAATAAACAAACACAATTTTGTAAGGTAGCTAAAAATAAACGTTACCTCGCAAGTTCAACTAAAGTTAAAACTATCACAAGTTTAATAATGAATTTGATGAGTTAGAAGCAGCCGTTAGATTCAGAAAGTTAACCCCCGATGATGTTGATATCAACGGACCAGATGGACCATTTAAGAGCCGTAACCTGTAAGAGGATTAGACCCAAAACAAAAAAAAAAGGTGGGGTCATGCGTCTTTAAATGAGTAGCAGATGTAGTTGTTGCGGGGCCCATTTTATGTGTTGTCAATTTCTCAGTTGTTGGCTGAGACGACACATCCGCTTTAATTAATTTTAATAAATATAGACAAATATTGCATCAGCGAATAAAAATGTCAAATTATATGAGTACATCAATGGGAATTAAGCACGTGCGTAAATGCGGCCAAAAGTCACGTGCCTACATGGCCACATTGTCACTGATTTTGATAATTCAAGTCGTGGCTCGGTGCACAAATTGACACGGGACCACCTCGCCACTCCCCCACCCTTCAAATAGATAAGCCTTCTTCGATTTTACCCACATATTATCTCCCATATTATCTACTTGTGTTATTAATATATTAATATTCTAGTAATTCAATTATTTATTAGCCACAAATTGTACACTTCGTTTTTTAAGATTTTGACAAGGGCCTAGGCCCCCACTACTCATTTCTTTTTATTAATCGATAAATTTACAGTTGAAGTTAAGACACAGTAAATAAATAAATACGGCCATGTTCAAGCTCATTTAAAGTTATCCCACTTTAATTTTATTTATAATTTTTTTGACTAAAAATTTAGTTTTATTTATTATAATTTTAAGGATCAAATTTTGTGATAATTTTATCATATTATCAAGTACCAATTACAACATAATTTTAGTTAAAAAATATTCATTCATAAATTGTACCAATTACAACAAATTTTTTAAAAATTACTTATAAGTTTTTTTTTAAAAAATCTAGTACCCTATTTATAAATTCATAAATATGGATAGAAATTTTATTCACCCTTTTGTAAAAAATTAATTATAAATAGGAGGACAATGGGGTACGAAACGAGGTTGTTTTTGTTTGGTGTAATAGCCAATAGGCATTTGACATTTTCATCTCAATCAAATTAAAAGCTCTACTAGTATGCTATCGAAAAAGAAGGCGCTAGTAGCTGATACTTGTAAAGTGCTTAAGATCAATTTTGTTTGATATTTTATGATATTTTGTTAAAAATTACTTATACTTAGGGGCAACATCACTTTTTTTTAAAGAAAACTAAATGTTCTTGAAGTTTAGAAGCGTGGCGAGTTACCCCTCCATTTTATAAATCTAGTTTCAAGATATCAAATGAGTAAAATTTGTGACAATTTTAAGGAAAAAATTCATACTTAACCCAAATAAGAATAAAGTTAAAAATTTATTCCATAGTCATTGAATTAATTACCTTTCTTTGTGATATTTGAGATTTTGTTAAATATTAATTATAAATCGGAGGACAATGTGATGTACGAAACGAGGTTGTTTTTTGTTTGGTGTAATAGCCAATAGCCATTTGACATTTTCATTTCAATCAAATTAAAAGCTCTACTTAGTATGCTATCGAAAAAGAAGGCACTAGTAGTTGATACTTGTAATAAAACTCAAAATCTTCTTAGGTGGACCTTTTCATCAAAGTTTTAAATGCAACTCCTCAACGACTTATGTTCACCTTCCTCACTACAATGCCGTCGCGGCCCTCACTAATGATGTGCTTAATTTATTATGTTTATTACGTTAAATAGATTATTTAATTATAAAAGTTTAAGAAATAGATTATAATTAAAAATAAAAATTTTACATATTATATTGGAACAGTATGGTGATAAAGTGTTGGGTATTGCATGGAATTAATTTGATTATATCCTGAATTCTTACTCATATGACGCCTAAAGTCGCAAATTAAAACAGCAATGACAAGACAGTTATTAGTTAATTAATCCAAATTAGCATAGTTACTGGATTCTTCTGTTTTACTTTCTTGTTCTGGGCATCTGATTTTTTTTTTTTTTTTTACCTCGAATTCAGTGTGTGCGTGTTTCACATGTTTGAGTTTGACTGTGTATAATATAATATATTACTACTACTATTACCAGATGTGTTTCGAGAACATTGATATGATCATTATATATACTTTCATCGGTTCAGGAATAGAAAGTGTATTTTTACTTTTAATTTATTAATTATTGTGTAGATTGTAATTTTCTTTAAAAGAATATAATTAAATAGGAGTAAAATTCTGATTTAAAAGAAGGGTGAAGTTGTAAAGTTATTGTCTTTTAAAATAGAGTTAATTAAATTTAATGTTTAAATATGAGTCATTGTATTTTTCTCACGAAGATTCCATATGATAAAAATTAAAAATTAACTATCATTTCTTTATTTTGATAAATAAGTTAAAGTTATTTATATAAGGTTAACATGCAAATTGGCCAACGGAATATTACGTTAAGATTATAAGATTAAATGTTTTGAAGATATAAATGTTTTGAAGAAAATAAAAATACTTGTTTTAATTCGCCAAAAAGTTTTAAATTATTTAAAACTTGTAAAAAAATAAGATAATATTTCATTGTCTAATTTACAACTTACCCCTTTATATTCGCCTTTAATATTTCATTGTCTAATATTCGCCAAAGTTTTAAATTGTTTTAGTCTATTCGCCAAAGTTTTAAATTATTTATTAGTATTTTTGCTCCCTTCAGAACATTTTTGTGCCTAATGCTTCCAGCATAATATTTCATTGTCTAATTTACAACTTACCCCTTTATATAATGAATAGGACGGAGTGGTTAATATTAATAAAACTGAACACAAGTAAGATTTTTGTTCTTGAACTAAGAGGGTGTTTGGGAAAGACGGGAATCAATAAAAAAAAAAAAAAAAAAAAAAAACTCTTACGCTTTATTACGTATAAAAATCTTAAATATCATTAATAAAACCTGGTAGGAGGGGATATACTAGTACTAAGAATTGATAGATTATAGAGCACATGTGATGTAACTTGTAAGTGGAGCCTATCACAGTGGCAGGTTTTTGCCTTCAAGTGGGAGTACGTGGTGCCTAACCCTTCTTTCATTTCATTTCCTTCTGTTTCCTCTATGCACAATCTCCCCCATTTATTTTTATTTTTTACTTTAACTGACTTTTTCATAAAGACATTAAATTAGTGAAACAGATTACTCTTAACTATGAATATATATCTTTTTTTATACCAAATTTTTTTAAATTATAAACTAATATTTAGCACTTTAATCAAATACAACTCTAATTCTATTTATAAGTCCATTTTGACAAAAAAAAAAAAAAATTTTGATCTTATTTATAAGTCTAATTTCATGTAATTAATAAGATTGTAATAATTTTACCCATATTAATTATACTTATGAAAATAGAGAAAGAAAAAACAATTAAAAATACTCAATCATAAATAAGGGCGAAGTTAAAAATTTATCTCATAATCATTGAGAGAATGACGTGTAGGTTTTAACAAAAGGAAATAATATATTGACAAGTCTCATAAATTGTTAATAATAACTGATTCACTTGTTAATCTATTATCAATTATCAGTATGAATTTTTCTGATATTATTTCTCTTTTTTTTTTTTGTTGCCCATCCGGTATCCAGAGCTTCGCCCTGACTAATCCGAATCCGACCCGGGTCGCACACCCTGGCTATAGTGGATGAGTCTCCAACTGCTTTTCTACATTCACAAGGCTCAAACTCGAGACTTGCTTCTCTTTAATTAGGACTAAAAGTCATTTTAGCTCTCTGTTTTTTTACCCAAAGAGTTTAGGTGACACTATTGCTACAACCTCGCTGGCTTCTCTCTCCATATATTCTCCAGCCCCTCCCATGGCTTGTCATATTAATATATCATAATTCATAAGCCCTCCCCCACATCCCTGGTAACCGTCCTTCCTCCAAAAGCCCAAAAAAGCTTTTCCCAGTCCGTACACCCACCTTCCTCTTCCATGGACGACCTTCCCCTCTACCACTCCTCACCCTCCTCCCTCCTCTCCTTTTCTCACTCTCCGCCTCCGCCTCCGCCTCCATCCTCCTCTCCTCTTCAGAACAAGCTTCAACCCTTACTTCAATCCCAGCCTCACTCCTGGCTCTACGCCATTTTCTGGCAAACCTCCCACGACGACCGCGCCCGCCTCCGCCTATCCTGGGCCCACGGTCACTTCCACGGCTCCGATCATCATCTCCCCGCCACAACAACAACAACTTATTCAAAGGTCTTGAATCTCTCGTCGACGACAACCTCAACGATGCCGAGTGGTTCTACGTCATGTCCTTGACTCGCACTTTTCCTCTCTCTCCTGATTCATCCTCTGCCTCCCTCCCCTCCAAGGCCTTCTCCTCCGGTTCCCCCCTCTGGCTCAATATCAGCCCCCAAGACCTTCAATTTCACGGCTGCGACAGAGCCAAAGAAGCTTCCCTGCATGGGATTCGAACCCTCATCTGTGTTCCCACCTCCCACGGGGTTCTCGAAATGGGTTCCACTGAAATCATTCCCAAGAACTCCACTCTCATCCAACAAGTTAAATCTCTGTACGGCTCCTCCGATCGGATCACCCCACTCCTCACACCCTCTGATAATCAGCCCGAACAAGTTGATTTCTTGGACGTCGATGAGACTATTTCTTTTGCTGACATTGGCATTATCACCGACCGGCCCGAAGTTGAAGATGAAAAGACACTGGTAAATTCATCATGTGGTAATAATAAATCCCGAAAGAAAGATCCTCGTCTGCCGCTCAGATCTTACGTGGACTCAGAGCATTCTCATTCGGATTCCGACGGGCCTATCATAGAGAAAACGCCGCCAAAAAAGAGAGGAAGAAAGCCCGGAGTGGAACGCGAGACGCCGCTCAACCACGTGGAGGCTGAGCGGCAGCGCCGGGAGAAGCTGAACCACCGTTTCTACGCTCTACGCGCCGCGGTCCCGCATGTGACGAGGATGGACAAGGCGTCGCTGTTATCGGACGCTGTCTCGTACATCAACGAGCTCAAAGCCAAGATCGAGAAACTTGAGTCGCAGGCTCAAAGGGAATCCACCAATATGAACAGTGGCAGGAAGGTGAAGCTGGAAATGGCGGACACGGTGGAGTCGACAGTGGAGCAGGCGAGGCCCAGCGGGCGGTGCTTGAGGCAGGGCTGGGGCCTGGGCGGGCTGGAAGTGGACGTCAGAATCATGGGCCCGGACGCGATGATCAGAGTTCAGTCGGAGAACAGGAACCACCCCGGAGCGCGGCTGATGGATGCGCTGCGAGACTTAGAGCTGAGAGTACACCATGCGAGCATGTCATGCGTCAACGACATCATGCTTCAAGACGTCGTCGTTAAGATCCCTCAAGGTCTGAGAAGCGACGAGGGCCTCATTAAATCTGCTATTCTCAGGAGACTGGACTAGTAGATTCAATTCCCGACCGGCCCGCGGGTACATCTCTTAATTATATTAAGTAGTCAAGTTTCTGGCTAGATGATCCATGTTCATATATATCCGCTGCTTTGTTTTCCTCAGACAAAATTAGTTAATTAATTAATTAATTTCTATGTTCCCTCTGTAACAACAAGGTCTGAAGGAGGATATATAACTGATCAGGGATATAAATATTTCCCAGTATTTTTCGTTCAGTTACAGCCTGAAATAAGATATGATGTATGAGGAAGAAATGCAAGAAGCTAATTATGTGTCTGACTTGAGCAAGTTGTTATATATATCAGCAGTTTTTTTTCCCTTTTTGCTGGGGGTCTTAACTATCAATTCAACCTGCTACTTAGCTTCTATAAATGGGCACATGCGTGCATATCGAGAGAGAAACATGAAGCTGTGTCTGGGTGTATATGTACAACCATGTAGAGATAGAATATTGGGATTGGCTAAAAACAAAGAGGTGAGTGAATGAATGATAATAATAAAATAAAAAAAGGAGAGAGAGGGGGAGAGAGAGAGGAAATGGATATGGAGAAGGATATAATTAAGAGGAAAAAAGCAGTGACAAAATGAGATGGACATCAAAATCAGGAGGGGAAGCACTAAAAGGGGTCCTCTAAATGCGCAGCCACGAGACAGGGAATGATGAATGAATTATTAACATTAGAAACATGTGAGGGAAATGAGCATAACAAAGGCGACTTTAACGTTGTCAGAGGCGGGGGGTGAATTTACGAAAATGGGGATGGAGAAAGATGTGGCGCTTATATTCTGACACGAAAGAACACACACACACCAAAAAAAAAAAACAAAGAGAGAGAGAGTGGGTAGGAGTAGGATAAAGAATCTAGAGAGGGGTGGGGCCGTGGGGACGATGTTTATTGATGGTGTTGGCTGTATATATTGGGATTACGTGGCCAGAAGGCGTTTGACATTACTTTACAGCTATGACAAGGCGTCAAGTCAGAGATCAGTTTTCATTTTAACGAGGAAGTTAACAATAAATTAGTCAAAACTTTTAACTTTTTAATTTTATTAATTTAACTTTATGATGAGAAATAACATTTAAAACACTGATATAACTAATTTTATATATTATTTAAATTTTATTTTTATTTAATTTACCCTTATTTTAAATTTAATAACATTTAATTTTATCACTTAAATTTACCTGTTATTACTTAAGTTTGACCAAAAGTATATATCGGATAAAAAATCGATAGAGAGGTGGGGACGATGTTTAATTGATGGGGTTGGCTGTATATCTTGGAGTTACGTGGTTAGAAGGCGTTTGACATTACTTAACAATGTATGACACGGCGTCAAGTCAGAAGATCAGTTTTCATTTTAACGAGGAAGTTAACAATAAATTAAATAAGGGTTAAGGTGTAAAAATGTATAAGTGATTTTCTTAAAAGTGTATCCAATAAGGCTTGATTAGTACAGTTTATTTGAGGGGTTTTTGGAACTTATGTACTATTCCAATTAAGCTTATGGCTTTTTCTTCAAATTGTTTGTTTGGATGAAAACTGTGGCTAATCAAACTTTATGTTGGCCCTTTTCTGTAACTTTTTCAGTTCTTATCATTTATCGGGATGAAATTTAGTTGAGTCATTATCCATGTCAACCTTAAAAAGTACAAAAAAGTTAAACTAACAGTCAGTGGATATTTTTGTAACCACAATCACTTTTGTAAAAAAAAAAAAAAAACATTCGATGTTAAGTGCACTTTTAAAAAAATCACGTCTGTATTGTTACATGTTAACCCATAAAATAATAGGAAATACACTTCTCATATTGTAGGAGAAGTGTATTCTCATGTTATAGATACAAAAAAATGTGGATCCCACCATTTCCGTGTTTGAGTTTTTTTTTTATATATAAAAAATATATATGTCCTACTATTTCATGTGTGTGTAAAAATCTTCTTCTTCTCATGCAATATAAAAAGTATAAACCCCTTAAATAATATAAAATTTAATCTTACCTACAAACTAGATCTTATTTTAAGAAACAACAAAACCAATCCCATCTTAATTACTAAACAGCGCTATTTTGTCTGTTGCCCAGAAATACAAACAGTGTTTTTCGTCGAAACACACACTCATTATATCACCGTTGTCCTTATTATAAGTTATTTGTGATAGAAATTTTTTATCCTAAATATAAGTCATTATGAGATATTTGAGTAAGTGTCACCTTTTACGAAAGACAACCCCATATTTAAAAAAGCCTTAAGCGTTGAAAAAAAAGTCGATGTGAATTTGTTGTTCATTATTTGGTGTCATAATCAATTAAATCCATCACATTATTTTCTCTCAACTAAAACTAACACATCCTAAATGATACCAAATACATCTCACAGTTTTCTATAGCATAAGGTTATGAGTTGGCACCATTTATAAGAAGTATAACGGGTGAATGAGTTGGCACCCATAGGCGGATCCAGGTAGTGTATTGGGGGCGCGTATCCACCCTTAAATTTCTGTTTTTTGTTTTGTTTTGTTTTTGTTTTTTGGGTGAACCTCGATGAGGGTTGGTATAAGTGGTACTCGATGAATAGTTGAATGATTGTTTGGTGTCTTATATTGAAAAAGATGTTTAAGTGATAATGGTTGAGTTAAGGTTTAGAAAAATGATATTGTAATTATTTTTATTGTAATATCTTTGGTATTAAAATATATGGTGTCCAGCCTTGAATATTTTTAACAACCCTTAGTTACACTTTTCCCTTTATATTCTTTTATTTTTTAATATATTTAAAGCTTTGTCTAAAACAAATTTTAGTGGGGCCCCGAACCCCCGCAGATCTCTCCACTAATAACGCCCCCCTTCCATAAATTTTGGGATCCTCTTGACACCATTGGTTATGAGACCAATAAGCGGTGCAGACCGTAGTTAAGGTTTGAAGTACGATCGGATCGGATTATTATCGGACTCTCCCACCTTAGCTGGATCTTTTGGATAGTCGACGAAAAAAATAAATAAATAAATAAAATGAACGCCTTTAATTTTAAGAAAAGCTATCAAATTAATGCCAAAATTAAAATTCAAGTCATTATCATTAATGTAAGGCATGCTTGGTGCAATGAAATGGACTAATGAAGGGAGGAAATTAAGGGGAAACCCCAGGGTCGTGGTTACGTAGACGACTGAGGAGAGATATGAACAAAGGAAATTGACCATTTTAACCCTATAAATTATCAGTTCTACAAAACTTTAGGACCAATAATCTAACACAGGTCGGATTAGAGGGGGTCGGGTTTTTCTCATCATCATTTTTTTATTGTCTCTTATATTCTCCAAATCATGTCTATTCAATCAATCTGAAAGGTCACAATACTACTTTAACTTTTCTCTTCTCAATCAATAGTTCATATGAACTCATAAAGGATAATGAGAAAAAAAATATGAGAGCCTCTGCTGCCGATCAGAGGTTGCTTTTTTTATTTATTATTATTTGCCAGAAGAGACTGCCTGGGTTGATATAAGCAAGCATAATTTTTTTTTTTTTTTAATGAACAAGCATAAATTAATAAGGATACAAATTTAAACATCGCTGAAGTCTGAACAAAAAATTGTTGATGATGAGCAATCTTAATTACCCCTAACAAGCTCTTAGCATATTCTAACTCGCATTGTTTTTTTGGTACTCTATAAAATATACTTACCTTAATTGAAAAGATTTATTGATGATAATGTTTAATTATTCCATTATTGAAAAACGTCATTATTCTTAGTTCACATCTTTAAACATACGCTTCAATTGAAAATTGGAAGCTGTTAAATATTCAAAGCCAACTTATTATTGATCATTACAGGATGGTAACCCATCATCTTCAACTATAGGTTTAGCTTTCAACCCCAAAAAAACAAAATCAAGTGTGTGCTTGTGTGTGTGTTCTCATATATATGCATATATGAAATATGGCAGTGGCCTTTCCTCCAAAAAAAGAAAAGAAAAAAGGCAGTGATCCTGCTCCTGCAAACACGACAAGCTAGAGTAGAGTTCCTGATATTTAATTTCATCATTGATCTTCTGAAAATATCAAAACTTTTGAATCGCTGAAGTATATCTGCCGCCTTCAATGTTTAATAATTGTACCTTTTCTTCAGTTTACATTTTTTTTTTAATAATAATTAGAATTAATACATAAACTATATTATATTGAGAAAGAGGAGATAAGAAAAATATAGTATGGGCTCCTTCTTGTCCTTATTCCAAAGTGACTTCTCTAACTTGTTCTTCATCATTTTCAAAAAGAATAGCGAGAGATCTAGAGAGTACTCTTGCGAGTTCATAATATGAGTTGCTTCTACGACTAATTTACTAAAACCAACAAAAAATAATTAACTTATTAAATATCACTGAAAAAAAATAAAGAGTTGGGGGGGGGGTGAGAATGATCAATGTGTAAATATAATACAGAGAAAGAAAAACGTTAATAAAGATAAATTTCAAAAAAAAAAAAAATTCAATTTAATGCATTTTTTGTTATATTAGAATGAGCAATGTTATCATAACCGGATCGGGCCAACCAATTTAAGCTAGAAACCATTGGTTCAACTTGTACGGACGGCAAGTTGGACAAGTTCAACCTTTTTAATTAAAATTAAATTAATTCGTTTTTCTAATTTTATTTAGAGTTTCATATAAATGACCATAAAATCTTTACTTCCTTACTAGTCAGTCATTTGCGTGTTAGCTATAGTCTCACTACTAGAAAATAGTAGATTAGCGACAGAAAAAATTTCAGCGCAAATTGTGTCGATTTTTGCGACGGAAAGCATATCCGTCGCAAAATAGTGTAGGTTTGGAAAGGTTTGCAAACGAAATGTCTTCCGTCGAAAATCAAAGCATAAAATGCTTCAAAGTCAAGTTGTTCAGTTCCATCTCGTGCTCGCCGTTCTCTCCTAGTCTCCACCCTCACTCCGTCCGCCCTTCTCTGCTCCGCCATCCGTCCGCCCCTCTCCGCTCCTACCTCCGTCACCCTCATCTCCAGAGGTAATTTCCAGTGAACAGATGTTTTTTTTTTTCTTTTGTCTTATATATTAAGTTTTAGTGTTTGATTTCAACACATCTTAATGCGTTGGTGGAGCCACTCGTACGAAAGCTTATCTAATTACTCTTCCTCCAATTCTTCTCTCCCACTTTTCACTTGACAAACTGGTGATGATTTGATTCCATGCATGATTGATGGTAAAAAAAAAAAAAATAATAATAACAAATGATAATAAGTAATTATACATGAACTTTAATTTTCTTCCCCATTTCGTTTCTTGTTGCTAGTTAGCTTAAGAGGCGAAAGGACAAATTTGTATTAGGTATGGTAACGTTAGTTGTGGTACAAATTAAATATAGGCAAAAAAAGGAAAAAAAGAACAATTAAAGTCAGTAGTATTGGATGATCAATTAAAGATGATGACAGAGTCGGCTACTTCTTCTGAATCCTCCAAATCATGTACATGTCCATCGATCTCCCACATTAATTAAATCAATTAATTAAATTAATGTCGAATGAACCTGTTTGTGTTAATGTTACAAGCCTACACGACAAATTATACGGCACACACAATTTCTATAACACACACATAGTTTAATCTTGTTGGGAATATCTGAGAGAAAAAAAAAAAAAATCTTGTTGGGAATATAATGTTGGGTGCTTATATATATATATATATACAGTTAATATGCCAAGCACAACCTGTCTCCTTTTGCCTTCTTTCTCACTTCATCTGCACATCACTCTCTTTTGCTTTCTTCTGTTTTTCTGCTTTTTATCTATATCCCTTTAGTCCACCCGCAATACGCACCATTTACTGCTTAACCGTAGCCACCTCATTAATTATCTTGATCTGCATGCTCAGTACACATTTCCAAAAAGAAGAAAGAAAAAAAAGGAACGTGTGTGTGTGTAATTAATTATATGGTCCAGCCGAATAAATGAATTCAAATTTGTGCGGGTAGGTTTTGACAATATTATATTTGTGTGTGATTATTATTAGCCTGGAATTGTGGAAACCGTTGTCTGAAATCAAGATACATATAAATAGCACCAATGTGTTTGATTTTTACATAATTAATAATAATAATAGTAATTTTTTTTCTGTAAAAAACAAACAGAGTTAATGTCCATCGCAAATTCCGAATTTGTGATGGTAACGTAGTCCGTCACAAAATTCGGAATTTGCAAAGACCAAGATTTGTCACAAAATTCGGAATTTGCAACGAATTTTGTGTCCATCGCAAATTCCGAATTTTGCAACGGATTTTTTTTTTTTTTTTTCGTCGCAAAAATCCATTTGCAGTGACATTTTTTGTGACGGACTGTGATCCGTTGCAAATGGTTTTTACGACAGAAATTTGCCCTTTTGTGACAGATTTTGTTCGTCGAAAATTCCGAATCTTTTTTTGTAGTGTTTGACTCCGATTTAACCCAGTACCTCAATCTGTTTAGTCGCTAGTCTGTGTTTAGTAACCTTAGTTATAAGTGACTTATACTAAGGATTATAGTAAATAGGTGTAGTAAATATAATATTATAAATAACTTAAATTTTATAATAAATTCAGTGGAATTTTTAAATTGGATACACAACTATAGAAGACACTTATACAATGTTGTTAAACTCTCAAGTCAACTTGTCGAGTTTAACGAGTTTGCATTTTTAACTAAGGAAAGCGTGTTAACTCATATATAAAATCGTTTTAGGTTCAAACTCGTTAAAGTCACCAATTCGAAACCGAGTTAAGTGAGTTGTAGATGTGAGTTGAGAAAGGCTAAAAATCCTCCCGAAAAAAGAATAAAAAACATATGAAGTTAAACAGAAGTTAAATATTACTTATTCAGGGCACTGCCGACCTACTATGATCTTTGATTTTCTTTTCCAAATACACAACTTTGGTTTATCTATTGCTTTGAATCTCCGCCTGTGTGACTCTGCTTTCTGAACTGTATCCCCTTGAACTAGAGATTTGAGACAAAGGGACAAAGAAGAAGAAGAGAGAAGATAAAGAAGGCTGGGTAAATTTGGTCTAAAAAGAGGATAGTGACAAATTTACTTATGTAACTTTTCTTTGAATAAAAAATTAATACAACCATATAAGCTGATTTTTATTTTTTCGATTGAAAAAATCAGCCCCATACTAAGCGCTTAGATATTCTTAGATTAGTCAAAATAAAAACTGAACTTATGACTTGCGTGACTTGGGAGGGAAACTCTGACATTTGAGGTAACACTTTTTTTTTTTTTAAATCTTTTTCCCATCATCTTTTATATGAAACTTCTTTTTATATTATATGTTTATATGAAGATAAGGATATACAAATGGGTTTCTCAGGATATACACCTAGTCAATTACTAATCTTTCACCTTCCATTTTTATGTTTATATGAATATCGAAAACTCCTTGCTTACCTGTTTGTTGAGAAACTATGGGAAGCTGTTTTTTTTTTTTTGTTTTTTTTTTTTAAAAGTTGATATTGGGTGAAACAAACTTAAATGATGAATTTTAAATGCTTTTTATATTTCCCTCGAATAACGTTTTGTATAAATTTATATAATTATTAAATTGTTAGTTTGTTACTGGATTATATTATTATGCAAAAGATATGTTTGGGCATGACTTGCACAAGCATTGAGTAAATAATTGGCTCCAGCAAAGTAGTATGGAACTCCTATGGCGATGAATGCAAAACTTAAAAGAATTGCAGTTTGCATTCTTAGCTTACATTGCAACTCTTTGATTGTGAACGTAATTAGAGTACCTTTGAGATAGTAAGATGGTTTTTAAAATTCCCATAATAATTTTACTTGAAGATTAGACTTCTAATAAAGTTGTTTTTCCAATTTTATTCAGATTCATACCAAAAGAAGAACCATTTGCATCAAAAGGAGATAAATGATCTGACATTTGTCATGTACAATTTGAAACTAATAAGTAAGCAAAATAATAGGGCTTCCAATATTTGATGTTGATTTGAATGTTGATAACGTTAGTGAAAATTAGACTGACAATGTTGATGGGGATGTGGCACATAGAGATGGCAGTGGTGAAGGTGAAGGATCTAGAGACAATGGAGATCGTGATGATGATCCAACCGTTGATAATGAGATACTTTGAAATTTTTTTTTTTTTTTTTTTTTGGGCAATGAGATACTTTGAATCTAAACACAAACAAATGCATTTTCCGTTTTTTATATGGGAGAATAATTTTTAGGTCCCAACCAAGAAAAATAACATATTAATAAGTCTCATAAATTATTAATAATAATTGATTCATCTATTAATCCTTCATGTTCGCTTGTCAGCGAAGATTTTTTAAATATTATTTGTCTTAGAAATAAAAGTCAATACTCTGACATTTGACGTAACACTTTTTTTTAAAATCTTTTTCCCATCATCTTTTATATGAAACTTCTTTTTATATTTTATGTTTATATGAAGATAAGGATATACAAATGGGTTTCTCAGGGAAGAAGAATCCGGTTTTATTTATTAGATATAGAAAATTGTTGCTGGAAAAAATGTTCTCCTTTTCTTTTTGAAATTTTTGCTTCTCCTTCTTGTGGTTTTTAGCCTGTATTTCAAGTTTAACTCTGTATGCTTGGTTGCTACACCTATTCAATTACTAATCTTTCACCTTCCATTTTTATGTTTATATGAATATTGAAAACTCCTTGCCTACCTGTTTGTTGAGAACTATGGGAAGCTGTTTTTTTTTTTTTTTTTTTAAAAAAAAAAGTTGATATTGGGTGAAACAAACTTAAATGATGAATTTTCAATATGCTTTTTATATTTCCCTCGAATAACATTTTATATAAATTTATATAATTCTTAAATTGTCAGTTTGTTGCTGGATTATATGATTGTTTGTCAAGAATGGTCGATGATCAAGATAAGCGTAACTAAATTGAGTTTTAATTGACCATCTTTCATTATACAAAAGATATGTTTAGGCATGACTTGCACAAGCATTGAGTAAATAATTGGCTCCAGCAGAGTAGTATGGAACTCCTATGGAGATGAATGCCCAGAACTTAAAAGAATTGTCGTTTGCATTCTTAGCTTATGTTGCAACTCTTTTGATTATGAACGTAATTAGAGTACCTTTAAGATGGTAAGATGGTTTTTAAAATTCCCGTAATAATTTTACTTGAAGATTAGACTTCTAATAAAGTTGTTTTTCAAATTTTATTTAGATTCATACCAAAAGAAGAACCATTTGCATCAAAAGGAGAGAAATGATCTGACATTTGTCATATACAATTTGAAACTAATAAGTAAGCAAAATAATAGGGCTTCCAATATTTGATGTTGAACTGAATGCTGATTTGAATGTTGATAACGTTAGGGAAAATTACAATGACAATGTTGATGGGGATGTGGCACATAGAGATTACCGTGGTGAAGTTGAAGGATCTAGATACAATGGAGATCGTGATGATGATCCAACCTTTGATTTATATATATATATATATATATATATATATTTTGAATTTGTGATTATCTTTTCAGACGTGTTTATGTTTAGTGACTCCATAAACATATGGACTATGAAGATTGTATTTGATTTTAATAATTTGGATTTGAAATGTATTTAAATTAAATTATTGTTATTTTTTACATCTTAATTATTTACTTATGTATTTTTAATAGCTATTTATAAATAAAGGTAAACTTTTATGAATTTATTTAAATTTTTGACAACCTTATATTTATATAATTAAAAAATTCGTTAATCCACACCTTTACTTTTTATGGGCAACAAGTTAATAATGAGATACTTTGATTTTTTTTTTTTTTTTCATTTTTTTTGGCAATGAGATACTTTGAATTTAAACACAAACAAATGCATTTTCCGTTTTTTATATGGAAGAATAATTTTTAGGTCCCAATAAAAAAATAATATATTGATAAGTTTCCTAAGTTATTAATAGTAACTTATTCACTTATTAATCTTTAAAGATTTTTTAAATATTATTTACCTTAGAAATAAAAGTCAAACTCTTTAGAAAACTTGGATGATTGGAGTGATTTTGCATGTTGTAATAGCAAAGATAGGACACCCAATAATGTTAATGGTGACATAATCATGCACAAACTGCGTGAAGCCACGTATTTATAGTACAATTGTGGACCCCCGATTTTCAAAACAACTACCTCGGTTGTCAGTCTCCCGATAGAACGACGTGATTTGACCAGCAGCATTCATTAATGCCCATATTGTCCCTCCCTCCTCATCGTAAGTAAATCTCTTCTGCTTCTTGTTTTTTTGATTTTATAAAATTGGAGTTATTATTATCCATATTATTTTAAATGACTTAAATCTTAATATTTGGGGCATATTTATAAGTCTATTTAGACCAAAAATTTTAGAACTTATTATAAGTCTATTCATGTTAACTTTTAAAACCAATTATAGAGAATGACAAAATAAAAAATTTAACTCATAATTAATAAGTTAACTAACACTCATTGATATATGAGAGTTAGTTAATTTAAACTTATAAATAGAATTAAAGTCCTTCTACTCCATTGTGCTTTAAGTCACTTGGTAATAAAATAAAATAAAAAATTCGTGCTCCAAGATGGGAATCATATAATATGATATCTGGATCATTAAATGATTTTTTCTCGTAAATACCTTATACTTCCTCTGGTCTTTTATAAGAGCCTGAAAACTGAATTACATGATTTAAGATATTCCGTCTGGTCCTAATTATAAGACAATATTTAATTTTTATCAATTTTTTTTTTCTAAAATACCCTTATTTTATTCTCTCAAGTGTGTTTAGTTTTTTGTGAGTATATATATATGTGGGTGCGTAGACTCTTCCGATTAGTAAAACTTTTAAATTGTTGGATTTTAATTTATTTATCAATCAGCTGACGTTTATGTGTGTGTGTGTAAATCTATATATGTGTGTGTGCATAAATGTATATCTGTGTATATATGTGTGTGTATACATATATGTGTATTTGTGTGTGTCTATCAATATATGTATGTCTGTGTATGTAATTATGTATAGATCTATATGTATACACACACACATAGGTATATATAGTAAGACCATTATTTCAATTATAAAGAGTGTGGAAAGGAAAATTCTAGGTCGGAGAGGTATGTAGCAAAGGTTGTTGATTCACTTTTAATTATGTCATTTTAAATTTATATAAAGGCATTTTCAAAAAATAAGTAAAATTAACTAATTTAACTCTTCTCCTTAATTTCTTTAAAATCAATTAAATATGTCTTATAATTAGAACTGAAGGGAGTAGCAATTGAAAATTAGTTAAAAATAATAAGTATGCCTTAAGATAATTTTTTTTTCCAAGTTTTCCTTTATTTATAAGGAGTAAATAAAAGAGACAAGTAGAGTAAACATAAATACCACCCACCTTTTAACTAATGTAATATAAAACCAAACAGTAAAAGTTTATTTCTCGAGAATGATTCGATTCTCCTTATAGCTTAAAAAGTAGGCAGCCCAAAATCGACAGTGGTAAATCATTGAATTAGTACATCAGAAGAAAGTAAACTGTCACTTTTAACGATGAGGGGATCTCTAAGATCAACTCATCTGGTCTTCCTTAATTCTAATCAAGTGCCACTTAATTATCAAATAATCACGCCACCTTGAATTCAAGCACTATTCCACCGAATTAATTATTGTTACGTTACCCCTAAGAAGTTAAGTGAAAAAACAATTAGTACATGTGAGAAAAATGGTGGCTACAAATACGGGGCACGAGTCAAAATCAATCGCATCACTTTGATTAAATCAATACTTAATTAAAATCGTCAATTACCAATATGAACTTAACCATCTCTCTTCTGTACATATATTATACACTGCATTCTCACTATTCTGTAACAAACTAAGAATTGGTGGATTTCTTTCCATTAAAGCAAAACCACATGCATTTTCCTGTTGGGTTGACTTAATATGTTGTACTATCTCCAGTTTTTACCATATCGACTGGGTTAACTAGGTTAATGAGGTTAAAAATACTAAACAAATTAAGTTAAAGTATTTATGTTATCATCTTTTAGACTTAAGATGTTTGTTTTATAAACTGATATATAAATATTTTAAACATATCATAGAGTATAATATAATTAAGTGCCCCTTTCTATAATTGAGAGCTTAATAGTTTAAGGAATCGGTTACTGAGTATGTTAGAAATGAACTTTTCTTACAAATATACCCTTATTTATAATAGGATAAGCATATTTGTTTAATTTGATTAGATTAATGAAGTTAGTGATGTTAGTTATTATGACATGTATTTCTAAAACATCCTACTCATCTTCCTTAATCCTCCCTATCGCTTTCTCCTCTTTGATTATTATTGAAAGCGCATCAATAGAGACAAATTAGAAAAGAATTGAGAATATAAAAACCATATGGATTGACAAATTTAAAAACTATGTACATTAACAAATATGAAAACTACGTTTTGTATTTAAGACTAAGATTAAATCCCCAAATATATTTTATATTAAGAATCAGAGGAGTAGCAATAAGAGAATGTATGAAACAAAATGTAGTGTGAGAAAAATATGAGGAAAAAATATGAATAATTATGGGCAAAAATAATACTCCCTCCTATATCCTATATATAAGTACATATCCTAGTGGGGATTCAAACTTTGGTTCGTTACATTGTGAGAGACGAGACCCAACCTTCATTTTGTTAAAATAAACTTTTGTTTTTTAAGTATGCATTCATGTATAAGGGGGAAGTAAAAGAGAGAAATAAAGTACTCCCTTTAATATTTTTTATACGAACCCAAAATTTGCCTAATAAAAATTGTCTAGATATTTAATGAGTTTGTTCAATTTTTGCCCCATTAATTATATAAGTTGTATTGATTAAAAGGTTAGTAATACCTTTATTAACTCTATTTCTATCTTACTAGACCTTCATAAATAAAGGCATACTTGGAGGAAAAAAAAGTTTATTTCAAACACAATTATTTTTTTAACTAATTTTAATCACATTTTTAAACCGATAATTCAGTTATTGAGGTCTTATAAATAGAACAGATGGAGTAAATATAAGTACATCAATTTTTTAATTAATGCAATATCTATCATTAATGAAGAGTAAAAATATAGGAAAAACTCATTAAATATTAAGACAACTCTTATTCGGCCTTTATAAAAAGGATCAAATCAATTCAAATTTTCAGTTCTTATACAAAAGACTGGAGGGAGTAAAAATGCATTAAATGGTTAGATAGCCTTCCCTTAAGTAAGATATTATAAGAAGGACAAGGACAATTCAAATTTTGAGCTCTTATAAAAAGAGTAACTTATTAAGTTTCCTTAATTTTTTAAATTAATCAACTAGATCTTATATTAAAAACTTAATCTAGATCTTGTATTAAGGATCTAATCTAGTATTATTTATAATAATTAACGAATAGCACGTTTTACAATAAATTTTATGGACACGAGACCATTGAACCTTTGTGACCAAGTTGGGAGTAAGATATTCTAAATGAACTAGTGGATGATTTCTCAGCAAATCCCAGAACAAATTTAGTGGAACCAGCTGCCAAAATTCATTTTTAACAGTTCATATTTTTTTTAAACCTCCAATCAAAATAATCATCTTAAATTAAAATATAAGTTTATTTTGAAATAAAAAGTTAAATGATTTTTTTTTTTTTTTTTTTTTTTTTTTTTTTTTTTTTTTGAATCTAGGGTAAGTAAACAATTCCGGCGGCCTAAGGGACTTTGGAGAGGCCCAAAATTTACGAAGACAGCTATTGGGATCATAGTCACTGATTCGTCTCAATCTCAATTGATCACGTGGTGAAATTTCTTATTCAACTTTCATGCAATTATTGTAGATTTGAATTAAATGCATCAAAGTTATCATATTTAACATTAATTGATTCATGATAGATTTTTAGAAAATAAATACTCGTACGTTGTACTAACTTATTCACAGCTCATACCTTGTATCATTTGTCAAAGTTATCATATTTAACATTAATTGATTCATGATCCACATTTATGCGACGGCTCATAATAATTTGTGCCAACCTATGATCATAGTTAGTCAGAAGATGTACCTGTACCTATCGAAAGAGAATGAAAATAACAGGTTGAACGAAGGAACTATTGAAGACAAGGCAGGTTTAAATAGCAATTACATAAAAATTTAGGTGCCACAGTGAGATCGAAATGGCGAAATCTCATGTTGGCACAAGACATTGACTTCACTCACCAAAGGAGATGTTCATAGAAAATAATTATTAATGGTTTATGAAATAAGTTTTTGTGTCTGAAATCACGGTGTCAGAGTTACCCAAACACTAAAGAAAAGAAGGAGCCATCAAAAACTCCAAACCAAAATCTTTGGAGTAGAGGATGGAACAAGGTTATGAACCAGAACAAAAAAAACCAAAATATATATCTTCTAGAAGAGAATAAGCTTTATGTGTTGACAAAAAAAAAAAAGAAAAAAAAGAATAAGCTTTATGAACTAGAACAAATTTAAAAAAAAAACACACACACGTCTTCATGATGTAAATATGTCTGGGATCACGGTAGAAAAGGGTGAAAAGCAAATTGTCCACAGTGAAAATTTGTTTTTGGTCAATGATGTTTGGATTGATGCTTTCTTTTAAGCCGATCAGACTCTGTCGCACGATTACTTTTTGAAGCTATGTTTTTGTTCCTTTTCTGCGACAACTTTTGTGCTGTGGGGAGAGAACCAACCTTACCCACTACTTTTTTTGTTTTTTTCTAGAACAATATAAGTGAGATTATTTATTAAATGGGTTTGTTTAAGGGATAAGGTGTAATTTTGCGAGCCTTTTTTCCAAGAACGCTTTAAGACCACGAAACTTTTTTTTAGGAGAAAAGATACACGTGATTACGTTTTGAACCACGAGCCGTTATTTGGCCGTCGGTTAATGATTAAGCTTGGATGAAATCTTGACGTGAAACGCGATTGGACGCTAACTAGACATAAAAATTTTAAAAAAAAATAAGAAAAAATTCAAAAAATTAGGGAAAAAAAAAAATAAAAAAAAATTAGAAAAAAATTAGGAATCAAATTAGTAAAAAATTAAAAAATAATTATGAAAAAATCAAATAATTAGGAAAAAAACTAAAATAATTAAGAAAAAAATTCAAAAAAATAAAAAAAATTCATAAAATTTTAAAAAAATTTACGAAAAAATTAAAATAATTAGAAAAAAATTAGGGAAAATTCCATTATTATTTTCCCCCACCCCCCACCGCCGGCCACCACCATCGCCCGCCACCACCGTCGTCGGCCACCACTAGTGCCGGCCACCACCACCAGATTGGCCATTCACCACCACCCACACGGCCACCACCACCGCGCGGCCGCCACCACCATCGCCGGTCGAGGCGGCACGGTGGGGCCGGCCGATGGTGGTGGCGCGCCGGGCGATGGCGCCCGATGGTGGTGGCAAGGTCGATGGTGGTGGTAGGCGGCAGCGTGGCGGCCGATGGTGGAGCTGGTGGTGGCCGGTGGGGGGTGGGGGTGGGGGAAAATAATAATGGAATTTTCAATAAGTTTTTTTCTAATTATTTTGAATTTTTTTTCCAATTTTTAAATTTTATCCTAAATTTTTTGAATTTTTTACTATTTTTTTCCTAATTAGTTTTTTTTTTTAATTTTTTACTAATTTTTTTGATTTTTTTCCTAATTTTTTTCATTTTTTTCCTAATTTTTTCGAATTTTTTTGAATTATTTAAATTATTTTTGAATTTTTTTTTTTTCCTATTTTTTTAATTTTTTTTTATTTTTAGTCGTCGTCAATCAGCGCCACGTCAAAGATTCCATCCAAGTTAACGGTCAACGACGGTCAACTAACGGCCCGTGGCATTTTTTGCTCTCAAAACATAACCACGTGTGTACTTTTGCTCACGAAAAAAGTTCGTGGTCTTAAAGGCCTCCGAGGAAAAAAACTCATGTGTAAAATTGCACTTTATCCTTTGTTTAATTATATTTTTGGCTATATTTATCCTCTATTGATTTTATTGTTAAATTCATGTTTTATTGATCTCTATTTGATGTTCAATACCCAAAATTATTTATTTTAATGGTCTTCTGAGAAATATTTATTTTTATGCACATTAAATATATCTAATTAGGTGCTTTTTTAATATTTACAATTTTTTTAATAATAAATTAAATTTTAATTTTAATAAAAATCTGGATCATTTTTCTTTTTGAGGAACCAAAATCCATAATTTGAAATTTGAGAACATAAACTAAAATGAGCATAAATTTAGAGACTAAAAATTGTACTTAAACTTATATTAATTTCCAATTATTTTTTGGGCGATCAATTACTAGTTAATTTTATTCTAAGAACATGAGTAAAAATAATTGATATGTCCCTTTCTATGTTAATTATAACAACTCCCTTTTGAACATATATTTAATTAAAGACTTTAGTGTTTTAAATTTTTTTAATAATAATTTAACTTCTTTAAAAAGGAAAAAAAGTTGCAATTATCACAATATATACAAATATATATGTAGTATTCAATAAGATCTATGCATTTTTCAATTATTTTCTATATCAACTTGCTTTTCAAATAATAATCAAAGTTTCATTTTGAAAAAACCACTTCAAACACAAATCACATTTACAATCTGATTGTTATCCTATCTTAAGTTTGCAAAAATTAGATTAAAGAAACGTTATTTTTGTTACCGCTAATCCAAACGGGCCAGTATACAAGAGCAAAAGCACCCAAAGTTTGTTCAACCCTATAGTATCAACAGTCATGGTCTTTTTATCAAAAAAAAAAAAAAAAAAAAACAGTTATGGTCAACGGTAATAAGTATGTCACTGGGCCTGCTCTGACCCTAAGATGATTCCACATCAACCACGGCAGCTGAGCTTGGCTCAGAAGCATCTTTTTGCTTGTTTCCTCCACGTGGGTCATTTGAAGGTGAGCCACCCCCAAGAGCCGCCTCGTGCATTGGCCTCATTCCCATTTGCCCTTGCATGGCCTGTGGTTGTGGCTGCTGCTGCTGCTGATGATGTGGGTAACCAAATTGTGGTGGTGCCTTTGAGGGGAAAACACCTTGTTGCTGCTGAGCCATTGCCGCCGCCTGAGGATGTTGCATATAGTACCATGGTTGCATTGCTGGATGTTGGGCCATCTGCGAAGGTTTGGACAGAGCAATCAAATCGAGATTGTCTGCAACTGATAGACTTACCAAAGGACTAGCTTCTACTATTGCTACTACTACCACCACCAACTCCTTCAGTCCTTAATATAAAATCTACTTTGTAGTTCAATTTCTTTCTTAAATGGGTCTTATATTAAGGACCAGAAGATGTATATTTTATGGATGTTTGAAATCAATCCTAGTCAATCATATCAAACCAAACATGTGAACAGCCAATTAGATCGATCAGAACTTTTTTGTTGGTTGAAGTACAGCAGAAGAACTAATTGGGTCTAATGTGGCTAGTAAACAGATTGATCTCATTAGGATGTAAAAACCATTAAAACAAACTAATGATCACTCTGGCTATCCTCAAATTTAACCTGTGGAGGCATGGCTGGCGTTTGAGGTGGAGCATCAGCAATGGCGGCTAAATACATTAAATTCTTCTGAAGCTGGGCTTGGTACCTGGGATCCCAAGATATTGGGAAATCATTACGTGAACAATGCTAGATACGCGCAAAAAAATCTTTATGATCTATAATCAGACAAAAATAGTAATGAGTGACGATCACGTTACATGAAATTAAAATTTGAATCTATCATAGATAACATGACCAAAAGCAAGCCATGTGATAATTGTCTCACAAAATTCTCGCTCATTAAAACTAAAACAACATCAAGTGCTTTATGGGGCAGCTTTCCTAATTTCAATGCCCACTGTTCTTCTTTCATCTTCATAACTGAAATTGCCTGCTCCGATTAACACAGAAAAAAATACAAGAAAGAGGGGAAACTTGATATAAAAATCTGATATGAAAAATTATGGTAGGAGGTTCAATCCAGAACTCCTGTGAGATCTAAAATTTATAATTAGAAATATATATACGGTGCTGTCACTCAGGGGAGGATGAGATAATGTGCTCACTATTCATATAGAACTTAGATATTTCAGACTAAAAGCTTGAAGAATAAAAACATTTAGACATAGTGGAGAATCCACTTACTGAGCACATTCGGCAAGTTTTCCAAGATTTTGATTGTCCAATATTGCCAGAATCAGCTTCTTATTCTCATCAAGATACTGCAGTGTGTCAAAATAGGGCATTCAAATCACACAAATTGACTGCCTATTTGGACCATAATATATCATGTTTGATGATCTGAAGGATTTTTTTTTTTTTTTTTTTTTTTCAAAAACAGAAACAAAAGACATATAAGAAATTTAATTATAATTGAAGAACTATATCAACAGAAGAGCTTAAATACACTAGCTTGATTTTCAAGGAGACATTTTCAATTCCAAGATATCGATTTATTCCCAAGAGGAACAATAAAATACTATGCAATTGTTCACGGTATATATGACAGCCAGGGTTGGGTTTCAAATCATTTTCTCATTTCTCTCATCATTTTCAAATCTTATCCGTCCAATCAATCACAGTACTACGTTAACCTCTCTTTCCTCTTCCCAATCAACGGCCTAGACTGATGAGAGAAAAGGAGAAAAAGGATGATGAGAAGATCCTCTCCCCCAGCAAAGATAGTGTTATTATTATGAAAGACGGGAGGTAGTATAATATTCAGATGATCATTTATGTTTAAGCTATGATAAAAAAAAAATATAATAAGCCAGTTCAGTGACAAGTGAAGAAACCGCTTGGGATTATATGAATGACACACTAAGTAAAGCAATTTAGGACCAGTCCCCATCTCATAAAAGCTCAATTTTCATCCAACATTATATGCCCCAGCTGTTATTGCAGACAGCTCATGAAGTAATGAACTGTTGCAGAAGTTAAAACGGATACCTTTTGAATCTGCTCCGTAGTTATGTTTGCAGGTGGAAATGAATTCATCATAGGGATCATTTGGGGTCTTTGTTGCATCTTCTGGGCAAGTAATTTGCACCGTAAGTAACGGAAATAAAAACCCTAATTTTACCAATTAATGCCCCAAACCAGATGCAAATATGTTAAGAAAGATGACTAAGACGACAAGAAGAAAATGAAAGATAGTAACTTTACAGAAAATATAGGGAAAGAGAACCTGGGTTGGGATTATTGAGCTAAGTTTGGGAAAGATTATTTGCTTTGGGATTCTGAGGATTTTACGGATGTTGACGAGGCTCGGTTCCTGGGATTACTAGATAAGCAAGGCCATAAAAATATGATCAAATAATAGTAGGACAACTTACTAGATTCCGGGGAGGTTTGGAGTTTGCACAGTTGCCAAGTCCAGAGAAAGCCTTCCTCAATCGTCACGTACGGAGTATTTAGCTCAACATGACTCGGACTCTCTCGTCTGAGTCTCTGACGCCCGGTTTGGATTCTGGTACTGTAGCATTACCTGAAAATGGAGCCAGTGAATGGGATCTTATGTTTAATGATCCTCCTAGGGTCAAGGCTCCTCAATTCAAAAAACAAAAGGAAATTTTTTAAAAAAATTTAGTTATGATAATTTAAAACTGAAGTCCAAAATATTTAAAAAGAATATTTTTAAGAGAAATTAAATTTGAACTACTCAGATTTCAATTTAAAAGTTGAGATGGTTGTAGAGGGAAAGATGATGAGAATAGAATGATAAGAGTAGAGGAGCGTAGTTAATCTTATATTATATGTTGTTTATATTTCTACCTTGAATGATAAATCCCATATTAGTGGTCGTTAAACTCAACTGACTTCCTCACTATGGGCCTTACCTCACACTGGGCTCAATATTCTCTTTTAGGCTAGTAGGCTCAATATTCACTTCGCTCTCAGCAGACTCTATTTTGTAATTTGTTAACAACCCTTGCTTTTGGGACCATGTAGAGGGAAAGATGATGAGAATAGAATAGTAAGAGTAGAGGACCGTAGTCAATCTTATATTATATGTTGTTTATATTTCTACCTTGACTTGAATGATAAATCCCATGTTAGTGGTCACTAAACTCTATTGACCTCCTCGATATGGGCCTTACCTCACATTGGACTCAGTATTCTCTTTTAGGCTAGTGGGCCCAATATTCACTTCGATCTCTACAGGCTCTATTTTGTAATTCGTTAACAGCCCTTGCTTTGGGACCATTGCGTGATGAAATACAATCAATTTACATCTTATAACCTATTTGGTACGAGGGATTTAGGGTATGTTTGATTTGAAGGGAGGGAATAAAAGGAAATGGTAAAAAGTTATCTTGTTTGATTTTATTGTTGGGGAAAGGATGTTATGGGTTTTTAGCTATCCATTGTTTGGTTTAAGATGGGATGAAAGGGGGAATGATGACAATTTACCATTTTGCTCTAACATGTTTAGTTATATTTTTCATTTATATGTTATATAAATTAATTTACATATTCTCTATTCAATATAATAACATTATATGTGTGTGTATGTATATGTGTGTGTATACATATATAACTAATCATATAATGATATATTTTTAACTACAATAGTGTATTTTTATTTAAATTTATATGAACATATGTTATAATTATAATATTATTTTATCCATAAATATATACTTTTTATATTAAATTATGGTATAATTATATATTTTTATTTTATAATAAAATATTTTAATAATATTTTATTTATCATAATATTTTCATCTTGGGCATGATTGGAATATCATATAAGCTATAAGGGTAAAGTGATCCCAAATTTTGGCTCTCCTCCAAAATCCCTCAATTTAGAGCGGACGGAGACAAAATTGGGGTATTGGCGGGGATGGGATAGAAACTTGGATCCCTTCTCCTCCAAATTTCAAATCAAATAAGAGAAGGGGTTTATGTCTCCTCCCATTCTATCCCTTCCCCTCCAACCAAACAAGGCCTTAAAGGGGAGGCGAGAGGGAGATTTTTATAAGTTGGATGAATTTAGAAAAATTATAGGAGTATGGTTAAAAAAAAATTAATTTTTTTTTTTTTTTTTTTATGCTACGTCTCTTCTTTATTAAACTTTTTTAGCCCCATTTCTTTAATTTTTTTTTTTAAATCGAACTTCAAAAAATGTTCTCTCCACCCACTAGATCCAGGAATACGGGAAGCAAGTGGGCTATGCGGCCCACATTTTCACGGGTTGAGAAATCACCAACCCTAGCCTGCATGTGCAGGTTCACAGGCCAATTCGTAGCTTGCACAATTTTTATTTAAAAACAAAAAAATTCCCTTATTTTTTTAATAGATTTTTCTTATGTTTTCTCTGCTATCTTGGAACTACTTTATATACTACATTCTAACATATAAATATGACTTAATTTTGCCAAATAGAACATAGTGAAAGTGAAATAATGAAATGGGCTAGGGTTCTTTTACACTTTGGGCTAATGAGTTTCAACCATGGTTTGTGAAATCGGACCGGACCGGCCGGTTCAGACCAGGAACCGGCCGTGATACCGGTCCGGTTTGGTGCAAAACCGGACTGACCCGATGAACCCGGTTGACCCGGTGAAACCGGTGTAAACCAGCCGGGTTACAAGGGTCAACCCGGTTCCAGTATTCTTTTTATTTTTATTTTTATAAAAGGCAATCTAATTTGAATATCTAAATATGTCACAAGTATTGAAGTATATGGTTCTTTTACTACTGATCTAAAGTATTGAAATGATATATAGTATGTGAAATTTAGGTTGATGTGATGAAAAATTAATTATTTTCCAATTTTTTTATATCTCACCGGTCTAGCCCGGGTTGACTCCGGGCTGACTCCGATCTAACCTACTAACCCTTAACCCAGTACCTCGACCGGTTCAGTCACTGGTCCGGGTTTCAGAACCTTGGTTTCAACACAACAGACTAGATACCACTTCACTTTAACCAAAAAAAAAAAAAAAAAAAAAAAAAAAAAAAAAAAAAAAATCAAAGATACCACTTCACAAGTTCACCTCAAAAAACCCCAACTCTCACCCTGTCATAACCTGTGAGCTATGGGTTGAGCCTGTTTTACCAGCTTTGTTGCCCACTTTTCCCGACTCCCCCTCAAACCAAATAACCCCTTAGATGTGAATGTGAATCCCTGTGCCTATGCTTAGAGCCAAAACAAAATCACATTCGTTAGAAAAATACATGTGTCGATAAAAGAAAATGATTAAGACAGATTAGGTTTTTTTTTCCTTTTATTCTGATCTCCCTCCCCCCTTAAGTCATAAAGCTGTCTTGACCATACAAAGATTAATGAAAATGAATCGTGAGAAGGCATCTCTAGCTCAATCCATGCTTTTATTAGTTTACAGTATTCCTTGATGCATATTTTTTTACCTACAACTTGGAAATTATACCCCCTCCATTCTTTAATATACAACTTATTTGGGGAGTTAATATTAGTTTTAAATATAAGACATATTTTTTCATATTTATCAGTTTTTTTTTTTAATTGACCTCTACTGATATGCATTCAAGACTTCAACAATAATGAAGTACTCCCTCAAGTCCTAAATATAAGATAAAGTTTGTAGTATAAATTGTACTACAAACTTTATCATATATTTAGGACCGAAGAGAGTAAGTGGGATGATCAATGCTTCTTTGGATATATGAATAGGGAATATGTAGACCATGATTTTTTTCGGTTGCTCATTCACAAAAAGAGTTTGGTTTGGATTTTTCCCAATTACTCCGCCAAATGCTTCCATTATGGTTAAAAGGTATCTTCATGACTTCATGCATCTGATGAATACAAAGCCGGGTAGATTTGATAAAAGGAATCATTATCCTTCTGAATATTATTTGCAGAAAGAAGAATTTGGCTTTGCATCAAGGAAAAATTCACAATCCTCAACAGGTGATTAATGAGGTATTTTCTTCAATGAGTAATTTCTCATCGCTTGCATTTCTTCAAGTTCAGAGAATGCAAGATGCAACGAGATCACAATTGTTTCTCCACCTCTTAATGATAGCACACATTGGAACCTGATAGTTTGTAAGGAAAAGGTATCTGAATCAAAACCGATACTTGCTTTTATCTGTTTATATGATTTACCTCTTCAAGAGTTCCATTGAAAGAGGAGAACCAACACTGCTCTGGGTTTTATCCTTCAATGCTTCAGAGCTTTACTAACTGTGGATCATCTCTTCAGGTTTGCTCTCGCAGGAGCCTAACAATCTTCAGATTTCTTGTGTTGGAAGATTAGGGATTGATAATCTTCAGAGGAGAAATAAATGGGTTAAATATCAATTTTATCATGGAAGTATTGATAAGGGGGCATTCAACACCCAAAAGTTTTTTTGGTATTATTTTTGCCCCGGAAGTTTAAAAACTTGTAATCTTGCCGATCAGTTGATCTTAACCGTTAGATCGTTGTTCTCTTTATAAATTTCCACAGCAAATTTGCTCCTAAAAACACTTCCAGGGTAGATTTACTCCTAAAAAAACTTCTGAAACATATTTGCTCATTTCTGTAAACTTCTGGGGTAAAAACACTCCTTACCAATACTTCCATAGTAAAAATGGTATTTTACCCTAAATAAATCTAATCTAGGACAGATGTTGTTGCCTATGATATCAAATCATTCCTGCTTCACTTTAATTCAGATACATATCATATGTAGTGGTTGACAAATCTTATTTTCCTTTTTTTTTTTTTTTTTTTTTTTCCATCTGTACATATTTTACGTAATTGTTATCTTGGGTTTTATTAATATCATTTTGTCTTCTTATAAAAAATAATGTAGGAGTGAGAATAAGGGAATTAAAGAAAATAACCAAAGTATTTTAGAAAATGCATGTTATATTAATAAACTTAACTAATTTTTTTAATCTAATCAAATCAAGTAAATAAGTATTATATTAAAAACATGGGAGTAGGTATTTATGTCAAAATTTAGAGATTACAATATATAAAAAAAAAAATCCATAAACAACTCAATTATTTGTCTGCAAGACAAAAATAATTTTTGAACTATATTTAGAATAATACTGTGTATAGTTCCTAATATAAGATTCAACTAACTTTTTTTAGAGAGATTAAATAAATTAAATAAATTACTCTAAAGTATTTATGCTTATCTTTTTGTACCAAACTAATTCACCCGATTTATAAATTAAAACATAAAAATAGAAAGATTAAATTTTCCTTAGCCAAATTTTCTATACTCTCTCTAACCAAATCAAAAATTTGAAATAATTGATGGATAATGACAAATTAGAATCTGGAGTAATTGATCTAACTCGTTTCCCAATTACAAAATTCCTTTGAAGCTGAAAAAGTTGGGCAAATATGATGGTGTGGCCACTGGAGAGGACAACAATGTCCCAGAGGTCGAGGCCTTTGGAAGTGAACTTGGCGGTGATGTTTTGAAGAGACTCAAAGGGTGAACGGATATGTTGATTCATTGCTTCTCTATTTTTCATCACCGATTAGTCACTCCATATTAGATTTTGATTTAGTTAAAAAGAATATAGAAAATTTGGCTAAGGAAAATTTAATCTTTTTATTTTAATGTCTTAATTTCTGACCCTTCAAAATAATAATTTTTTTTTCCTTCTTAGCAAATAGTATTACTTTTCTTAGACCCTTCATTATAATTTTTCCAATATTTTCCGTTTCCTCCGCATAAGACGGGTTGCAATTTGGACCCGACCCGAATAAAACATTTCTCTCTTCTCTGCGAGTTTCTCTGTCTCCCAAGTCCGGATTTTTGTTTTCAAGTTCTCTCCCCGTCAACTTATGTTCAAAGTTACCCAAACTCCAAACACTGAAAACCTCAATCCTGGCTTCGGATATCTGGAAACGCCTGTTCCCGGCACGAACAAGAAGACCCATACCCGTCCCAAGAATCCCCCGTATTGGAATTGGGCGACGAACTAATTTCACCCCCGAAATGGATTTAAACCTCTTCAAGTTGTGCTCTGGCCTCAGAGTTTTGGGCTACTTCATGATCTTACTGTTCGCCGCTATCGTTGCTGTTACTTACTACGCCGTTGTTTTGGTAACCTGGGGCCCCCTCTTGTTCCATGGTGGAGTCTCCTCGTTCTTGGCGATCGCCATAATCGTAGCGTTTCACATCCTGGTTTGTTTCCCAATATCACGTTTTGTTTGTGACAATTTGGATCGTCTAACATTTTTTTGAGATTGCAAAGTTGTGGTCGAAAGGGAAAAAATTCGATGTTTTCATGGTTTTCACACCTCGTTGGGTTTTGTTACTTCTGTAGCGCCATTAGCCGGGCGTGTAACTTTGAACTTCTGTTCTTAGTGAAACTGGAAAGTGTAGTTACATATAGTCATAGTCATTCACTGAGTAAGGACAAAGTATATTTTTTAAGTAGCAATATGACAAGAGAGAATGGATTCTGTTAAAATGATGCACGGATATCTGGCTTGATCTATGAGTAACCTATGATTGCAACTTTGTTTGGGGCGTTAGATGTCTCGTGGATTTGGTGTATACAATTCACCATATAAAATTCAATGTCTCCTATGTGTCACTGAAACGGAATTAAGGCTAATTTCATTTGGTAGCATCGTTTTGGGTACTTTATTTGCACATGCGCTCCTGACTTGTGTGTTTTCGTTCAATTTGCAGCTTATAATGTTAACCTGGTGCTACTTTATGGTGGTATTCAATGATCCTGGCTATGTCCCTGAAAACTGGAGACTTCTATCAGAGGATGAGAGTTTAGAAGCTGGTATTCCTACAGCATTCTTGAATCATGTTGCGCCTGAGACTTCAGCTTCTGATAGGATGGAAAGAAGACGAGAAACTGGATATTGTAGTCGTTGCCAAAATGGCAAGCCCCCACGTTGCCATCATTGCTCAATCTGTATGTGCTTCATTATCTCCAATTCTATTTTCTGACATTGCTTGATAGCTTTTTGTGAATATACCATGCTGAGCTGAAAAAATATAATGGAAGATGAAACCATCTTAGTTCTTCTTTTCACGTTTCTGTAGGCCAAAGATGTGTTCTTAAGATGGATCATCATTGTATTTGGGTGGTGAATTGTGTTGGTGCCCGTAACTACAAGTTTTTTCTTCTCTTTTTGGTAAATATTTTTCCTTTGTTCTTCTACATTGCTAATTGTGGCTAGGTGAATTATTAGGAAATATTTATGGTTTCCATTTTTATCTGTTCAATTCACATTCATGGAATTTGGTTTACTGGCACGTTATGAGATGAAGTTTAGTGACCTTGGCTCCCACTTCTGTCAATGGTGGGTATATTAAATTATTAATGTGTTCTTTGGAGGTTTTGAGGGTTTATTAATAGGACATTGGAGCTCCCACCTGTTAGTTAAGAAAAGGGATCATACAGTGTAAATAAATGGATTTGGTTCTCTTTGGACATGAGTTAGCAAAAGAGTGTGAAGATTTCTTTGATAAAGGGATTCATGTAGTGTTAAGTACTTAAGTTTGAGTTTCATTTAAAGAGTTATGAAAATGTGTTCTACGAATCTAATTATCAGATTTCTTACATCTGTACAGTCTGGTCAATTGATGTTTAGTTTGCATATTAGCGATGAGGAATAACAGATTTTAAGCAGAGATTTTTTAGCTTTTTATTTGAATAAATAAACTAAAAGTTGAAGTTTTAATATGTATAATATGACCCAAAGTTATTTATTACCAATCTGTTACAAGATAGAAGCAAACATAGAACTTGTCAGCAACCAAAGACTGGCTGATTTTAATTTTAATTCCAGTACCTTGTCCATTACTGCTTTGTCAAATTCTTTATTTTCTTTCTTTTTTGGTTTAAATGTCAAATTCTTTTGTTAAAATAACTAAAAAGGATACAATATTCGAATAGAACTTCCACCTTGTGTTCTTTCAAGTATCCAGAAATTGGTCATTCCCATTTTATTAAGCAGCATTCAAACTTATGAGTTTAGTGATTCAGACATTACATTCTTGAGAAGTGAGAACAAACTTATTTGATTTCTTAATATAAGCGCATACCATTAGTTTTTTTTTTTTTAAAAAAAATAACAATAAGAAGAGGAAAAAACATGAAAATAGTGGAATTGCTTATCATAGGATTGCTGGCAAAGGCAGTTCAGGGGGAGGGGAAGGGATGAATGATATGCTACTTTCTGATCTTGACACATTATTGTCCCTGATTTTCATTACTTTTTTTCCCCTCCTGATAGCTTTATACATTCCTTGAGACAACGCTGGATTGCATAGCTTTAGTGCCTAGTTTTATCAGATTCTTTGGAGAAGCCAAGGATCGTTCATTGTCTCCTGGGAGCTTTGCCGTTGTCTTTTTGGCTTCTAGTAAGTTTTTTTATTGTATTAATCAGGTTCTTTCACTGTTTAGTTCTGCTCTCTCATCATTACTGATAGCTCTTGCATATTGTGTGTTGATGCAGTTCTTAATTTAGCCTTTGCACTGAGTCTTCTTTGTTTCGTCGTTATGCACTTATCTCTTCTGTTAAGCAACACAACGTCAGTAGAGGTAATCAATTCAATTTATTTATTTTTTCTCCCAAGCTGAACTGGTATTTTTATATGATCATGTTTGCAGACATGCTCGCATGGATAGAAGTATTGTTAACTATAGGTGAAAGTCTTTGATAATCATGCTAAAATTGAGCCTTATATTTTGGACCAAGCTAAAATTTTCAAATGGACCTTGTATTTAGGACAGGAGAGAGTAATAGATGTTACAAAGGAAATGGATTCTTCTGTCTTGCAGCCTGTTTGATATGTGCTTGGGTAGGGCATAAGACTAAAGAATCATGATTTTAATTGCAAAAGAAGTATATTTGGGGAGTTGATCTTTGTTCTAACTATGAAACATAGTTTTTATATTTGTTAATCTTTTCTTAATTTAGCCATTGATGTTCCCCTAACAATAATCAAAGAGAAGAGGGAATTAAGGAAGATGATTGGGGTGTTTTAAAAAATATATAAACTTCCTTAATCTAATCGAATTAGGGAAATGTGTCTTATATTAAGAACCAAAAGGAGTATTAGTGTAAACAATGAAGAATATGTGGCCTGCTAACATGACTTATGAATGTAATCGGATCTTATCAAAGCTCACATACTAGCATTCATTGGTTAATCTAAGGCAGCAGAATCATGATTCCAATCACCATACAAGCTATTCAGTAGCCTTAGCTTCGATTCCTTATCCTGTTTCTTGATTGTTTTTGCTTAAACTCTCCATTGAAAATCATGAGACAAGTTTTATATTTTAGGTATATGAGAAGAAAAAAGGTGTTAGATGGAGATATGACCTCGGTCGGAAGAAAAATTTTGAACAGGTAGTTTCTTTAAACATGCTTTGGTGGATCTCACACAAACAGGTTAATTATATGGAGTGAAAACTTCAATTTCCAGAAATTGAAGAATAACATGATAATGGTTGGAAACCGTTGTCTTCATTTTTCAGGAAACTTTCATTTTCTTCTTTTTCAAGAACCAAATATCTTTCTCAATAATGTGATGTTTTTTTATATGATTTAACAAGAAATAGAATTCTTCTCTGCCGACACACTGCCCTCACAGAATCATGTTACATATTTTATACACAAGTCCATATGTCAAATTTTTATTGGAAGCCTGAGGTTTTGGTCAAAATATTTTATGACAACTGATTAATATCCACTGCGGTGATTTGGTTTTCAAGGTTTTTGGGACAAAGAAAGCTCTATGGTTGCTTCCTTTGATTTCAAAAGAGGATTTGGATAACATAGCAGCCTTGAGGGGAATTGAATTCCCTACACGTTCTGATGGTGAAGCATGAGGCTTACACTTCAACTTCAAGCTCACTCACAGGCCTATTCCTTCAAACCTGTCTGCTACTAATGATGCCTTGCTCTGTTCTGCACTTGTGCTTTGCTTCTTGTTCGGTAGGTGTGTGTATATTCGTGTACATTTGGTCATATTCTTACCTGTATTATTTGTTTCGATGGATGCCATATTCCTCAGAGATCAGATTGTTTTTAATGATTGTCCTTTATTTGATTGGTTGGATCAAGTGTTATTTGGTGGTGGGAATCAATCATATCAGCAAAATGGCCACTAAAATATATGCTGAGTCCATTTTGAACGCTTGACTTACACCTGGCATACCTTTTGGCGGATAGTCCTTTTGAATTCATTTGACCAAAATCTTTATTTTTATTTTATTTTTTTTTTTTTATCATGCTTACTTGGGCTGCGTTCCTGTTTTGAGTTTTGACTTTTGATGCTCAATCATGAAAAAAAAAAAAACTGGAAATTGTAATCACTTTTTTTTTTTTTTTCTTTTTTTAATGTGCTCTTTTCTTCTTCTCTTGTGATGCATTTTGTATAGCAATATTGAGGGCTTGAGTTTAGCGTGAAAGTTCAGTTTCTTTTTTCTTTTTTGGAATTACTATAATGTATAAAAAAAAAAAAAGAACTTAATTAACAAAAAATCTAAATAACAATTTAGGAGTGTTCAATAATAAATTTCAGTATAGGAAATAACACTACTATTGAGACTCTTTAGTATAAGTCTTTTCCTTAGGATCTCATATAAATTCCCCTTTATTTTTATTTTTTTATTTTTAAATTCGTCTGGTATTTTTAAAGTAAAAATAGTGATGCTACTAATAAAACTACCTGGATTTGAATAATGTCATTTTTTTTATATATTGTCTAATCTGATTGTCGAAAACTCTTATTTTTAGTACTATTTCAAAAGTCAATAAGATAGACAAAGGAAAAATCGATTGGAACACGTCTTTTCTCATATATATATATATATATATATATATTAGTTGTTTATATAAAATCTTTGATTATTTAGGTAGTATATTACGAATGATTTTCATATACAAAGTTTTTCTTTTCTATCCGTCTCTTTTTTTTTTTTTTTTTAATCAAATAAAAATACAGGTTGGCTTTTCAACACACGGCATTATTATTGTCTTGGCCAAATTTAAAAAAAAAAAAAAAAACACTGCATTATTGGAAAGCAAACGTCATGTATTTGAAAAAGTTTGAAAGATAATCATGGAGAGGGAGAGCATGAGGCTGGATGAAGTATTAGCGAAAATTAAGATACAGAAGTCTAAATGAGAAAAATTACAGCAAACATTTTTTTAAAATTTTAAAATAATCGTCTCTAACAAATTTCCAAAATTAACACACGAATTTATATAATTCAAAACCTCAACTTCATTTTCTCTTTGTGGTAATAAAACCTTAAAACTGATGCCCACAAAATCATACTCCTCCTCAAACAAATTGAAACCTTTTTTTTCCCAATATACAGATTCAGAGCTTTTTAAATCCACGGGACGAATTAACATACTTCATAATTGCGCATGTGTAAAAATCTAGGGAAGGCAACATCTCGACTCTATGACTTGCTCTGTTTTCTCATCTCTGTGTGGTCCACGTTCTCTCATACATGTCTTCCTACATCAATTAGAAAAACCGGCCCCAGATATCAACTTCCCCTGTACTTTCCTTCCTTCATTACTTCTTTTTTTCTCCCTCTCTTCAATAACAAGAACTTTTTAATCTTATCCAAAGCTTTTAACTTTTCTTACATCAAGATTACTCTTGCAGATCATATTATCATAATAGTTCAGAACTACCAAGACAATTGACATCTGACGGGGTGGCTTAAGAAAGGGACTGTTGTAATATCTAAACGATATATCATCTTCATTTGAGTTCATTCATTTTTGTATTTTCCAGTATTACAGAATTCAAAGAAGCAGAATAAAACAGAGAACTTGTATATTAAAAGAAAGGGAGCTTGCTTCTCTCACTATCTTTTGAGATCGTTGACTTGTTCTTCTTCTTCATGTTGTTTCTGGGAAAAACTTGGACCAGAAATGACCAAAGAAAGCCCTACAATGAGTGGTGTGATAAACAGAATGAGGCCAAAAGGCACCATCCAAAGCTCACTGTTTTGGGGATGATACTTGTAAATCCACCATCCAAGAACAAAGCTTCCTACGATGCTAACCAACAACGATGACAAGAAGATCAACTTCAAGTATGGCTTCACTTTCTTCTGTGACTCCTTATTATTGCAGCCTCCATTTTCGCCTCCCTCCTCTGATGATCCCATGCCCTGAAACAAAAATCAAACAAAACCTGTTTCTTGTAATTTCCTGAATATACAAGAGCATGAAAAAAGAAAATCCCCATATATATATATATATATGAGATGAATGAGACTTGGGGCTAGAAAGTCACCTGGAAGTCTTAGGGATCTTTGATCGAACAGTTGGTGGGCGTGGTGAGATTGGTGCAGCGAAGAAGGGAGCTACGAGTCACACAGATACAAAGCGAGCAATATTCACGGTTTGGCGTGCCCTTTCACTAAAAGTTCTTCGGCAACTCATATATTATTCGCAATTTAAAATATAAGTTATTAAAAAAAAACATAGAATACCAAATACTACGTGTAAGCTGTAATAAAAATATCTCCTATCCTAACTTCTCATAATGAAATATAAAATTTTATCCATCGTCAGCTGCTTGGAGGCTTCGGTTTGGCCATTAATGTTAAACTTTCTTATAAACATGTGTTTGTTTGGTGGATACTATTGTTTTATATGTGCTTACCTTTCCATATATTTATTTTATTTTTTTTTAAAAAAAAATTAAAGGTCATAAAATAACATATTTTATAGGAATTTTGGTGATTCCAATGCATATGAATAAAAATAATATTTTAGGAAAATCAATACTCTTTTATGACAAATAACTAAGTTAACCAATTTATTTATAATAAGAAAATTAGTAATCTAGCTTTTATATTAAATGTTATAGGTAGTGTCATCCTAGCTTTTGTTAGTGAATAAAATTTGACCTGCGGTTTAATTTGTTGAAACTCTTTTTGATTCAACCACGTTGTAAACATACAATGGCAATAACAAATCATGATTGTATTACTGAGAAGAAAGTGTTTAGATGCTCTTTAATTTGCTAATATGTTTTATTATGATAATGATTATCATTAAAATGTTATAATCGTTGTTCATAACTTTCCTATGAATACTCAATAACACTTTTATTACATGTTAAAAAAAGTCTGATTTGTCATTTAATTTCATTTATCTTTCCTTCAGTGAGTCCACATTAGGTGCTTAGATTTTATGTGCTCATTACATGCTTATACCTCAATTAGAGGTATGGGTATATTTTTTATTTATTTTATTTTTATATATATTGTTTTTATTTAGATTTAAATTATGTCTTTGCTTTTTGATTTTTTTTTTTTTTTCACCAAAAGTATCTCAAATTAATTAATTTCCATAATACTTGTGTTACAAACAAATATTTCTGAATGTAGGGGACCGGAAATTAATTAATTTGAGATAGATATTGGGTGCAAAAAGCATCAGATAATTTAAATATAAATAAATACAATATATAAAAAAATAAAAAATAAAGGCTAAAGTATACATTTGGTCCTATATATTTGCTTCTAGTATCATTTTAGTTCCTTAAGTTTGTAAAGTGCACATTTGGTCCCTTAATGTTAACACAGTTAGTCGACTTAATGAAAAATACTTGACTTAATAATTTTAAGTGATGAATGTGAAATTAAATGATGATCAAGCATGCTTATATGTTAATATTTTAATAAATTAATATTTTAAATCCTATTAATTGAAAAATATTTAATCTTCTTCGACAAAAAAAATAATAATAATAATCTTCACAACTCCGTGGAAAACCGAAAAAATTGATCTGTGAAGATTAAATATTTTTCAATTAATATGATTTAAAATATTAATTTATTAAAATACTAAGATATAAGCATACTTGGTCAAACATTTAGTTGCATAGTCATCGCTTAAAATAGTTGAGTCATTATTTTCCATTAAGTCAAACTAACGATGTTAACATTAAGGTACCAAACGTGTACTTTACAAACTTAATGGACTAAAATGATACCGGAGGCAAACATAAAGGACCAAACATATACTTTAGCCAAAAATAAAAATATGCTCATACCTCTAATTGAGGTATAAGCCTGTAATAAACACATAAGGTCTAAGTATCTAATATGGACTCTCCTTCCGTTGTCTCATCTTAACCCCCACAACCAACACAACCACAAACAATACCTTCCCCTTTGCCACCATTATTGGCACCGCCTCCACCACTGGCGGGTTCCACATCGAGAAGATGGGGGAAGGTTTAGGGCATAAATAATATGTGGTGTTCTTTCTTTTTTTGGCATGATGGTTAGCGCTTCTCAAAGTTAAGCGTGCTCACCAGGGAAAATCTCGGGATGGGTGACCCCGAGTGGGAAGTTCCCGTCCGGTGTGCTTCCGCGTGACGGTGGTATCAGAGCTGACCTCGTCTTGCCCCGCTATGGTGGCCCCTTCGTGGATGGAATGGAGGGGACCATCACTTGGTGATGGCAGTGGTAGTGGGCCCCTCCCATGCGGTAGGGGGTGGGCCCCGTTGTAGGCCCCCTATGTGGTAGGGGGTGGGCCGCCTTCCCTGTGGATGGGGGACCCCTACTGGGTGATGGGGGCATCACCGGGATGGGTGGGGGAGCTTGTCACTTCGCCCGACCGTGATGACAGTTCCACATCGGGCGGGATGGGGGAAGGTTTCGGGGCATAAATAATATGTGGTGCGCCTCGCTTATCGCTCGAGCTTTTGGCATGATGGTTAGCGCTTTCAAAGTTAAGCGTGCTCGGCCGGGAAAATCTCGGGATGGGTGACCCGTGGGAAGTTCGTCTTTGGTGTGCTTTCCGCGTGACACACCGCTCCACTATCGCCATCACATCCACCTAGATTGGGGTATTATGGATTTTTCATTGTTAATTTGGTTAAATTAAATATAAAAATAACCTTTTTAATATCATGCCAAACATGTTAATGAAATAAATATTGCATGGCACTTCATTGCATTGCCATCTCTAAATATGCATGAATTGAACCAAACGAACCAGCACGCCTTCCTTTCCAAAAGTGAGAGAATAATATACTTTTATAATCATACGTCCATATCATACATCAATAGCGTGTTTAAATTTTAAACTTAAAATGAGGCTCAACTTTCCAAATTAGGACATTTATGATTATTATTTGTATTTATTAATGTGCTTCTCCTTCGTTTTTTATTTTTTTTTATTTATTTTCACACCAAACTCTTGTTTACTTGTCGTCATCTTCTTCAGTTCTTAAAATACTGCAACTAGCAACCTCCTTTGTCTCGTATTTTTCTGATGAATGATCCAATGAATCTTAAGTTGTGAATGGTTATCATTAATATTCTATTATGTTTTTGGGTTGAACAATGATTGTAAAAGTTCTTTTTTTTTTTTTATATATATAAAAAGTTTTAGGAAAGGATTACCAATTTCATTTTCCTTGATCAGGCGCAGGAGGCTTGGAGCCCACCCCACAAAGAATTCAGTAGTAAAAGGCCACATGTAAAAGTTGAATCAGGGAAGCTTCTTACCTGGGTTTCCATGAAACAATGATGAAACCAGGAAGGTAAAACGTGGGCGCAAGCAAATGATGATGTAGCAAAGTAGCCCACTTCTTTGACCCAAAGCCCTCCTTAACTTTTCCTGGGCCCAAGTCTCAACATGATCCATACTACTTTTTATTTTATTTTTACTTTGGACTTGGGCCTAATATTTGTCGGATCGGGTGCGTTAAGTTTAAAACTTTCCAACCAAGTGCGATTCTCGGGATTTGAATTTGTGTTTTCCTCCTTATGGGGTGAGACTACTTACCATCTCGACCAATGGCTTGTTGATATACCACTTTAAATTTTAAATTACTGGAAAAAAAAAACTTGCCATATTCTAAAATGTGGGATATGATTCTTGCTACAAGAGGTGCTCATATTTAGCGTATCTCAAACATGTTTACCCATACTATTAATAATGTACTCTTTCAGTCCTTAATATAAGGCATATTTATGAAATTAATCTTGGTCGTAAATATAAAACATAGTTTTTATATTTGTCAATCTTTCCATAATTTATCCTTATTAATGTCCCTCAACAGTAATAAAAGAGAAGAAAGAATTAGAGAATTAAAGAAGATAATTTGAGTGTTTTAAAAAAACATATCATATTACTAATTTAACCAACTTACTTAATATAATTAAATTATATAAATATATCTTATATTAAAAACTGAAATATTATATACTTAAGTTTGAAGTGCAACCACCTACACACCATCCATATAAACATATAATATTTAATTTATGACAGCCTGCAATGATAACAAGTTCTGTGTAGAAAATAATAACGGGTACACATTACTCGAATGTTATTGAGTTATTTTCGTGATGACATTGGAGATCTTGTAACGATTTTTTTTTTTTTTTTTTTTTTTTTTTTTTTTTTTTAAATTGTTGTGCACAATACATGAGAAAAATGCATGTGTTGTTTTTTTTTTCTTTTGGTCGTTATGATTTTGGTTTGGTTATAACTTAACCCCTATACTTTGACTTGGCACAACTTATTCTTTATAGTTTTGATTTGGTTATAACTCAGTCCTTGAAGTTTGACTCACTGTTACTCAATTTCTATAGTTTTAATCATTTTATAATATAGTCAATTTTAATCATTTTATAATATAGTCCCCTGTGAGAGCGTGTCCTCTCTTCTGTGAGGGTCTGTTGGGGAGTTGTTTTTTCCTCATGTCCGGTCGCCTTGTTTCTTCCTCCTTTTAGTGCTTGGCCCTCTATAGATTTGTGGGTGCTTGATCGTGTAAGGGTGGGCTTTGGCAGGATGGAGATAGGGCGAGGTTAGTGAAGTTAGTACACAGAAGCAGGTGGTTCTGAAATTATCTCAGAACCCTGAGAGGCAGAAGAAATCGCTAGTTGGGAAGATTCATACTCAGAAAAATCTAAAGTTCCCGACGGTGCTGTCTATGATTAAGAAGGCGTGGCAAGTGGAGGGTGGTGTGGAGATTCATGATATGGATCGGAGTAACTTAGTATTTCTATTTCGGTTTAATAAATCTAAGGATTATATTCGTATCCTTAGAGGAAGACCATGGAATATTTTGGGCCATCTGTTGAATCTTCAAGTTTGGGAGGACTATATGATTCTCCAAGATGTGAGTTTTGACATTGCTCCATTCTGGGTACAGTTTCACGGCCTTCCGGTGGAGGCCTTCGAAAGCTCTAACGCAAAAACTATGGGAGATGCCGTAGGAGAAGTCGTGATGTTTGAGGATCCGATGGTTGTAGGAAAGATGTTGAGGAGTTTTATTCGGGTTCGATCTCTTATTTTGGATGCACCATTGTCTACCGGGTTTTGGGTACCACGTGAAGCAAAGGAACCGGTTGGGTGAAAATCCGTTATGAACGTTTGCGATCTTCGTTACAAGTGTGGTTGTCTTGGCCATGAAGGGAGAGGGTGTAAGGCAGATAATATTCCTAATGCTAATGAGGTCGCTCAGAATTTGGCCCCGGCCGAGTACACATGGGGTGCGTACCTTCGAGGATGTGGTGGTGGTCCGTAGGGATGATTGGCCTAAGCGCGGTTGGTGTTCTCAACGGTCAAGCCGGTGGGTCTTGTTGGAACTTCCAGCAATCGATGCAGTGGAAGTAGTCAATGGGTCATTGTTGGAGACCTCCTCCACTCCTCCCAGGCATCCATCTCCGGCCGACAAGTCCACGCCGGAGAGGGGCAGCTCATCCATCTCCGACTCGGTGTGTGAGAGTAACGGAATGATTGTGGCAACGGCTACTGCTAGGGTGGCGCAGGCAGTGACGCAACCTGCTCCTGTCGCTAGGCCGAAAGTTGCTGGAGCGATGGTGACAGGTGAGAGGCTGGATATCGATGGCACGTTGACTGGGATTCTAGGGCGCAAGGAATTAGGGCGTGATGATGTGGCGTCTGGGGTTAGTGAAAGAAGACAGGAAGTGGGATTGGGTGGGCCAGCGCATAAGCCCATTATTCAAACCTTGATGAAGGCAAAGTGCAGTGGGCCTCATTTTTCAACTCTGGGCTACGCTTCTCCTCAACAGAGCGTCATGGATTTATTAAAGAATTCAAGCATCCTGGGCTGCGCTTTGGATGGCTCTGGGCCTCATGTTTCTACTATGGGCTGCGCTTTGCCTCACAAGAGCACCCTGGACTTATCAAAGGATAAAAGCAATCTGGACAATGCTTTGGATGACATTGGGCCGAGGTTGACCTCTGGGCCAAGGCTTTTAAATGCCAATATTGATGGCTACGTTTTGGGCAGTGGTGTACCACTTTTAGCTGCTGGGCCGAGGATAATGTCATGTGATGGGGCAAAGTGGATGACTCTAACTCACTGAAGTGTGTTTCTACTACCAGGCCCGATGAACCTTCTCCTATCCTAAAGGCTGATGATAATACCTTTATGAGTGATGAATCCCCCTATATTGTGGATTTTCCTAGTGATGATGAAGGGAAGAACAAAGCCATTACTCTTTTTAATGGCCTTTCTCCAATTTCGCCGTGTCCGCCGGCCTACATGGAATTCATATTAAAAGGCCTCTTCAAGAGGAATCTGGCTCTTCTACAAGTAGCAAATGTAGGCGATTGAACTTCGATGCCGATAAGGAGTCACATAAGAAGAAGGATTCAGTGGGTCGGTCGATGAGAGGACGACGTAGAAGCTTTCGGTCGGTCAAAAACTATCTTCGGCATTCTAATACCAACAAAGACTCAAAATCATCAGGTACGTGCCCGACACCGATTGAAATTGATTTTCCTGATAGTTGGTTGTGTGCAGGTAACGATCGCCTTAATGGGGAGGATGAGTCACAGTCTCAAAACGCTGGTGGTTGGATGGGACCAACCACCGGTTCGCCATGAATCTATTAGCTTGGAACTGTCAAAGTTGGGGGTTGCCTTGACAGCCAAAAATTTGAAGCAAGAATGCTTCCAGAAAAAACCCCATTTAGTCTTCTTAATGGAGACTAAATAGAAAGCGTGCTACGTTAGGAAGATAAGACGTAGATGTGGTTTCAATGAAGAATGGATGGTTAATCCAGTGGGTAGGAGTGGCGGCTTGGCTTTATGGTGGTCTGATATGCTTAATGTTAATATTCTATTCTCATCATCGAATATTATTCATACTAGTGTGATGTCATCTGCCTTTTCTACTCCTTCATATATCACCTTTATTTATGGTCCCACTGATGAAGATGAAAGAATGTTATGCTGGCAAGAAGTTCGAAAAATTAGCAACAACATCAGAACATCTTGGTTGTGTGTGGGGGATTTTAATGATATCCTATCTCAAGAGGAGAAATGTGGCGGTCTACCCAGAGCCTGGAGGAAGATCCTTAACTTTAAATGTTTTGTGGCTGATTGTGCGCTTGAGGATTTGGGTTACAATGGTCCCATTTTTACATGGTGTAATAATCGTGATAGCCCGAACACTATCAGCGTGCGCATCGATAGGGCCTTGGGCAACATGCAGTTGAGAGAGGAGTTTCCTACACTCCAGGTCTTCAATATAGATCCGGCTAGGTTTTCCAATCATCATCTTTTGTTTATCCAATGTCAGTATGAGAATTATAAGAAAAAGCGGGCCTTTCGCTTTGAAGCTGCTTGGGCCTCTCATAACCACTATCTTGAGGTAATCAAAGAGAGTTGGCGGAGCTTTTCTGAGCAGGATTATTCATTTTTGGAGTCTTTCTTAGGCAATCTAAAGAGATGCAAGCTGAACCTAATTTCGTGGAGTAAGAAGGAGTTCCCCAACAGCGCTAAGCGTATTGATCTTTTAAAGGCCCACATGGCTGAATTGGCTCAGCATGATCGAACCCCTGACATTTCTAGAGTGATTTTGGAGGTAAAAGGTGAACTGGATAGATTACTGGAGCTGGAAGAACAATATTGGTGGCAGCGCTCTCGAATCAATTGGTTAGCTGCTGGTGACAAGAACTCTTGCTTCTTTCATGTCTCCACTATCAAAAGGAGACAAAGGAACCGAATTTCTTGTATTAGAGATGATATGGGCAACTGGTTATTGGAAAGGGATGCTATCTCTCAGAATATCGCCAGCTTTTTTCAAAATCTCTTTGCTTCCTCTGGTTCACACTCAATGGGTGCTGCCTTGGACTATATTGACCCCAAAATCTCTGAGGATATGAATCACAAGCTTATGTTACCGGTCTCTAGGGAGAGATTAAGTCTGCTGCATTTAGTCTTGGGAGTGCAAAGGCGCCTGGACCTGACAGCTTTTCTGGTAAATTTTATCATTCTGCTTGGTCTGAAATTGCTGATTCTGTGTGTTCTATGGTCAATGAGTTTTTTTGCAAGTAACTCTGTTCTAGAGGGGATTAATATGACTAACATCACTCTAATCCCCAAGATTCATAAACCGGAACACGTTTCCCAATTTCGACCTATTGGCCTATGCAACTTTTCTTATAAAATCATTTCAAAGATTATGGCCAACAGGATGCGACCTTTGCTTGATATCTGTATCTCCCAGAATCAGAGTGCATTTGTACCTGGCCGTTGTATTCATGATAATATTATCATTGCACATGAGGTCTACCACTACCTCCGACGTAAAAGAACTGGAGGTAAGTATGAATTCTCCCTTAAGATGGATATGAGTAAGACATATGACCGAGTTGAGTGGGACTTCATTGAGAATGTCCTATTACAATTTGGTTTTTGTCCTGAGTGGGTGTCTCTTATTATGAAATGTGTGTGGTCAGTGAGTTTAAATATTTGTTTATCTGGCAAAAATGTAAAGTCTTTTACTCCTAGTAGAGGTATTCGCCAGGGAGACCCCCTCTCACCTTACTTGTTCATTATGGTTGCAGAGGTTCTTTCTATTATGATTAGTAAGAGCCAATATGACAAGCGTCTTAGAGGCGTTAAATTGAGTAATGGTTGTCCTATTCTTACTCACAGTTTTTTTGCTGATGATGCCCTTTTATACATGCATGCTAGTCGTCGTAATTGTACTTATTTGGCTAATATACTGGATTTGTACTGTGCAGCCTCAGGTCAGGTAATTAATCTAGATAAATCCAGTATTTTCTTCTCGGCTAACACTCCTCCTGCAGTGATAAACATGGTAAGCGGCTTGTTGAAAATTCCAGCAACAGAGGACCCGGGAACATATCTTGGCATACCTAGCATTTGGGGAAAAACTAAGGTCCAGGCTTTGGCTTACATCGTAGAGAACGTGTAGCGAGTAAAATCCATGGATGGAGTCAATCCGTCCTATCTTTGCCGGTCGCGAAGTTATGATCAAAGCGGTTATCCAGCAATCCCAATCTATCCTATGAACTCGCTTCAAGTTCACCATTCGACGTGTAAGGAGATCAATAGCCTTATTGCTAAATTCTGGTGGGATGGTAATGCTAGTGGAGGCAAGACTCATTGGAAAGCTTGGGATACTATGACCAGTAGTAAGAGTGCCGGGGGCATGGGTTTTCGTGATCTATCGATGATGAATGAGGCCCTTCTGGCTAAGACGGCATGGAAACTTTTGATGAGGCCAAATGATCTTTGGGCAAGGGTGCTCAAAAGTGTGTACTTCCCTAAGATCACTTCATTAATGCGGAGAAAGGCTATAAGGCTTCATGGTGTTGGTCTAGTATCCTCGATGGCAGAGAGTTTCTCAAGAAAGATCTTAGATGGGACATCGGTGATGGTACCGCTATCAGAATTTGGGGTGATCCCTGGGTTCCGGGAGCTGTTTTTCCGGAGAGACCTCGTACCACGGATGTTCCAATTATTGCTGAGGGTAGGGTTTGTGATTTGATTATTGATGGGCAGTGGAATCTCACGCCTATTAACCAGTATGTATCCCATGAAGTCAAGGAGGCAATATATAAAATCCCCATTCCATCCAATGGGTTGGAAGACAAATTGATGTGGACTAGCGCCAAGAATGGAGTTTATACGGTGAAGCTGGGCTACCATTGCCGGAAAGACTGGAAATCTGTTAATGTGGATAAGGCCAGCTCTTCGACTGTCATTCCCACCGCATGCTGGAACTCGATTTGGAAGATAAAAGTGATCCCACGTGTACAAAATTTCATATGGCGGCTTTTGAGTAAAGCAGTTGCCACCAAATCTGCCCTGTTTCGGCGAAAGAGGTCCCAAGATAGCCTATGCCCAGTTTGTGTTAATGCCGAGGAAACTATTGAACATGTTTTTTTCCATTGCCCTTGGACTCGTTGCATATGGTTTGGCTGCTCGCTCGGTGTTAGAGTTGATATCTCCAGTATCGCCAACTTCAATGCTTGGTGGATTCGGACTACTGGTACACCTTTGCTGAGTAAGCATGATCTCTCTTTGATTTGTTGGCTTCTATGGTTTATCTGGAAAGCTAGAAATGAAATGACCTTCGACCATAGAAAGCCAAATCCCAGTATTGTTATTGAATTGGCTCGGAAAAGTAATTTTGATTTTTGGGCTAACTGTGCTAAAGGTGTGAGGGAACCTTTATTGTCGAGGGGCTGTGATAGTCCTGGCACTAAATGGTTCCCCCCTGATCGAGGTAGCCTTAAAATCAATTGTGATGGAGCCTTCTCTGCTCATGAGAAAGATGCTGCTATTGGGGTAATATGTCGCGACTTTGCGGGTTTTTTTAAGTGGGGATTCGTGGATAAAGTTAAGTCTATTTCTCGCCTTCATGATGAAGCTTTGGCTTTGAAAAGGGCTTTGCTTTCCGGCCCTGGACTAGGGCATGATAAAGTGATCTTTGAATCGGGTTTGTCTTTCTTTGCCGACTTGTGTTGAGGCCAAGTCTAGGACTTGTATGATTGGAAATGTAGAAGTATTATCCAGGATATTATCGGTCTTCTGTCTTCTAGGGTTGGGTTTTCCTTGTCCTTTTCCCCAAGAGGGGGCAAATCGTGTCTTTAGAGATCTCCTCAAACCGATGCTTTTAAAGGGGTGTACCCTATTGGGTGGGTTTCGCGACCAACACCCGCTTTGCAATCTCTTCTAACTCTGGAGGCTCAAGATCGTGATGGTGTTGATAACCCTTCGCTTTCCAGTTTTGCTATGGATGGTGGCTAGTTTTCTTGTGTTTTGCTTTTCTCGTTGTTGTTTGTATTTGTGTTCGTTTGTATTTGCTTCGTGTAGTGGCTCTTTGTTTCTTCTGTTTTGGTTGTTGTTTGGTCTTCTAATTGCTGTTTTTGGTTATTTTCTTTGTAATAGTACTTCTTTGAAGTTTATCTTAATAGAATCTTCCTTTGACCAAAAAAAAAAGGACTGTATAATAAAGTAGTTAAAATTATAAGGACAGCTTGCAATGAGTCAAAGTTTAAGGATTGAGAAATGTAATAAAATAGTTAAAACTATAAGACTGAGCTGCAGTGAATCAAAATTCAGGAAAATTACAACAAAATCAAAATTATGAGGATTGAATTACACCGAGTCAAAGTGTATGAACTGATTTACAACATAGCAAAAACCATAAAGATTAAAAGATAAATTTTCCCAATAACAACTCTTTGTTGAAAACTGATAACTATGACAATCTGTTAAATTCGAGAGCGCACACATAAAGTATTTTATCAAAACAACATACAATTATGATTAAAATTAGAATGAGGCAATATTTTGGAAAACTTATATTGGAAACAAGGTCCTTTTTTTGTGGGGAACGCTTGTATGATAAGGATTTTTTTGGCCATATGTTTGTAAGATAAGGATGAGGTCCCAAGGGAAAAAAAAAAAAAAAAAAAAAAAATCTTGAGATTCAGTGAATACATTTGTCCCCTCTTATATGGCTCCTGTAATTAATGTTTTTTGGTTTTAAATTTGTGGCAAGATTCAATGATTTTTTTTTTTTTTTTTTTTTTTTTTTTTTTTTTGGGATATAAGATTCAATGAACTTTTGAAATGAAACCGGAAAACATGTTTTTTCCTGATATGGATGATAAATTGATTCTTTTGATAACATTCTTAATATGAGAATAACTTTATTGATATATAAATTTTAGGAAAAAGGTTGGACTCACCTATGATCTAAGGGTAGAGAAGCAAAGTCTCATTTTCTTTTAAATGATACCAACGTCGGGTAGAGACGGCGAAGCCATCTATTATCTTCAAGCGTTACCTAAAGACTCGGAAGTTAGGACGCCTCCTCAAGCCTTGACCAACTCTAGAATCAAACTCCTCTTTTTGATAAGAGTGTCCGATTCTTTTGCCAATGAACCCAAAAACGAGGGTTTATGTGAATAACTTTCTAATTACACTTAAACCACTAATAAAGTAATAATCAATCTCAAAAGGACAAAATACAAAACCCATGACTTTTAGTCTTTAAAGTTTCACCTAATTTACAGATTAGCCCCCTTTTCTTTAGTTTCGTTCTTAATTTGGTTATCATTATTATCATTTTACTTATTTACTATTCTTTCCGGTCCTCATTATAGGACAATATTTGAGAGTTTGTTTTGATTCTAATTATAGAACAACATTCTATTTTTTTGTCAATTTCTTCCTAAAATACCTCTATTAATGTGAATGAGGAATTATGTGAAATCAATAAGATAATTGAAATGTAAAATTTATATAATGAAATTTTAAGAAAATGAGTAAAATTAACTAATTTAACCTCTATCCTTAATTTCTCCAAAATTAGTTAAATATGTTCTATAATTAGGATTGCAGGGAGTATAAACAAGTTGATAGTCCTCGTGCTTTAAATATGTTTAAATGAATATTAAATAAATAGTTTGGAAATTTTAAATGAATCCAATCCTAGGGTTAACTGGACTAACATGCCATTGTCAACAACACTGCATCTCGGGTGAAACTTTATTTGATCATCTTCTTATTTTATATTATTTATTAGTCACTTTTAATATGTCTCACATTGGTTAAAAAAAAAAAAAAAAAAAAAAAAACCTTAAACTATATTAATTTTATCTTAAAATTCAAGTACCTATTCATTTACATTGTACATAATGAAAATAATTTCAACATAATAATAAAAAAATGGTAAATTTATATATTCATATAAAAATTCAATGATGTGACTTATTAATATTTATAAGTAATAAATGTCTTCTCTCTACTTAATAAATACATGAGAGAAGTATTTATATATATGATATTAAAAGCACGAGGATTAGTATTTGCTTGACATTATGAAAATTGTATCAAATTAATACCAATTAAAACATAAGGATCAGATCACAGATTAGGATGGAATGTTTTTCAATACTCTGTTTTTAGTCATAAGCTACAAGTACTGTTTGCCGTCCATAAAAATGATTCCCTATCAAAATATTAATAATTAAATTCAATTCAATGAAAGATTTTGTAGTGTGTAGGAGCCACGTCATAAGGCAAGACTATGGGTGGGTCCAACTAGGAAGAGGATCTTCTCTTTATCCTTTTTTTCCTTTACCCTCATCAGTCTATCTGGGCCGCTAATTGGGAAGATGAGAGAGGTTAAAATAGTATTGTGATTGATTGAACGAATGTAATTTAAAGATGATGAGGGATAATGAGAAAATGATTAGGAGAGAAACTCAACCCAGCCCAACTAATTAGTGAAGATCACTCTTGCCCTCGTCCTTGTCAATCTCCACCCTTATCCTTGGGTTCAACTGGCTAAGGGGTCGGACACTCTCACCAAAAGAGGGGGTTCGATTCTGAAGTTGGTTAAGGCGCTAGGGAAGGCATACTAGAGATCTATGAAGTAACGATAATCCAGCCTAAGGTGGAGGCATGTGTACTTTTAGTCCTAAATTCTTTATAGAATGAGCTCCAAACGTCTTATCTTTCTGTAAATCCAACCCATCTTCTAAAATTTCCTTAGGGGGGATCCTTGTCAATCTCTGCAGCTAGCAGCCAAAATGTCGTTTTGGCCTCTCATGAGACCTTGCTCAAACATTCTCTAATTTTCAAATCAGTTATTGTTAACAAAAAATCATAATTTTCATCGAAAAAAAAAAAAAATCAAACACTTCTTAAAATGTCCAATTCGATTTCTAACCTTAAAAATTTAACAATTCTATAAATAGAGTTACTATCAATTGCATCCGATAATGTTTGAATATGATTAAATTAGATGGTCATATAAGAAAATAATATATTTTTTTAAAAAAATGCTAATCCATCATATTAATAAAATAAAATAAAAACCTGATTCATTATTCTAATTATTTGTGTGAAAGTATGGACCACACTAGTTATTGTCAACTTTTGGATTATGTCAATGTGGAATCAAACCAAAAAATAATCTTTTTTTTTTTAAAAAAAAAATCGAAAACAAAGAACTGTATGGTCTTGAATCAAAACCAAACAATAATTGAGCCTTGAGCATTTATTAATAACACCAAAGGGCCAACATCATGCTCAAAATAATATTAAATAAATTAATAATTATTATGCAAAAGCATCATGAGATTCAGATCAAATCGCTGGCGTACTATGTTGGCGCTGATTGCAGTATTAATTATTTAATTACTTATTCCCTCCTGTCCCACCTCCTAATTACATAACTACCCTAAAGAAAGTTTAAATACTATTTAAATACTCTAATTTTATATAGTCTAGGTGATTTATTACCAAAGTATTGTTCACTTCGCATGTTTTTTTTTTAAAAAAAAAAAATTGTTTTTTTACATAAACTTATCAAAAAAAAAAATTTTTTGTTTATGAAACTAAAAATACATAAACTTATCAAATTAATGGTAATAAAGTCATTTTTAAATGTATCTTACAATAAAAAATTATATGAGTCAAGTGCACCACGTTATCTATGCACTATCAAAATCCAAAAAAAAAAAAAAACATATCGCATTCATCTCATTAAATCCAATGTGTTTAATTTCTTTTCTCTTTCCTCATTTATATTGTTTAAAAATATCTCTCCAATCTCCCCTCTCTTTCCCATATAGGATTTAATGTTATCGATGTTGTGTGATCTTATTTGGTCATACACAGATGACATGATGTATCCGGTTCATGTAAGAATTTCTTCTTCCTATATATATCAAACCCATACAAAAATTACAATAACAGAGATCAAATCAATAGCTTTTGTTACCAAAGTATGAATTCATTGTATTCATTAGTTTACATTCTTATGGGCAAATATTCATGTAACAAAACATGACATTAATGAACAAGCCTTAAAAGTAATTTCTTTTAATGAAAAACTATAATTTGATTAGAAGTTTATAACAATATTTAGTCATTTATTTGATACTAATTATATTGTAAAAGGTTAATTTCATATTCTAAAATATCGGTTTTTATTTTTTTAAAAAAAACATATTTTTTCCTGAGTTTACGTCGAACATAAGTCCTTAAGGGTATGTTTGGTTGTGGGAGCGAAGGGGAGGGGAGGGAAGGGGAGGAAAATAGAGGGAAAATATTAAAAGGGGAGAAAATTTTTGTGGGCCCCACCACAAATAATTTTTTCTCTCTCCATTTTCTTTCCCTTCCCTCCCCCCCCTCCCCTTCCCCCAACCAAAAACATACCATTTCAAATTCTAGCCATTAGATTTGGCCAATCCACTCTTTCAAAAAAAAACTTACTTAATATGAGACTCGTTACAATCCACCTAATTAAAGAGACGACATCATAATTAGCTCCACACTCCCGCTTCAATAAAACTCAACTAATGTGGGAGTCATTACAAGTTTCAGGATATATTTTTCTCATTGTCCATTAGCTTAATTTTCCTAATATTGAAAGGGGGGTGTTTTGGGAAGACGGTATCAATTTTAATCAGACGAATTAGGATATCGTTTGTCAGCCGAAACAATTGTAGAACAAATGGTGGGACCCGCCTCGTGCTCCTGGCCCCACACGCTTCTGAATTCAGCCACGCACTTATCCTCATCATCCATCCATCCTTCTCCTCTTTCGTCCTCCTCATCTCCACGCAGATTTTTGCGTTTTTTCCCATTCTGCAATAGACAAAATCATCAGTTTCTGAGCTTCGTTTAGCTTTATTTCAGCTCCAAATTAAAACATCCCCAACATTCAAAACCCTCTTCAGAAAACTCAGAACTTGCAGGCGAAAAAAATGAGCATAAATGCCGCGAAATCTCGTACCCGCGTCGGAAAATACGAGCTGGGTAAAACCATTGGCGAGGGTAGCTTCGCCAAGGTGAAGTTTGCGAGAAACGTGGAGACAGAGCAGCATGTCGCCATCAAAATCCTCGACCGTAACCATGTTCTTCGACACAAGATGGTGGAACAGGTAGCTGCACTCTGTATCTTGAATTAAAGCTTCATCGTGAATTAATGTCTTCTTTTTACTCGTTTCTTGTCGCTTGCGATTGTTTCCTGATGACCCTACACGGGTTTCAGAGCCTATTGCACCATCAATAATGCTTGTTGCTTCAAATGAGTGGCGCCTCAATTTCTCGTGCTTTTGCCTGTATTTTTGTAGAGCTTGTCATTATTTATGTATGTTGACGTTGTCTGTCGGTTTTCCCTGCATAATTATGCTTACGTAGAACCTGTGCATAATATATCTTGTGTTTCCTTTTGTTATAAAGTGATAAAATAGTGCAACTTGTTCTTTATTATTGGCAGCTGAAGAGAGAAATTTCCACCATGAAGCTGATCAAGCATCCGAACGTTGTCAATATATTTGAGGTACCATTCGAACCCCAAATTCTTTTCCTTCTAACTTTTTGTAGTTGAAACAGCGAAAGTGTTTTCTTTTCTTACTTTGAGGTAAAATACGCTTTTCAATCATTTTTTTTCGTTTTCAAATTTACTTGAATCAGAGAAAGTGCTTTTTTTAGAACTGTTGATATTTTCAGTCATATATTTTGTTAGTAAAGCATATAAGTTCAACCTCTTGAGAGCGGGAGCTACTTTAGCATTAGTCTGGCAGCGTACCGATCAGAATCGGAGTGCTTGAATCCGACATGTCTCTGCATTCTAGGATGATGCTTCTTCCTTAACTATTTTTTTCCCAAATATAAAAAGGTTGATCGAGTAATTTAGAAAAACAAGAGGTCAACTGATACCTAAGAGCTACAAATTTGGCAGGTCATTTGTGCTATACAAGCACCCTTTAGTGCTCATCAACTCCATAAGCCTACGTAGTTAATGATGATGTGTGGATGGCGTATTAAAGCCAAATTAAGCACATTTTTGTGTGCCTGCGTGTGCAATGTGTCTTTATTCAAAAAAAAAAAATTATATATATAATTTGAAGGAAAAGCAATTCCAAAGTCTCTTAAATCTTAATCCTTTTTCTCTGAGAAGCTTAATCGCTGGGGTATATTTCAATAGTCATACTTCATTTTATAATAATTTCATGGTAGAATGTATGATTACAAGTATTGAAAACTACATTCTTGATTCTTGGGTTAAAATGTTGGATGGAAATTTCATTTTTCTACTCTTCAGATGCATTTTATTTAACGTTTCTAACTCATTATATGTGTTCTGTTTAAGTATAGGTGATGGCAAGTAAAACAAAGATTTACATTGTCCTGGAGTTTGTTAGTGGGGGAGAACTATTTGACAAAATAGTAAGTTACTATTTTTTCCCCATATATTTCTTTCTTTGATACTGTTTTTCCTTCATTCTTTTGCCTTTTCCTTTCAAGGGACAGTACGTTAAAATATGCGCATATTTCTTTGAGCACATTGATGTCTTGTGTTGATGATCTAGCACTTGTCTGTACTCTGTATCTAAAGATCAGCTTTATTGCCTCTTTGATTTCTAGGCTAATGATGGGAAGCTTAAGGAGAATGAAGCAAGGCAATATTTCCAACAACTTATTAATGCTGTTGATTACTGCCATAGTAGAGGTGTCTTTCACAGAGACTTGAAGGTCTAAAAATTTCCTTATTCCCTCTAGATATTTCTTATTATCATGGGTTTACAAGGATATTCAGTATTGATTTACTTTTATTCTGTAAATTTCTAAATTCTAATACAGTAAAGACTCAGACTCATCCTTGTTCTACTTTGCAGCCTGAGAATCTTCTTCTGGACACAAATGGAATTCTTAAAGTTTCAGATTTTGGACTGAGTACCTACTCACAGCAAGTGAGTATTTATCAGCTGCTATAAGATAGGCATAAACTTCTTGCTTGTCTTTATGATTAAAAGAGTTTTTTTTTTTTTTTCTGAAGTTTGTAGTGTTATTACCATCCCGTTATGTTTTGCTGATGCTAAGGAAATTCATTCTGGTTTTGCCCTTGATGTTTGTGAAAATTTTGGACTCAACTTAACTTTAATGGTGAAAGGGTGTTATTTACTTTATGAGGTTGAAAGCTTGTTGGTTGCATGAAAGAAACACTCTTATTCAGGTCCTCTTATCATGCAGGATGATGCACTGCTACGCACTGCCTGTGGAACCCCTAATTATGTTGCGCCTGAGGTACCGAGTATATGTCTTCAATTTATGTGATGGGAGACCACACAAGTCTTCCAACTGTTTTGAGTGTTATCTAATGCACTGTCTGCATCAGGTGCTTAATGCTAATACTAAAGGCTATGGTGGTTCAGCAGCTGATATTTGGTCATGCGGCGTCATTCTCTTTGTTCTAATGGCTGGATACTTACCTTTTGATGAACCAAGTGAAATGGTTTTGTATAAAAAAGTAAGTTGTTTCAGATTATGATTATTGAGAATCAACAGCGAAAAATAAGCTTGTTTATTATTTTACTTGCAAGGAAAAATCAATAATTCTAGTATATTTCAGATTTGCAAGGCTGAATTCTCATACCCATCACGGTTTCCACCAGATGCAAAGAAACTGCTGTGTCGTATTCTTGATCCAAACCCTCTCACAGTGAGTCCTCAAATCCTTCTTTCTCTTTCATGCTTTCTTTTTCCCACCTTACCAAATCTTATACGCTCACTTATGTCTGATTCTGTTCTCCCAGTCAATTTCTAATCCTCTTATTTACCCTTATTTATCTTTTATGTGGTTCGAAAACTCCAAGCTGGAAGCATGATATTTTCTTTTTTAACATTAGGTTCCATTTTGCAGAGGATAAAAATTTCGGAAATCTTGGAAGATAAATGGTTCAAGGAAGGATACAAACCACCATGTTTTGAAGAGGAAGAGGGTATAAATGTAGATGATGTAGCTGCGGCCTTCAATGATTCTAAGGTACTTGGTTTTTTGCAATGTCTGTTCAATTTCATTAATTCAATGTTTCCTTAAATAACTCTTGACATGGACGATGTTCTACAAATAACATAGTACAGTACTATACTGACGTGAAACTGGAGCAATCTTACTCTTCAAATTGGTTTTTTTTTAGGTTGACACTTCTAAAATTGTTTTTGTTAGGAAGTCAATGCACTTTGACTTATTCCCTTGGTGCTATTGAATTAAAAGGGATTTTTTTTTTTTGGGGGGGGGGGGGGGGGAGTTGAGATGTGAGAAATAGTTTGCAGAAGCTCTTGTCTATCGATAATTGTATAGTATAATGATATACATTTAATTTTCTTTTAGGAAAACCTTGTCACAGAAAGGAAAGAAAAACCTGTCTCCATGAATGCTTTTGAGCTCATTTCAAGGTCAGAGAGTTTCAATCTTGACAGTTTGTTTGAGAAAGAGATGGTGAGTGAAAATTAGTCCATCCCTGATCATTTTATGCAATTCATATTATACAAGGTTTGTTCATATTACAAGTCACATAATTTGACTTATCACCCTAGTCATAAGTTGTGAACTATGAACATACTCCTTCTCTATCAATTTTGGTTGAGTATGTTCATTGAAAGCCTAATGTGAATTCACCCCAAGAGTTTATTCCTTGGGGAAGATGTATTAGAAAATGTTGGTGGCATGTATTTACTCTTTCTGGTTAATATAATGTGTGTTTTCTGTAATATTCTAAATCAACCCTATAGGGCATTGTGAAGCGAGAAACACGATTTACTTCTCAGCGCCCAGCTCAGGAAATTATATCTAAAATTGAGGAAGCTGCCAAACCACTGGGATTTAATGTCCACCGGCGTAACTACAAGGTAACAGTTTGTCTTGTCACTTCGACTATGCATAATATCTATTTGCCACAAACTATTTCAGATGTGAGGATTTTTACGTCAAGAAGGGAAAACACTAATCATGCTGTAAAAGTACCCAACCTCACGCAGATTAAATTTTGCAGATGAAGCTCCAAGGTGACAAGAGTGGAAGGAAGGGACACCTCTCTGTGGCTACTGAGGTACTGAGTCATTCTTCAACACTATAAGAATTTTTTCCTATGTGCATGTCAAAAGGCAACAAAGGGTTCTATTTTTTCACTCATCAATCTAAGAAACGCTGCTAATTACACATTTCTGGTCTTGTGTACTTGACCTGACTTTTGAATGTGAACTGGAGAATTTGCTTATTAGTGCTAGTGACATGAATTTGTGCAATATAAACAGAAAATACAGAAACCAAGACAAAAATTGAAGTTGCGTTACTTTGAAGACACAGTGGATTATTATAGTAGTTCTTTGATCACGTTCATGCAGTAAAAAATGTATAGCCTTGCTGTATTGTTGCTTGACTGTGGAAAAAGACCTTGAATGGGTTGTATCTTATAAATATCATACACGTCAATTGGAGTCTCACAAGGAAAGGGGATCTCAGGCAAAGCCAAAGAATCTCCTTTGCATTAATTAGAGTCTTCCAATTTACATGGTTCTCACTTTGGCTTCAGGTTTTTGAAGTGGCTCCCTCATTGCACATGGTGGAGTTGCGGAAGACTGGGGGTGACACACTGGAGTTTCACAAGGCAATTGAAATTTGAAAATTCATTCTAACTTTTTATTTTCTGACAAACAAGAAGAGAAAGTTTAATTCATTTTGGGACTCTTACTGCAACTGCTCAACTCAACTTTAGAATTCATTTTTATAATTCTTTCCTTTTGGCTCTTCTCAAGTAACATGTCAACTGGAAAGAGCAGAGACATATATTTCAGGATCATTGTGTGTTTAGCTGTTGATTGACTAATCACCCTCTTTATCTACACGCAGTTCTACAAAAAGTTTTCATCAGGTTTGCAAGATGTAGTATGGCACCCTGAAGGAAAAAACGAAGAAAAACTTGAACAATCAAGGTAACTCACCTTCCCCAATCTCTGCTATAAAAGACTAACATTGATCTCTGCGGGGCCCACATATTCTATAGGAGTGTAGGGAGACTTCATTTTCATTATCTTTAATTTGTCTGCAGGTAGTCAGTGTTTGCACTTATTGTGTGGATCACTGAACGCATGAGTTTTATGGCCAATGCCAGAACATTTATCAACTGGCTAGAATGGACAAAGTTGATGTTTGAAAGGAGAAACATTATAGTCCACAAAATTTGGTGGGAGTATTGTTGCAATCATAAACTGTGATTATTAGCTTAATGAGGTGTAGCTAGATCATGCCGAGAGAATGGAAAGAGTGTTTGGCTGTCTTTCTGGCTGATGAATGTACAAGTATTTGCCATAGGCTTGTATAAAGTGTTCATTGTTTCACTATTGTAAAACAACTGTTAGCTTTTTCTTTTTCTTTTAACTATGGGTATAGGACTAAGGAAAACCAGAATGACAATTTTTTTCTTAGTACTGTACCCATAGTTTATATATGTATATATGAGGTCAAGGTTCTTAAACCTGGACCGGCTACTAAACCAGCCGGATACTGGGTCAAGGGTCCAAGGGTTATACCGAAGATAACTCAGAACCAAACTGGTGAGAAATTGAGGATTTCAGAGTTATTAAAATGAAATTTTAAAGAAAATTTAAAAAATATCATTGTTTAAATATATATATATATATATATAGTAAACCGGGTTGATACCTGGATCGGATTTCAAAACCTTGTATGTAGTCTGATCTGGCCTGAGAATCTTTTTAAGGTGTGTCCTAGTAGCTATACTTTCTGTTAAGCCGGGCTGTTGATTAATACTATTATCAAGTTCAGAGTTATTAGTTCAATCACATGGATTATTGGTTGTTGGGGGAGACTTTTGGTGAAGTGCTCCCAAACATGTCATATGGTTTGAAATTAAATAGTTTCATGGAATGTAATATATATATATATATATTGTCTCTCTTATTATGGCTGCATTGTTTTTTTTTGTTTTTTTTTTTTTTTAAAGTAGAGATTTTTGTTGAAAAAGTATGAGAATAATTTTTGTAGTGAATTCTAAGATATATAAATTAAAAATGAAATTTAAGTTATTCATATAAATATAAATAATACAGATAATGTTGAACATCAAAGAATGTACTACATAATCCTAAGTTGTGCTTATTTTTTCCAGATGTATTGGTTTAGTTGATTGATTATTGATTTGAATGGTATAAATTTATTGTTATAAATCTTGAATAGGTGGGTTACCACTGTAACATACGTGTGTGGTATATAAACGCAGGTTATTTAAGTAGCAGATGAGAATGTGACAAAACAACAATGGGTATTACTACAACCTATTTATTTGAGTTGTTGGGAAGCAACGTTTTTATGTTTGATAAAAATGTTTCAATTTCACAGAACAAGGATTGATTTGGATTTTTTCCCCCTTTTTGGCAGTGTTGGTCCCCTAAAAACAAGGGAAAATTCCCTTCAAGGCCCAAATAACTAGGATATTGTCAAAAAAATGTCTAAAAAAAAGTTACATATGAGAAAAAGCCCTAGTTGTTAACGTATATTAATCTGGTTGTTAAAATATAATTGTTAATGTGTAATAATTTAATTATTAATGTTGCCAGATGTAGTTGTTGACATTTCTGAAAAAACATCCAAAAAGGTCTTAAGGCTTTTTCTGACATGTGACTTTTTTTTTAGCATTCTTTTTTTTTTTTTACAATATCTTGATTAGTTGTGTCCTGAGGGACATTTTCCCTGAAAACAATCACCAAGCACTGGAACGTATAATCACTTCTTATGGCAGTCTTGCATCAACCAAATCAAGAGTATATATAAGTCGTTCGGTTCTTAGAGTCATTGCAATATCTACAATATAAGTCATTTTAAATAATTCATCATAATAAAGAAAGAAATGGTAGTTAACTCGTTAATTTATCTCAAATTTAAAAAAAAAAAAAAAAAGTTCTAACTTTACCCTTATCAATGAGTCATGTTTAAACGTTCATTACATTGATAAAATTGACCAAAAAAAAAAAAAAAAAGAATTGTTTCTCAAGTGACTTATACTGCGAAGTGTGAATCAAACCATTTTTTTTGTTTTTTATATAATGAATCAAGCCATTTTTCTATAAGTATGTTTTGCCCAAATGTTAAAATAAATATATTTAAACTTGGACCACTACTGTTCATCTTTGAACTCGTCCTTAATTATCTTACTTTTTGTGTGTAAGCCATTTTTCTAAAAAGTATGTTTTGCCCAAATGTGGACCACTACTGGTCATCTTTGAACACGTCCTTAATTATCTTACTTTTTGTGTGTATATTTATTGAGAAATAATCTAAAGTTGAAGTGTTCCGAATGACAAGTCAATCAATATATTTTCTCAAATCTGAGTAAAAGATTTATGTTCGTAGCTTTTAGGATGCTAAGTTGCTAACAGAAGAGGACAAAAGAACAAGGAATGTGGGGTTAATTAACTTAATGAAGGCACAGTTGAGGCTAATTAACTTGGAGTTGGTAGATGTGGTAGGCACTTGGTCCCTTAATCAAAACTACTTCATCCGATCTTAAATATAAGATAAAGTTGACTTTTTTTTTAACAAAGATTAAAGAAACTAAATAAGTTACTTAATCATAAATATGTTGTACATGTCTCGCATTATATATTAGTTTATTAGTCAAACTAATTAGTTTGGAGAAAAAAGTAAAAATATAAATACTGTAAAACAATTTATTGGTTTCATTAATCTTTCAAAAAAGTCAAATTTATCTTATATTTAAGGTAAGAGGGAGTATCAGGTTGGATCATTAGGCGTGGAAAAAACTCTCGTTGGGATACCCATACCCTCTTCAAGGGTTCTCATTCGAGTCGAACTGGATTAGTGGTCCTTGATAATAGGATAATCTAGATATTAGTAGGTGTAATTCTTATTAAAAGTCATCAAGTGGAATATTAAGTACATTCTTTTTCAAGATTGCCCCTATTCAAAGTTTTGTGCAATTGTTTTCACTTCTTAAGAAGATGTAACTTCTTAAGAAGATGTAACTCATAATTTTAAATATATATATATAATGACTTAACCACCGCTATTTAATTTTGATAAAATAGTTAAATATAACTTATAATAGGAACTAGAGGCATTGTTTAAAAAAAAAAGGTGATAGTCAACCAGATATATAATAATATGTAATAATAATCAAAGATAATTGATTGATTTTGGTCGGTGAGCTACAAGAACCGAATGGTTTTTTTAAACAATCTCAGCATGTGATTCTCATTCCCAATTCTTAGGGCCCATTTGGTATAGATAAGATTTGATGAGAGAAAGGAAAGGACAAGCAGATTTTGAGGGATAAGGAAAGATAATTTATTTATAAGAAAAAAATAACAGGGTGACAATTGATAAAGAATCGAGAAATACATATTTTACTCTTAAAAAATTAATTTAAAATGAAAACAAAAAAATATATATTTTAAAAATATCCTCTTATCAAGTTTAAATTTGTCTAAAACATTTTCCCGCCAAGTTCAAATTTATTGCATAAGTTTGAATTTAATTTTTCTTGCATTATAGAAAAAAATATATTTTATGAGGGGTAAATATATCTAAAAACGTCATTGTTCACGTGAGAACTTGACTTCCCACTAATTTTGATAGGATCTTATTTTCTCACATTTAAAAGAAAATTAGTGAGCCCAGATAAGCTTGAGAACTTGGGTTCCTATAAAGAATGACACAAAAAGTATACTAAATAAAACAATTGACTCATTTTCTTCCTTACCATTGAATCCGCATAGGCCCTGAATTGGATGAGAGAGACACATAAATATCACGAAGTGCTATATCAATGGTGTTCATCTACCTCCTCACCACTTGCAAAGTTGCAAGGAAAACAAAAACACACACACACACCTCATACCCTTAACTAATACAGTAGTTGTACTATTTGTAAAAATAGCGAAACTTGACTTTACCCAAAAAAAAAATCACCTAAGATGTGTACATTGCTGAATCCGAATTAATGTAGTCCTGACTTTAGTACTTCAATAATACTATATATTGTTGTCAAACTCGTGAACTGACTCTTTCGAGTTTATTATTTTTATGTTTTTAACTTACAAAAATGAGTCAAGTCATGTGATAAATTGTGTTAGTTGTAAACTCACTTAAACTCACGAGTTTATATACCCAGTTTATCGTTTTTACATTTCTAATTTACAAAATCGTGTTAACTTACTTTTAAATTCGTGTTAACTTTTTTGATTTGATCATACTCAATGCTTTATATATAAATTTTATAGAAATTTCTTTATTAAATGAATGATGAATGTTAATAGATTTAATTTCAATTATTTGGATTTAAAATATATTTAAATCAAATTGTTGTCATTTTATATTTTAATTATTTAATTATACACTAGTAATACATATTTAATTATAAAAGTAAACTCGTATTCGAGTTTATGATTACAAGTTTACGTCACGAGTCACGAGTTTAAACGAATTTATTTAAACTCGTGAATTTGACAATTTTGATACTGCATGAGTTTTTGAGCTGTCATGGAATGGGTTTATAGGAAAAAACTCAAAAACCCTCCAACAAGTCATAAATATTTTTGACCTAAAAAAGTTACTAGACATTTTCAAATCTCTGGCCACTTTAATTTGTTGGCCAGTTTTTTTTTGCCCCCCCATTCTGCGTTATCCACCAAACTATCTAAATATAGGTGAGCGTGATAACTGCACAGTTGCACATGCCATACCCAACTTTGTTCAACTATTAAAAGAAAAAGTCAACATCATTGTAATTTCCATGATCCATCTTACACGTTTAGACCATCCACTTTTGATTATTATATATTTCACTTTTTTAGGGCTACCCATGCTGATTGGTTCAACAAAATTGAAATGTATGTTCCATAATCATATATAGTATCTTACACTTTTTGATATCTTCAATTTCTTATGATACAAGAAATACACACACACAAACAAACAAGAACAATTTGAAGATTTCATCTTCAATTATTGTAGTCAATCTCTATCTCTCTTTCTCTCTACACACACCACATTCTATCATCCTAATTATAAGTCCCTTTTAACTAAATCATATATACTAAGGAGAGATAGTTAACCCAATGATTATTAGGTAAATTTTCAACTTTGCCCTCATTTATGAATGGGTATCATTGTCATAATCTCATTTATTACCTGAAAAAGAACTTATAAATATGACCAAATTTTTTTGGTCAAAATGAACTTATAAATAAGACCAGAGTTATGTG